>OY776299.1:18564039-18944958 GCA_963675345.1 Trididemnum clinides | reverse complement strand
GATCCGCCGGGACCAGCTTAATCAGTCTCTTATAACCGACTTATTAGTTTATATTGAAAATCATTTGGGACCTTTTGCGTAGTCCCTTATAAGCGAAAATCCCTTATATCTGAATCTCTTATATCCGAAGTTGACTGTATAAGTAGCAACATAATTAATAATTGGACCTACCTCTATGCCTAGTAACTCTTCAGCACGTTTAAAATAACGCAGGGAGCGGGATTCAAACCTACATCTACACCACATAATTGTCGAACAATGGTAATACATTGACCGCACCCATATAGCTTTCCTGGATGAGCCAATGAAGCGTTAAGTACGGTACCACAAATCTTGTTAAACATAACACACATCTGTGTGTATATTACACACTAGATTCAATTGATCTAAATCAATGAATATTTATTATTGCTAACACTTAAAGCACCGATACAGGGAAAGCAACGATATTACTAGATCTGTCGCGATTTCACTGGAATAAAAATGTGAAAAACAAAAAATTCATTCAGTTGTTATTCAAAGGTTTCTAGAGAAAACAACTTGTAAAAATGAGCTGCTGTGTAGCCGACTTCGTGACTCTTATTGCGGTTCGAGTCTGCAGCATCTTTAAAGATGCCTTGCCAATGTTGAGATGCATTCATGTACAGGCCTTGCTTTTTTTCGACTGTTAACTGTCCCAAAGCAGCATAACTGCCAACGTCATCTAATGTTAAATTTGCAAGCTTTTGATCTACAAATAAAGCATTATACCATTTTGCTACTTGCGACTTGACACGTTCGAAATTTCCATGTTCTGACAAAACTGAAACAATCATGGAAATCTCCTTTACTTTGATAAAAGAAGTTAAATGAAGTAAAGTGCATATCAGCTGGTTTTGAAGTTTATCTTTAAATTTGTATTCACCAATATCGACTTCATTGGTTTCACTATTAATTAATGACTGCAAAACGCATGTATAAACTTTCAAGAAATGTTCGCCAAGCGCTTCTCGATTAGGTGGACAACCTAGTGCAATAGCCGCTTTAATAGACACTTTATAATTCTTTGAAGAAGATACAGCGCAAGTCAAGGCATTGTAAACATCGTCACTCCATGAAGCTTCACCCACCGGTAGATGTGCATTGCGCAGCATGTTGCCACATGCCAGGCATGCATTCCATCGAACTTTCATTAAGGGATCACGTAGAATTGCGTTCACCATAATCGACTTAGCTTCAATCACAAGATTTCGAAATCGATCATCGCTGAAATGAGTTTCATTGCAGAATCTGACAATGTTTCCAAGCACCCTCATCATGTTGAAACGAACTTTATCCTTGTTGTCAAACGAGCTAATGGCACTTTGCAGCATGTCGTACAAAATACACTTTCTTAGCATACTTCTCGAAAACGAGTGCGGCTCATTTTCAACGTTGATCACAATTGCATCGGTAAAATTTCCAAATGACCATGCAGCATTGTACTGCACTCCTTTCACTTTATCTTTCATTAATCTCAAAATACAAGTTGCAACATCTTCAACAAAGCCGACATCTTTACGCAGCACAGGATACATAATGTAAACAGCCAAAGCACGAATTGATTCAGATCGAACGAGGTAGCTTTCATCACCAGTTAATCCAAGCAAGAGGGTTTGGCAATATCGCTGAAGTTTTGATTCCAGTCTATCAAAAACTTCTGAACCCATTGTTGCCAAACAATTACACACGTAACTTCTGCTGGCAGGATCACCGTTGGCAATAATTTTTTGAAACAAGCCTGAAAGCAAAGCTTTCCAAAACTCCAGACCTTTTTCTATCATACTTTTCTCGGTACGTTGAGCACGCAGCAAACTAGCACCAAATTCTTCAGTCAATTTAAAACCGTGTAATTGCACAGTAGGATCATCTCTTGCTACAACAGTGCTAACGAGCGTCAATATATTAGTGAAGTAATGCTTTACAACTGGAAAATACATTTTAGAAGCAACAGTAAGAACCTGAAGAGCAGCTACTTGTAATGGATGGGGAGTTACATCATAGCTTTCGCAGTGAGCTAAGCAGTCTTCAACAAGGCAAGACTTGATCATTACGCGACGAGAGACACCACCGTCACCGTCTGAATTATTTTGGTTAGTTATGCAAGCGGTAACCTCAGGCAATGCTGGATCATTGCCAAGTATTGATGTGTAAATGTTTAACACTCCCACTTTTGAATCATTATCATGACTTGTCGCTGAAACAGTTTTAATTTTGGAGAAAATACTTGTAATATAACCTTCAGGTAATTTAAGATAGGGAGTATTTGCAGCTAGCATGCTTAAACATTTTAAAATGTGAACTCGGACCAGCACAGAACGTTCTTTAGGCAATGCTTTCAACAAAGTGGTGTGAATATTACAAACAGACGACGACAACATGGAAGAAAATGAAACAAATGCAGATGAATCACCTTTCTGAATCCCAAGTGACAGAAAGGTCTTACTTCCTTCAAGCATTGAAGATAAAACCATTAGTGCACCTACTCTTGCTTTGGGTGCGGGGTCATAAATTATGCATGACAGTAGAGAAACGTCAATTGCTGCAGATGAGCCACCAACAAAAGAGTTCCAGTAACCAAGCATTAATACTTTGCTAGTTTTCTTAACGATTGCGTGTAAACTTCCAATCGCCATCTGTCTTATTCTAGAGGCAAATGAAGTTATCGCAGAAAACTGACCCCCTTCAGTGTCTGAATAATCAGACTCTGAACTAGTGCCAGGAAACTTTATCCCAACAAACTTATTACTGCTCATTTGCGAGGATGATGGTCGCTCAAGAGTTTGAGCATCACTTACTCCAGGACAATAGTTTCGAGAATTTTGTACGCCATTTGAAGCTGCACTTCCAGCTCCTTGATCATGCGACAGCTTGTGACGATTTCGTTTCTTTTTCTTTTTTTTCACCGAATGAGATCCTGCAGATGATGCGAAATTTACAGATCCAGAATTTATTACAGGAGGTATTGGTACTGGTGTTAAAACTGCCGGTAAGTAATCAGAAGGAGTAGCCAAACCAAAAACCATGTGTTTTTTCAAAATTCCCAACAAAGGACCAATTTCACCATTGTAAATATTGTTCTGTCCTTCCAATATATATTGAAGACCTTTGTGAGAAGCAAAAATAGCACGGTAATGCGAAACATCTTTTATCGGTGGAATATTTTGTAACATTTGTACAAATAGTTTCAGACAGCAGAGCAAAGAATCCTCATTCAAATTCTCTCTGCTTTCAGAAGGGATACAAAGACCTGATAAACACTGAAGACACAACTTTTTCAAATCAACCGAAACAGGAGATAACAGCAGCTGTCCAATACTACCACTTTTTTCATCTTTTCCAGTTAGCCAATTCACTATCTCAGGCATAATATAAGCACCATTTCCATACACCACAGCAGCAATAGCTCGAAGCAAATGGCTACAAAGATCTTTAGATGTATTATTGTCAGTAAAGCAGGCTAAAACTTGATACCATGCATCCTTTAATCCATGTAAAATAACATTTACGGACATGCTAGAAATGACAACTTTTTGCTTGGATGCAATATTTACAATTAACTGACACAATAAAGCAACAAAGGGCTCTTCTTTTCCAAAATCTTTCAAAAGACTAATAACGTGAAGAAGCAAATCCGTACAAGTCCATGTGGTTATAAACGGAATTTTTTCATTGTAATTTAAGCTATTAAGTTTGGCTAATAATGCCAACAGCAGCTCTTTATCTTCTGTTGCTGTTCCAATATCCATCAACTTTTGAAAGCAATCCTCAAAAATACTGTTTTGCGATTCCATTTTATAAAAGCTTACATATCACATCGATTTATTGTTGACAAAACTATGCTGTATAAAATAAACAATATTATTTATAACCAGTTGACAAATTTCTAAGGAAAAAATTGCTTTTTCTTAAGCTGTAGCTCTTACCCAAGTTCAGATACTGTTCTAGTTCTTTCCCTGTAAATGCCATACTGTTTCCAACTGGCATGTACCTCAACAACCTGCAGTGTGAAAAATCAGACCGTTTTGATGCCTTTTTTTCACAGCTATAGCTTTTGTATTTTTAACACCAAAAAATATTTTAACCACGATTGAGCAGGGTAAACTGTATTTCTTAGGTTATTTAACAATTACCACACTGAACAGGCCTAGGCAGACTAACAGTAATTTCATGCTAAATTAGAGAATACAATTGATTCCCACTTCTGTGTTAAAAAGTTAATTTCTCCATGGGTTAATAATCCTATTTTTTGTTTATTACTTGTAAGATTTCTTACTTTTAAGATACTAAAATTGGGGTTTGACTCTAGCACACAATCTTGGTCAACTGTGGTTAATCTGTGGCGAGGTATACAGTGTTCTATGTAAGTTTTTGGCAACTAGGTGTGCTCTCAGAACTCAGTTGCCAATGATTTTATACTTTGAAGATTCCATCCAGCCTAGTCTACCCCAGGCTGAAAATCTAAACTCCTGATGTAATGATTAGTTGTCAGTTAAACCTTTCAAGTTTTAATCTGCCTATTTCAAACTGCCTAGGTGGAAACGGATACAACTGAAATGTGGAAAAGCAAATAAGTGTTTTTTTGTCAGAATTAGGGCTACAATTAGGGTTTGTCAAAGTTAGAAGTGGTGTTGGATTTCGTGAGAGTAAGAATTAGGGTTAGTTAGAGGTAATCCTAACTGCTTAAAATGTCTAATGTAAAAAATTGGTGATATTCCCAAAAATCTTGGTTTTAAGCTTACATGTGCCCTATTCTACTATCTTGTATGAAATTTCCTGAAACAAAAACTATAAGTTTTGCCACAGCTCTTACAGTGTCTTTGTTCACAGACATACTAAAAATGTATCTACATCTGTAAGTTGTTCCAAAAAGTGCACCAGCTGTTGTTTTAAAAACATAGGCCTAGTGATAAAATTGATGTGAATCAAAATAAATTAGAAATTTTTTGAGAACAAGGTGGCCGGAACGAAACTACAATGGTATGAGGTAATACAGTATCATTTTACCTCTTTAGTTTAGATTGACATAAACTAGCAAGTGGCATTTTAGCGATTATTGATGTTTTGTCACCAGAAAGTTTTGAGTTAAAAGAAACTAAATTTGGTTGTTTCATTCCTTGCAATGCCCTATTGCTGACCATTAAACAAACATCAGCACCATTTCTAGATCTTTGAATTAAACCCATGTCAGCCTTGAGGTTATCAATTGGTCAGCAAATTACGTCTAAATTGAATCCTTAGCTCAACTTAAACACCTAATAAACTAAAGGCAGTGGCTATTTTGCCGTCAACGGCAATTTACCCTCAGAGACTATTTCGCTGTGAGTTATTTGTGATTGGTCATCTTAATGACGTACTAAACATGTGACTTTTGGTCGTTTCTGATTGGTCAATTTTAAAAACCAATTAAAAAAATTTTGCACCCCCGGTCTCTATCCCCCACCCTGAACACTCCCTTCCAGTGTACACTGCCCGTACATTTACATACCAGGCCTGCCCAATCAGTGTACATTGCCTTTCTTTAAATGCCCTGCCAGCTGAGATTCAAACCTGCCACCATGGTATCTCAAGACCAGCACACTATCCACTACACCACAGTGTCACTGGTGTAATTATAAGCAAATTTGGCTATATAAACACACGTGAATGATTACGGCAAAATAGATTCCAAGGGCAAATTGCTGTCGACAGCAAAATAGCCACTGCCTAAACTAAAAGCAAAAGCAATTTTCCAAAAAAAATTAATGACAATCTCTTCCACATTCTGACATTTGTCAATTTGACCTAGCTTCCGACAATCATCTGTAAGAATATTGGTACTTCACATAATTGTTCACAAGACCACAATTCATCCAAAAACATGATTAACTAAGAGTTGAGAGTATGCATGAGCACCTGTTTTTGAGTCAGTAGTCACTTATCACCAAAAAACCTGAATGTCTTTTTCGCTCGAGCTTGCCACATTGCGTGATATCTGATGCATAACCTTGAAAGCCACTGCCAACTTAGCTCAATGCAAGTTTGCAACACTGACCTTGGGGCAACTTCGTATTGTGCAACTTTATGTTAGCTGCTCATGATCATATAACCCACATTATTTTCATACTTCAGTTTTATTTATCACGTCCAGTGTTGCCAGATTTTCTTCAAGTTAAATATAGCAGGCATTCCTCGTATGTCGAGTGTAACGATATTTCAATCAGATCACTTCGTTCTTTCGACAAATTTTCTATTCAAATTTAACGTTTCGCTCCCCTTAGTTACCGGGGAGCTTCTTCAGAACACGGTAGATGTAAATAATGTGACATACAAACTGTACAACATAAAATTACAAAGACTACCTGTATTACTAAACACTAAAAATTATTTATCAACAGGGCAGGCAATCACGTAATAACAAAAACATTGTTACATCACAGATACAGGAGTGGCCAAGTGAAAAGTGTAGTGAGAAACATAAGACATTACTTATTGGAGACGAACACACTATAAACAGTCGGAAAATTCGCACCATCATTGCGATTAATAACATTACATGAACAAGCCTTTTGATTTATCAAAAAACTTTCCGCAACGCGACGTCTGTATGCATGTGATTCTGACTTCAGAATTTTGACATTATCCCAATCTATTCTATGATCGAATTCCATAACATGTTGACTCAGCGCTGACTTTTTAGTGTTAAAAGTCTTGACCGCATCAACATGTTCCCGTTTTCTGGTTCTAACACTACGTCCTGTTTCACCTACATACACAGCATTGCAATCCCGGCAAGAAATTTGATACACCAAACCACGCTTTTGTTCAAAATTAATAACATCTTTAGGTTTGCGAAACAACGAAGACAACGTGTGATGTGGTTTTAAAGCCACTCCGATACCAACTTGAGTCAATATTCGGCTAATAGGTTCGGAGACACCTTGCACGTAGGGAATCGAAGTGAACCGTTGCAGTTTTTCTGTTTTTCTAAAATTATGATTTTTCAAGTACTTCTTATAACTACATTTGTTACTGGGAAATCCGTTATTTTTTAAGGTTTTTGTTATGTGATGAAACTCTTCAATCTTTTTTTCGTTATTGGATATGATACTGTTGGCTCTGGAGAATAATGTACGAGCCACACTAACCTTTTGATTAACCGGGTGATGAGACGAATATTGAAGATACCTGTCCGTGTGTGTTGGTTTCCTGTATACGCATGTAGCAAGGGATCCATCTTCCATCTGTTGTATGCTTACGTCCAAAAAGGCTAATTGTCCTGATTTTTCCAATTCTTTAGTGAACTTTATTGAAGTAGATATAGTATTTAAGTAATCATGAAAGGGCTCGACCTCAGTTTTTTCCATAATAGCATACACATCATCAACATAACGTAACCATAAAGACGGAGGATTCAAATACGTGTTCAAAGCTGTTTGTTCAATCTCTTCCATAACCATGTTTGCTATTATTGGTGACAAAGGAGAGCCCATCGGACAACCAAAAATCTGTTTATAAATGACGTCATTATACACAAAAAACGATGATTGTAAACAAATATCTAATGCTTCCATGATTTCCGGCACTGCAAGGCTTGTTCTTTGTCCCAAGGTGCAATCATCGCCGACTCTATTAGCCACAATGGTTTTGGCGGTTATAAGTGGAACCGAAGTAAACAAACTTACCACATCAAACGAAACTTGTGAATCAGATTTGCCAAGTTTGATGGATGAAATCAATTCTACAAATTCAGAGGAATTCTTGACAGTGTATTGGGTATTTCCCACTAAGGGAACAAGAATTTGCTTAAGGAATTTGGCAAGCTGGTAGGTAGCTGTACCAATGAAAGAAACAATAGGACGAAGAGGAACATTGGGTTTATGAATTTTCGGAAGTCCATATATTCTTGGCAAAACTGAATCACTACTACGTAAAGTTTTGTACAAATAAGTGGAAATCTTGTCGTTTTTGTATAACTTCCAGATGTAACGATTTAAACGCTTTTCAATAGAACAGATTGGATTTTTTAAAATTACTTGATATGTTGCAGAATCAGATAACAACCCTAAAAGTTTTTCATCATATTCCAGTTTATCCATTACCACAGTGCTGTTACCTTTATCCGCGTTAAGGATTACGACGTCATCATATTGCTTCAACTCTTCCATTGCGCGCTTTTCGGCCTTTGATAGATTTGGTTTAGGTGGTTTGGCTCTTTTCAGAATTTCCACCACTTTAGATCGTGCGGAATCAATTGAACACTTATTGGCGAAGTTTACTTGGCTTAGACCTAATTCAACTCCGCTTATAATATCCAAAACAGGAATTTTTGATGGCGCTATTGCAAATTTGTTCCCTTTTTTCAGGAGTGATTCCTGAGCATTAGTGAGCGAACGCGAGGATAAGTTTTTAATCCAATTTCGATTCAAGCTCTTTGTTTCTCGCTCTCTTGGAATAAGCTGTTTTAGTTTTTGGTTGTGAATATATTCGGTTTTTGAACGAACTTTACTTTTTTTATAATCCGAAAAATTCATTAGGTCATTGAAGTCTTCGGGATGTAATTTGCTGTTTAATTGAAACCTGATCTCCTCAACTAATGTTTTAGCGCGTCCAATTTTTTTTATGAGATTCATTTATTCGAAGATTTAAAAACTCCCATCCAGATTTACGAGCTAATTGGAAACCTTTTCGCGATTTAATTGGTGGGGGAAACCTTAGGCTCTTAGGCAACACACTTTCTCTCTTGCATGCATGATTAAACCTTAAATGGCAATATTCTTTCTCTATGTAAAATACAGGTAAAGTAATACAGGTAGTCTTTGTAATACAGTAAAGTAAATTGGTAAAGTAATACAGGTAGTCTTTGTAATAAAGTAATACAGGTAGTCTTTGTAATTTTATGTTGTACAGTTTGTATGTCACATTATTTACATCTACCGTGTTCTGAAGAAGCTCCCCGGTAACTAAGGGGAGCGAAACGTTAAATTTTTCTTCAAGTTTCCAGCCTAAACGGTGTGTTAAAATTAGCCCAAAATAGCCCAAAGCTTGCCTATTGAAAAATAGCCCAAAGCTTGCCTATTAAAAAATAGCCCAAAATTTGCAAAGTTAGTCCATACAGGGCCGTTGGAAAAACAGTTCAGGCCCGGCATCACCGTAGTGTTTCGTTTCCCATTGATATCCACAGACAAGTCAGCCCGTGCTTCGGCATGATTTCCAGAGAGAACAGGTCAACGCTGCTGCCGTGGTCGTTTTGCTCCACGGTTTGGGTGAGTTTACCGTTGACCTCCAAAAAAGGAAAAAAGGCTATCACCTCCCAAAGTTTGAGTTTGAGAGAACTTTGGCCGGCTGCGGCAGATTTAATGTTAGTTAAGCCTGTTTCCGAACAGTTTTTCTTACGAAAATACGCCAGCGACCGTAAAAACATCCATATGAGACACTATTGGCTTATACTTTCACACTTGTTGTTTTACTCCAAAAACTAGCCCAAAATGGCGCAACGAAATGTCAAAAAACAGTCCGAAAAACCGCAACCCGCAACGGCTAAATTTTTCCTACAATGCCTAATCCAAACAAGCCTAATTCCGTGGGAAAACCCGAGTAACCGGCAACACTGATTTTTGCTTTTCAGTTCCAGAATATGGTTCAGAAAGTGAATTATGGAACACTTTTTAATCTTTTCCTAAACAGATTGCAAAAACTACATTTATTTTCCCATGACATTTTTAAGGTGTTCAGCATTTATGTACTAGAGATGGTGTGGGCAGAAAAAACTGCCTGCTGCTTGCACAGCACAGCAGCAGCTTGCCTGCATTGTACTGCACCACAATTTTTGGCATGCATCGCAAAAAAGCACATGAATCATGAGGGCAAAATAGCTTCTAAAACTAAAATGCAATCAACCGCAAAATAGCCACTTTCTGAATTTTAGAAAAAGATGGAGTGCGGTCGAAAGTGACACCAAGAAACGTTGCAGTGGAACTGAAACGTAGACGGGAGTTGAGTAAAAACAGGTTGGGCTGGAGGTTAGCTTGGTGGGGATCCACTGAGAAGAAGAAGACCTCACATTCGTTAGATTTGAGAGGAAGACACCAGTACTCAGACCAGCGCTCCAATCGAATCAGAGCTCCTTGTGTGGCCTCCACCGCAGTGGGGATTGAGGGGGAGAAGGATCACAGCATATAAACAGCAGCTGACGGAAGAAGGCAGAGAACCAGGAAGGTCATTGATGAAAAGAGAGAAAAGTGCACACCTCGACGGACTCGAAAGGAACGACTTTTGTGATTTTGATAAATCGCGCAAGCACGCATATCAGAAAGGAAAGATTGAATCCAACGAGCAAAGCAAGAAGGGAGGCCAGACGAAATGAGTTTATGGTAAAGGGCGGGGTGCCAGACAGAGTCAAAAGCTTTAGAGAAATCAATGGTAGCAAGGATCGTCTGAGAGCCCGGCCCGGGTTTGTTAAGGCCATCCGAAATGGACTGAGAAAGGAATAGAATTTGATCTAGAGTAGACCGTCCAGAGCGGAAACCGGCCTGGCGGGGAGGGAGAATGGAATTAGACTCCAGAAAGAAGAGTGGACGAGATAGAACGATGAGCACCTGTTTTTGAGTCAATCAACAGCCGCCTCAACGTGGTGGTGCGGTCACCGACCCCGTTTGCATTGGGTCGAAATGGCTGTTGACCTGCCCGAGGGCCCCAGTTACCCCGGGGATTTCCCTTGCGCAAACCATTTTTTCTCTGTGCTGCTCCCCGAACGACCACAGAAGGGCAGCACGCAACTTTTTTAAAATCGAACGCTTGTCTTCTCTTTTATCCTGCCTTTTTCTTGCACTTTCTCGTCTCCTCATTCTTTTCCTTCTCCTGATGAGCGCCAACGTTCATCCTAACCCTGGCCTCGTTTTTCCTTGCTCAGTGTGCGCTGGAAATGTGACCTAGAGGGACAGGTTGGTCAATGCTGCACCTGCTCTAAATGGGTTCATTTAAGGTGCTCACTACTCTCCTTCTTTAAGTTCAGAATTCTTGACAGCTCTCACTCTTGGAGCTTTCCCCTCTGTTACGTCTCGCTTCTGCTGGAGATCCCACATTTACTAACACTGTGACTTCCTCCTCTGACTCCTCCATCTTGTATACTTCCACTGTTTAACCTGGCCACACTACCAATGCATCATTCCCGACTCACCCTCGTCTTTAAACCTCTTATCCCCTACTGCCCATTCTGTATCTTCTCCCTCTACCTCCTCACCACCGCCCCTTGCTTCTGCTGCTTTTACGCTTCCTGCTTCCTCTTCCCCTGACTCTCTCAGGGTTCTTCTATGGTATGCTAGAGGTCTCCAAGCCAGGAGCACAGAACTCCTACACTTTCTTTCGTTCACCCAGTTGACCTTATCTGTATCCAGGAATCCAATCTGAACTCATCTTCCTCTTTCTGGATCCCTGGATTCTTTGCTTTGCAGTCTCATCGCACCCACTCCCGGTCTGGCATTCTCTCTCGTAATGCCACGCACGTTAGAGGCGATGTCATCATTTTCGTCAAGCAGGGCCTATCCTTCTCTGAGCTTTCTACCTTCCCTCTTTCTTCGCTTGATCCCTAATCTGATTATGTAGGGGTCAACATCTCACTAAACAACCCTCCTCGCTCTCATTTTTTAATGTTTATGCTCCACCTATCTGCTCAGCTCTGACGGATAGCAGAACCGATTCCTTTACTTCCTCTATTCTTTTCCCCTCCAGAAATTTCTTCATTCTGAGAGACTTCAATTGCTATCACCCTTCTGCGACTCAAAAGGTACTTCCGACCTCGGCTGGAAAGAAGTATTCGACTGGGTAATCTCCTCTGACCTCCTCCCCCTCAATGGCCCTGATATACCTATCTTTCTCCATCGCTCCTCAGGTAGTCGCTCCTTTCCTGACATCAGCTTTGCTCTCTCCTCTCTTGCCCTGTCTTGATCCTGGGAGGTGCTCCAGGACCTGGGTTCTGATCACCTACCAATTCCACTAGCCATCCCTCTTTCTCCGGTTTTTCGCCCCCCAACGAATGTCTCCCTTCCTTCAATTTTTAGAAAGCTCGTTGGGATGACTTGCTTTTTATTTTGACTCTCACACTGTCCTTCTGCAGGGGAATACTCGTCTCTTTCTTCTGCTGCTGCTCTCTTTACTTTTCTGGCACTGAATGCGGCCAAATCTTCGATTTCTTTTGGCGACATCAAACGCCATCCTAAAGACTGGTGGTCGGCTGAAATTAAAGAAGAAGTTGCGGTTAATGAAAGACGTAAGGCTTTTGATACTGCTCACAGAAGTGATGAAGATCGCCAGGCTTATATCTCCGCTTCTCGACGCGCCTCGTCTATCATTGCCAAGGCCAAGGATGAGGCATGGTGGACGACTTGCTCTTCCCTATCACCCAAATCTAACCCTAAATCTGTGTACTCTCTCCTTCGCTCTGTCACTGGCTCTTCTTCCTCATCTTCCTTTTCTCCTAACTTCCCTAACTGTTCCTCTCTCTGAGAATCGGCTTCGGTCTTCGCCGATTAGGTGAGATCCCACGTTTCTGCTTCCCAGCCAAAGACCTTGGGAAGCATAGCCAGAGGCTATCTTTCCGAGCCACGTGCCCTGATGAGTCTCACTCATCTTTCTGCTTCTCCTTCTCTCTTGCTGAATTTCTTGTGGCTGCCTCCAACCTTTCCTCCTCCACTGCCACTTGTCCAGACAAAATCGCCTATCCCATGCTAAAGCAACTTCCTCGCTCTAGGATGGATTTTCTCCTTCACATTTTTAATCTCTCCTGGGCTTTGCATTCCTTTCCTTCCATCTGGAAAACATCTTCCATTATTCCCATCCACAAGATGGAAAAGTCTCTCGACTCTCCTACTTCCTTCCGGCCTATCTCTCTCACCTCCTGCATCTCAAAGCTTTTTGAACGCATCGTTCTATCTCGTCCACTCTTCTTTCTGGAGTCTAATTCCATTCTCCCTCCCCGCCAGGCCGGTTTCCGCTCTGGACGGTCTACTCTAGATCAAATTCTATTCCTTTCTCAGTCCATTTCGGATGGCCTTAACAAACCCGGGCCGGGCTCTCAGACGATCCTTGCTACCATTGATTTCTCTAAAGCTTTTGACTCTGTCTGGCACCCCGCCCTTTACCATAAACTCATTTCGTCTGGCCTCCCTTCTTGCTTTGCTCGTTGGATTCAATCTTTCCTTTCTGATATGCGTGCTTGCGCGATTTATCAAAATCACAAAAGTCGTTCCTTTCGAGTCCGTCGAGGTGTGCACTTTTCTCTCTTTTCATCAATGACCTTCCTGGTTCTCTGCCTTCTTCCGTCAGCTGCTGTTTATATGCTGTGATCCTTCTCCCCCTCAATCCCCACTGCGGTGGAGGCCACACAAGGAGCTCTGATTCGATTGGAGCGCTGGTCTGAGTACTGGTGTCTTCCTCTCAAATCTAACGAATGTGAGGTCTTCTTCTTCTCAGTGGATCCCCACCAAGCTAACCTCCAGCCCAACCTGTTTTTACTCAACTCCCGTCTACGTTTCAGTTCCACTGCAACGTTTCTTGGTGTCACTTTCGACCGCACTCCATCTTTTTCTAAATATGTATTTTCGCTGAAGGCCAAGTTCTTCTCTCGTCTCAAGTCCTTACGCTGTATCTCTGCTTCCTCATGGGGCCCCTCTAAGGAGTCCCTCTCTTTTCTGTATAAAGCTTTTCTTCGGCCCTTTCTCACATATGCTTCACCCGGATGTTTTCGTTTCTTAAGCATTACAAATATCACCAAATTGGAACGCCTTCACCGAGCGGCTAATTGTGCCATCACCAGCTGCCTCTCGTCTTCTCCTATCCCTCTTCTTCTCTCCGAGGCATCTTTACCTCCCCTACAAGTCATCCTGACTCATTTCACTTTTTCATCGTATGAGCGGGCTCTTCGTCTCCCAATCTTCTTACCTATTTCAGGTTTGGCCAGACTTGGAGTGAAACCAAGACTGTGCATTCCTCCTGGAGAGCTTTTGCATCGACTCACCCGCTCATGCTTTCCTCTACTTCTCCTAAGGAGGCTCTTCTTGCTTGCTCTTCCTCTCCTTTTTGGAATTTGCCTTCCTTCACTGTGGAGTCCATCCTTTCCTTCTCATGCTCTCGCTTTGATTCTCCTCTCTCTCGTCAAGGTGCGGCTTTCGCTCACCTTGACTCTCTCGCCCCTCACAATCTGGAACTCTGGACAGACGGCTCTGCTTCTTTTTCTCTTGGCAAAGGCGGCTCCGGCGTACTTGCCAACTGCTCTCTCTGTGATGCTGAGGCCACTCTTTTCTTTTCGGCAGGCCCAGTATGTTCACGTTTCTCTGCTGAAATCTGTGTCATTGTGCAAGCTCTTTTTTGGTCTCGGCAGCACCAACAAGTCTGCCACTTCTCTTTTCTTCTCCTCCTATTTGAGTCTCGTTCTGTCCTTGCCACCCCGTCCTCCTTTCCATTTTTCCTTTTACCTCAATCTCTCTGGCAGATCTGGCAGGAACTGTCTTTTCTCTCCTTCTGTTCTATTAGGCTGCAATTGGTCCCCGGACACTCGTTTTTGCCGGGGAACGACGCGGTTGATGAGTTGGCCAGACGGGGAGCGCTACTCGCGCCCTCTGCAATTCCTGGTAGTTTCTTTCCTCTTATCTCTCGTATACACTCTTGTCTTTTCTCAGACTGGAGGCTTACTGTCTTATCGAAATTCTTTAACACACAAGTTCCCTCAATTTCCACCGAGGAACTTGCGCTCCCTCGTCACCCTCGCTGTGTTCTGTCTCGTCTACGCTGCAACGGACACAGTCTTCTATTAAGTTCTTATCTGTCTAGGATTGGCAGAATCGAGAATCCTTCCTCCAGCGCCTGCAGACACTCGTCCCAGCACACCTCTCATCTCATTCTGCACTGTCCAACTACGGACTCTTTGCGCCGCTCACTCTTTGGCAACTCTTTGTCTCTCTACAAGCTCTGGTCCAGGTCCTGGGGAGCTGCCCGGGTTCTGGGGCTCCATGGTCTTTCGCCATGCCCCCATCTCTGGGAATGGGTGGGGTAACAACAACAACAACAAAACAAAGCCATTTTGAAAAGACCACACACTAAAATTCCAGCAGTTTAAGATTACGTAAAAGAGTTAAGCAAAAAATTATAATTTTGAAATTACCTAATAGCCACAAAACCTGTGGTGGACCTTCTCAGCATGATTACACTACACCCTCCATGAAAGCAAGTATATATTGCTTTTTGTTTTCGGTGCAGTCAGGAACGTGGTGCTAAAAAAAAGGAAGTGTGGGAAAGCACAGAGTAGAAATATACACCTTACAGTCAGGTTAGGATAAAACAGTGTGATAACGTCTTACCCACGCGTTCCCACATTACTACACTTCTGGATATAATAGGAATCTGCTTTTTTACCATACAATAGGTCTAAATGGTTATGTGTTGACAAATAGCGGCAGCCCAGCAGTAATTAAACAAATTACAATCGCTAAGAATATTCAGTTGCAAGGTTGAGCGTCACAACTAGTTCAAATGACAGTTGTATATTTCCAATTTTTCCAAAGCAGAAATTTTTCCAAAAATTCGGAAAGATGTCTTTTTGAAGCCCCAATCATTGTGAAAAGATGGCAACTTTCTTATCACATGACTTTTTGCCCTTGAAACTTCGTCGTTATCACAACTTGCAAAAGTGATTCCGAAGAATCACTCACTCAAATTACTTTAATTCGTCGTTATAAAGATTAATGTTAATGAGTGTGTCCACCCCGGGTTTTTCCGAACCCGAAAACCTGGGTATTGGGGTAATTTTCGAAACCTGAAACCCGGGTCTTTTTTGGTGCAAAATCCTGGTATTTTTTGATGCAAAACCCGGGTTTCCTTACGTAACAAAGTACCAATATTATACTACAGCTGTAAAATATTTAAAGTCAATGCAATGGCTTTTAACCCCTTGAGGATCATAAGATTTTAATTCATAAAATTTAAGACAATTCCTTAATTGTTTGGCAACAACAAAATTACAATGAATTTCAGAAAAATGGTTATTACGTCATAATGATATAACAATTAACAATCATGTAACATATGTGTTACATTATCCCTCAAAAGGTTAAATTCCCACTAGGCGGCTTAAATTTGTTCCAACAGTAAAATATCTTACATAACACCTACGTAGCGTTGCATTTTGAAAAATGTAATTTTGTCATTGTTAGTGACAAAGGGTATTGTTTTAATTTAATATATAAAGCGCAATTCTGTTTGTCTGTGTGTCTGTCTGTTTTAACTCCTCTGAAACTGCTGCAAGTACAAGCATCAAACTTGGCACGATTGATCACCACCCCACGGTAAGTATCATAAGGATATTCGTGACGTTACGATGACGTCACAAACAAAAATAATTGTTTTAGAATTTGCATTACTTGACAGAGGACAACAGCTTTTTGCTCAAACGAAAACCAGCTTCCGATTTACTACATTTCAAAAACTTCCATTTGTTTGGGGTCTAAAATGACGTCACAATCAACGATTCATTGAACAATCTGTTTTTTGTTCTATCTCAAAAAGTACTCATCACAGAAACGCGATCAAACGTTCTTTTAGGAGATATTAATAAGCTGCTTTTGATAAAAACAATTTCACAACATTTAATGTTTATTTGATTATGCTACGAGCACTTCAAGTCATCTAATCATTTTTCTTCTCTATTTCGCTTGCACGCTTAAACTGGGTCTATGACATCATAATATGTCTCGTACGATCCACACAAATCTTTGCTACCGCAGATCATAATATGAAGATGTTGTTAAAGATTGCACCCTTTTTGCAAACTCAGTTTATTAAAAACTGATTTGTGACTTCATTTCTCAACCGATTTTCTAACTTTATTCAACAAATTAAAGGTTATTTCAAGGCGATTCCGATAGAGTACAGCATGTACAATTAATATTAGTTTTTATACTGAAAAACTTGAACTTTGAGACCTGTGGTGTAACTTTTTACCCCTTCCGAAAGTAGTAAGCTTAGTAAAAACAGGTGCCTTTAATACAAAAACGTTACAATAAAGTACTAGCAATTACTGTCCTTTGAAAGCTTAGGAAATTTCCTTTCCGGTAATGTGTGACTCCAATTACTTAGGGCTAACGATTAGTTTATAATGGCTGATCAAAAATCGGTTGTCATACATGATATTTCATTTTTGGTCGAACAATTATCCTACTTGACCTAACGAACTTGCAATTGTTAGACAAAGTTAGCTCATTGGTACATTTTGACTATTTTTCCTCTCAAGCATGGCTCTTTTGCATTGTCTGTCGACGCTTTCAAAACGATCCATCAAAAACTGAAGTCTCCAAATGTTTATGAAATGTAGTCTATCGGCTAGAAACACACAAAATTTTAGTGCCTGCATGTTACAAAATTGCAATATCTGGAAAGACTAAGTCTTTTGGTACATTTTGGGTATTCTTTCTCAACAGCATAGATGTTAAGATGGAGCCTACTCCAAGCAAAACACTTGGTGATCACCCAAGAAAAAGACGAGAGAGTAAAGATGGTCCTTTCTTATGGTTTGCAACAAAATGTAAGTGTCGAGCTACATATGATCTAAAAAAATGTTGAAGCAATTTCCTTTGCAATTGGGCGAGGCTGCCACAGCAGCCAGCTGATTGGATGTTCTTAAGCTCGACATTATTAATGGGGCTCCCACTACTGCTGCAACTCAACTGTGAGTGCTTCATTTCGAATTAGTTTGCTCTTTGCATGACGGCGCTTATGCCAGGGCCAAGGAACATGCACGCAGTCAGAGATGTTACTTCATATTAATTTGCCTACAGTAACGAAAAATTGCTAAGTAGCGATCCTAATAATAATGGCTCAAAACACATTGTGAGGTCATGATGTTATATGCCATCGCAATGCTTGCGACTACATAGTGAGAACAACAGTAGGCAACAAAATTATTCATATCATTTTGATAGCAAACATAAATGGTAAAGCCCATTACTGATATTTGTAATTGCAAGGATTTCGATACAAAACACTAGTCTTCATTTAGAAGTAGAGAGGTCTGGATTAGGAGCAAAGTTAAATGTAATAAAGTCCCAAATTTAAGAAAAGATCAAAATTAAACAATAATAGCATCAATCTGTAACAGTGGATTAAGAGGGAATGTTTTTGTTGGAAAAGAGCTTCTATTGTAATAGGTTATATGACTTAAAGGAAAGCCATAGCCCCTTTTCATGCTACGGCCGAATTAAAGCAAATAACGCAGGAAAAAATCTTAATGTCACAAACATCAATCCACAAAAGGAAATATTACTAAATCATTTCGTTGTTGCTTTCATAAATGTTTGTACTGCGAAGGTGGCGCAGCTGCAAAAATTGATACCTTTTAGATCGGCGCGGGTGATAATGCGCCCTGCCGGGGTAAAATCCCACCATACTTAGAAGAAAAAATGTTTTATATTTTGCTTGGTAATAGCTTTATAGAACTACCGGAATCAAACCTGAAAATTTGGGAAAAGCAAGGACTTATTTAACTTCTATGAGCATAACTAAGCAAGGAAAAACGAATATGAATCTTAATGCGTAGCCTGCAGGGACTTGAGAAAGTTTGAGGCGAAATCATAATTAACAACGTTACCGAGTTAAATTGCACCACATGGAAGATGTTATTGGTATTTTGTTTTATAATAGCTTTATAGAGCTACCGGGGTCAAACCAAACATTTGGGGAAAATCAAGGACTGCTTTAACCCCCCAGGGCACGTCAAGCAGGGAGAAAAGAACATGCCACATAACGCGTAGCCAGCGACTGTGTGAAATCGCACCACACGAAAGAAAATTTTTTATTTTGCTTTAGAATAGCTTAGTATCAGAAATGTGTTCCCTACTTCCAAACTACGGAAAACGCAAGGTTTCCTTGGGTTCGTGTCAGCAATGAACAGAGCTCATAGACCTAAGGCATAGGCAGGATCTTGAAATGAGATACTCTATTAGGAAAAGGAGCACAAAAAGTCATAAAAATCTAATTTTCAGAAAGTACATAAACGTTTGGTAACTCTTTACACAAGAGCCCGATAGAAGGAGCCGGCTTTGCCGGCTAAACCGACACTCTCAATGCCGACGTTAATGATGGGGGCTCTTCGGGCGACGCCGTTGTATATACTATAAAGCAAGGATTTTTTCTTTTGCTGATATGCTACGTGTTTAGGTATTTATGTCATTTTTGTCCTTACTCTACATCATTGTAATAAAATCCCAAGTTTAAGAAAAAGTCAACATAAAACCATAACCATAACAATTTGTAAAACTGAATATAGAGGGAGCAAGAGCCGCTTTTGTCGCTATGCCGGAAATAAGAGAAATAGCGCAGCCAAATTAGGAACTTAATACCACAAATATAAATGGGAAAGCGGCAGCACCACATCGGAAAATAGGCTTACCAATGAATAGTTTTTTCTTTAATTGTGAAAGCAACAGCCATTTTGTCGCTGCAATCAGTTTTAATCCGGACAATCCCTTCTCTCTCACAAGTATTAATATTAACAACAATTTAAGGCAAGATGCTTTGTAAGCATTGCCAGTCACAATTAAGAGAACATGATGATGGCAATTTTGTGTGCAAGAATTATGAAAGTGCATAAAAATCATTTCACTTTTCGCTGCTTCTCACACAAAAGCCCCATGCGTGAAGCCGACGCACCCGGTTGAACCGAAATGCTAAACCCCGTCATTGCTGATGGAGGGCCCCAGTCGGGCGACCCCGGCAGAGCCGGCTAGTACAGTACAACAATAATATTCATTTTGCGATCTAACGTAGAATAACATAGCAAATCACTCCGGCACCGCAGGTTGGGTAATAGCTAACTGGTTGCAGTTGCAGTGTATCAAAGTTTGGCTGATGAACAACATGACCTTATTTACAGATATAAGTTTTCAGCGAAAGTCTAAAGTGTGGCAGCATTTTACTTATAATAACGCAGAGGAGAAAGCGCATTGCTTAGTAATTACAAAAGCTTCAGGTTCCAGCACTAAAAGCCTTATTACTCATCTCAAATCCAAGCATCAAATTCATATGGAATCGTCCCTAGAAAAGAGTGTTACTAAACCTTCGTTTAAGAAACGGAAGGTTGATTCATATTTAAAAAAAAATTGCCGTGAGTTTGGGAGATGTTGTGGCAAAGGTTGTGGCTGTTGACGGCCAAGCATTTAATCAAATTGCAAGCAGTAAATTACTGAGAAGAACATTTGCAGCACATGGCTACAGTTTACCAAGCAGCTGGGATTATGCAAAAAAGTGTTCATGAAACATTTTGCTGAAATTCAAAGTGAAATTGTTTCGAAAATTCGTAAAATCAAAAAAATTAGTAATCGTTTCTCAATCAGTTTTGACGAGTCAACGTCCACTCGTAATCGAAGATTTATCAACCTCAACTTACACTTTCCAGTTGGACTCAAATCGCTTGGCTTAATTCGCACGAAAGGAAGCATGGTGACAGAAAGGGCAATTGAGCTTGTGCAGGAGAGACTCTACGAATATGCACTACCCCTCAATGATGACATTGTGTCCACTACAACGGATGGTACGTCCATTATGATGAAGTTTGGCCCGAAACTGAGCCACTACATTACAATGAAAAAAGTTTGTTTCTGGACTGCAAAACTTGCTGGAACAGTTTGCTGAATATGCTTCTAAGATTTTATGAAATGAGGAAAGAAGTCAAAGTTGCAATGCTTCGCCTTGACAAAGACTTGAATATCAGCCGTGAAGAGCTTGACACGATTAAGGAAATTTGTGATACTTTGGCTTCACTTGAAATGGCTGTGCAGTATTGATGCAAAGAAAATACAGATCTCATTCTATCAGAAAAAGTCATTGTCTTTGCTATTAAGAAACCAAATGATTTAAAAACTCCATTTGGAAATGCTTTGTTGGAAAGCTTTAAGAAACATATTTAGGAGCAACGCAATGTTGAAGTTGTCCATTTATTGGAACATTTGAAATCCCCCGACTTCCTTGCACAGTCACATGATGAATTTGGTATAAAAATTCGAAAAATAAAATTACGAATTAAGCTACAAAGCTGCAACAACGGTTGTTCTAACAACAAGTGACAACAGATACTGTTAACGAAACGATGGAATCGCCATCCGATTCCAATGTTAATAATGACGGCAACGATGAAGCGAGCCTGCCAAAAAATAGGACATTGTCAGAAGAATTTCAAGCCTTTTTAAAAGAGCCCGGGCTGAAAATTGAAGAAGTCCAAAGTGTTGGAGCGCAAATCATCAACAAAGAGATGCAGTTGTTTGAGGCTACCAAAAAGAGACCGGAGAATTTAGAGAACCTTTATTGTTTTCTCCTCACAATTAGACCGACTTCTGTAGAAGCAGAACGGGCATTTTCTGCTATGGGTCTTTTTGCTACCAAGATTGGAAACAGGCTAAATGATGGCACTTTAAACGCCATGATTGTAGTGCGCCAATTTTACAAAAAAAAGGTACTATATGAAGTGAAAAACCAAAAATATGAATGCATTTTGTTGTTTTTTTAAGAGTGCGCAAAAAAGTATAAATGCTTTTCTTGATTCCTACTGCTGTATACCTAAATAATATTATGATTGCATCTCGTTTTTTTTTAAATGTGCTATGTGTAAAAGAAGCAAGTACAGTACTTCATTATTTTCTGAAAAATATCTAAAGTATAAGTATGAATGCATTTCGCTACTTTTTCAATGAGCTAAATTAAAGCAGGAATGCATTTCGGGATTTATTTTCAAATGCTCTACGTAAAGTAAAAGTATAAATGCATTTCTCGATTTTTAAAATTTGCTATGTGGGCTAAATTAAAAGGATTCATTTTGTTATATTTTTTTAATCGTGTTGTGATAAGTAATAGTTTGAATACGTTTCATTATTTTTTTTAATGCGCCAAGAAAAGTAAAAGCACCTATTTTTGGAAGCAGATAGAACCCGGGTTTAGAAATATAGACCCGAATTGGACACCCTAATGTTAGCCAGCAGTTGATTCACCTGGTCTAGTTGGATTCGTAATCTCAAAATGATTTTCTTGTTGTGGTACCTTAGCAAAGTAGCACAAAAAATTGTTTTTCAATTTACCGTGATTTGTCGCAGCGAGCTGGGGATGCTCATGGTAAACTACTCGATTCGGCTAGGGTAGTTACAAGCAGTAAATATAATTTGTCCTTCCGAGCCGACTGGAAGCAGAAGAAAATAGGCCATCGAGGGATCCAGGGGGTGCGACCTTATAACCCAATTATTTAAGCAGAAATTTTTGTCTAAGCCCTTCCAATTTTTTTAGAGTCATGCAGAAAATGGGGTGAATTATGCTAACTGGAATTTTTGGATCAGCTGGAGGCGTAATTCAGCCAATTTTCTACCAATTCCAGGCTTTCTCTGTGACTCTTTTTGTATAAAAAAGTTAATAATGCACGCTTAATTTAAACTCATTTGATCCGATAGCTTCAATCGCTAAAAATAGCATACATCCGATTCAAGCTCAAGACTGAAGCTTATAAATTGACAAAGAACAGACCAAAAACAGCATTTATCACATCGATCAGAATTGAGAGTCAGCGCATGGCTAAGTGTCAAATTATCGCCAACGTGTTTGCGGCATAATAGTCAGGATTAATAGATCTTTTGCAAGGCTACTTCAGGAAATGTTTTACCTTTTTACACGAGAAATGCATGTAATACAATACACGACTTTTGGTCGCCAGTGTTTTCGTTTCGGCAGAAAAACGCAGGTAGCAAAGAATAAAGCTTAGATTTTATCTTAAAAGTCAAACAGCAAAGTTGCACGACCAATAAGACTCAACGATGGTCAAATGATATTCACTAGAATGTTTACTAAAATTGGAATAAATCTTTCGAAAATTTGAAAGATGTGTGATTGCTTCTGGCTCTCCATATGCTGTAGCAAAAAAGTCTCAACGAGATTACTGGTATGAAAAAGATAAAAGATAAAAATATTTATGAGTTAGAGCAGAGTGAGACAAAGGGGCCGATACCAGGAGCCAAAAAAAGCCGGTTGCATGTTAAGCTTCTCACGCTTTAAATAGGCTTACGAGCTTGATAGACGGCCGGTGGCACCTTGCGAATCTGCAGAACCAACGCGAGTTTGGGAAAAACTCAGTGTTTCCTTGTTTTGCACTCAAGCTGAAAAACACCCCTAAATGGTAAAACTTGTTTTTCTGTCTATAGGATTAGCAGCCCATAATAATTTTTGTATATCAGTTGCTTAAGGGGTGCATTTAGAAAGTGGATTTATTGCACCCGACAAAAAAATACTAAAACAACTACCAAAAATTACGGTACATTCTTAAGTAAATTTGGTTAGCTAAGTTCATAGATATTTCGAAAAAAGAGAAAATTTAACCAAAGCCTGTATTTGGCTAGTTGGGATCTAACTGTATCTGCACCAAAAAGGAATTTCTTAATAATGTACTGTTACTAATAGGGTGGTGGCAGAGTAAGTCATTAAGGATGAAGCTGATCTCCCAGTCACCAATCACCTTTTTGATTGATACAATCTATATTCAGGCTATTTTACTGCCACAGAATAGGCCACAAGAAACTTATCGAGACAGAAATTCATGCAGATGTATGCTAGCCGTGCGGGAAGTACTGCACAAAAACATGAGTTTGAAAAAAGGTTACCGTGGGTTGGAGCCACAGAGCTGCGTGTAGGGATAAAAACAATGATTCAGAGGCATAAAGTTTCGGTTGATCTCGAAAAAAGGTTTTTGCTAATTTTTGACCACAGTTGCGTGATTTGGAGAAATATTTCATTTGTATTGCAAAGCGCGCGAAAGAAAGATTTCGCAAGTGCGAAAGTTAAAGAAGGCGCGGCAGGAGGCCAAATGCTACGATTATCGAAAGAGTTTGAGAGTGTAAACAAACTCTTTCTGTCTGCATAACACCGGGCGTCGGGTCTTGATATAAGTAGCCTCTAAAAGATTGAGATGGAAAGAGCTACGCGCTGCGGCAAGGATTGAAAACCGCTTATCATCATCTGTTAAAAAAGCGCGTTCCATCTCTGGGCTGTGCCTGGCTCGTGATCGTTCAATGCGAGCAACGATGTACTTAGGGGCAACTCTTTTAGAAATGCAAGCCTTGAGAAAGGCTGCAGAGAACTTAAGAGTTCTGACTTTTCCTCTAGTTCTTACCACATTGTTCAAAACAGCTATTTGCTGTTTGGTGTACCGAAGGCGAAAGTACACAAAAATCTTGTTGGTGGTACAAAATTTTAATATAGCTTTGAAAAAAGCTGTTTTAGCCATAAGCTTTTCGTGACGCTCTCATCAGTTTAGATTTAATTTCAAGTGCACTGAGGTCCAGGCATACGTTGCCAGAAAAAAAACGTTTTTCAGAAAAGAGCAAATTTCTCCGGCACTTTTGATACTTAAAGGGGCCAATTAAGTATTCTCAAAGATCCACGAAACAGTTTGTATCCTCAAACTTTGGATTTCATTAATCTTTCTATAATACAAATTTATCTATCTAAAATCAAAGAAAACAACATCCCTGTATAAGGTTGCACCATACACAGGAAAACATTTTTTCTATTTTATTTAATAATAGCTTAACATGCCTACCAGATTTAGACAAAAAAATTGGGGTAAGGCATGAGTCATCGCACCCCCTGATTACGCCTCTGCAGGGTTCAGGGCACCGAAGTCGGAACCAGTGACTTTAGGTCACAAATGTAATAACGAAAAAGAGCGCATCAATTTGGAAAGCAGGCCCATCACTTTTGAATTCGGCAAAAATTTGTCTAATTTTTGTATTTGTGAAAACGATTACTACTCTGACGCGTCCCTTACTTTGACTTTAATTGCGTCCTCATAGTCATTTACAGGAACAGACGAAAGACCTATTTTGATGAGCCAAACAATATAGTTACTGATACTTCATTAAACATAAAAATGTTAACATAACAAAAATTACCAAAAAAGAACACCGAAGCTTTCCATCCCCACTCGAGCATTTCGTCAGGGCGATATAATCTGAAATTTTGAAGATCAATTTAAATTTTGCAAAGCTGAACACATGTAACGACAGTAGAATTGTTTTAGCACTGCACCTCTCAATGAAACAGTGCAAAAGCGACTTCGCTCCTTGTGAATAATCAGAATGAGGAAACGGAAAATAAAAATTATACTTATTTCCCCACAATGTATTTGTCCAAAATCCTTTTTAATGTTCAATTGGTTTCGGAGCGATGATAGGCTATGTCAAAAACCATCAACTACGGTGAAACAGGCTTGGCCAGCTAAACCGATATTTTTAACCAAACGTTTCTGACGGGGCCCAGAGAACGATGCCGGCAGGGCCGGCTGGTACTAAATAAAATGCATATATTTTACGGAACGATCTAATGATTGACGATGAAAATTAAAAATTTTTACAAATAAAATTAAAACAGCTCGTTGTGATCACTAGTATTCACGAAATGCAGCTAGCTTCAATGTTTTGTGTCTCTATTGTTTTTTGAGTGGTCCAAAACTATTGCAAATGACTATAACTGCGTAAAAAAAACTTGCTATAGAGAGGCGTGAAACTCTTTCTGATTAAAGATCTCTTAAAATTGGTTTAGGCGCTGTTTTTAGTGGTGTAGCCTGTGAACATCAACTTATTGAGAATTTTGAAAAAACAGGGGGGAGGCATTAATTATCAACCAAAGACCTAGTCAATGGTAGAACAAAATTTGCCAAAAAAGACGCTTGGAGGATAATATTAAAGTGGACATTTTCGTTTTGTTTAAATCACTAAACAACGTAAATTATAGATATCTTTTGCTTTGTTCTCAAGGTTAGCAAGCCCAAAGCCCATATAATGCCATCACTCTCAACACAACCTCAACCTCAACACTCTCAACAACCACTGACCGTGAAACTAGTTCTTATAAATTGTAAGAGAAATTGGCATCCTCACAATCGTTGTTTTTGGCTACGTGTTGGCAAGGTCAAACTTGACTTTCGGCTTTATCTTTAGCGAAGAATGAAAGAAGTTTATTTCGATTTACCTAACATGCAAGCGGATCTGAAAGCTTGTAAATCAAAAATTTTAATTTGTAGCGTTCTACATTAACTCTTCGATATAATTATTTGTTGCAACACTGTTCTTAACTACGAATATATTAATAAGTGACTATCTTAGTTTAAAAAACTTTCACTATCAAATTGTTGATTTCCTGTTGTCTGGATGGAGCATTTCGTCTAGACGATCCCCAAAAACAATCTCCCTTTAAAAGTACCCGGGGACAAGTTCCCTATTGAAAGTTATTAGGGAGTATATCCCCATACCACTTGCTATTTACGGCCCTGGTATATCGAATAAACAAATATTTGTTTGATTGCCGAATCTTTTTCAAAAACCTCAACTTATTCGCGAAGAATAGTTTTTGTAGTGGCTACCAAAAATTCATTGCTTAAAACTTGCCAAGTTAATTTTTGCTAGGTAGTTTAATTGCATACAAACTTTAGAAAAAGTTTAGAGCATGCGTTTGCAGTTGGTAGGCCTGAATTTAAATTTGACACTCCTGTCAAGACATGCCAAAAACTTCAAAATATTTTTCGAAGCTAAGAACTGCCGTTTCGCCTTTTTGTTGGCCATATGAGAATCAGAAAAATCGTGGGCGAAATGGTTGACAGCAATTCCTTTGTCACTTCAAAGAAAAGTAACGGTAAGAACAACTCAACAAAAAACAAACGTTTTCTTCTTTGAAATTAATAGCTTTAAATTTACCGAAACACCATTCTTCAAAAGATTTCTAAAAAATTACAAATTAGGACATACAGTATTACAGCACAAAGCTAAACTTGACTACGTTTTTTTGATTTTTTGTTTTACAAGCAACTACAATGATGATTATTTTTGTTTTACAAGCCGAGCGCGATAGAAAAGCGCACACCTCAACTATTGTAGACAATGCATTGCTGATGACTTTTAATTCTGAAGCACTGCTTATCACTAAGTTTAAAAGCTGTTTAAAAACTAAGTTTAAAAGTTAGGAACAAGGCAGTGGGGGTAGGATGCCAGCAGACAAGGGTGAGAGAGAGAGCTAAGTTGATAGGAGGGTTACCTAGGTTGTAGCTTACAGATTTGATATTCACTTCCTAAGTAATCACATGGTCGGTTCAGGTAAGATTAAAAAGCACAGCAGTTGTTTCTATATCAAGTCGTATTAAGAAAATATATTCCAACCCACACTGCAGATAAATAACAGTACTAGGCAATAGAAGCACTTGCTTAACAGTTATAACCAAAGCATCATCCGTAACAGACTTAAGTATTTACGAGTGGAGTCGTTAATTTAAATTTGAATTTGCATTTCAAAAAGTAAGACCTTCAACAAAACAAAATCCGCAATTTGGTTTCGGCATGAATTTACAGGTTGAATGTACAGACCTTCAACAAAATGGTCATTGCCCGGCATAAAGGCCTACGTGGCGTCTGGCGTCCTGCTGTCTTTTCAACCACACACAACCGAACACCGTTTTGATTATCGGTCTTTTAACTGCTTTGCAATACGGTGAGCTACTACAAGGAAGCTACTGAAAACGTACTTTTATGTAACTGGCATAATTTCAGAGGTCAGTATTTCAGCATTTGGTTTAGTGTCTCAAGTTTTTACCGAAACAAAATTCCTCAAAAGATTTCTAAAAAAATTACAAGTTAGGACATGCAGTATTACAGCACAAAGCTAAACGTGACTACGTTTTTTTTTTGAGATGTGTCTTTTATACTATGAAATGCAATTCTGTCTCTGTGTGTTTGCTTTTACTCCACCGAAACTACTGGGCGTACGATGCATGAAACTTGGCACGATTGATCCCATCTTTGGGTGAGCCTTCAATGGAAGTTGATGACGCCAAGATGATGTCATAATTTTAGATAAATTTTTTAATTCGCATTTCTCCACGAAGAAAGCAAACTTTTTTCTGAAACAAAAGCCGCTACCCGACTTAGCAGCTTCAAGCAATTTCACCCTTTTGGGAGCTAAGATAACGTCTTCATTCACCATTGAATGTAAAATTTGTTTTCTTCAATTTTTCAAAAAATGTTGACAGGTGGTTGAAAGCTTTTTCGGGAGATATACAAACAAGGTGCTTTCAATAAAAATAACTCAAACAATTTAAGCTTTGATGACAATGCTACAAGCGATTAAGCATTTAAGCGTTTTTTTAGCATGCATTTCTGCTATTTTTGGCTCAAACGCTTCAAAAACGCACTGCTTCATTATAACGTAAAATGTGGTCATAATGTTGTCTAGTGCTCCAAAGATATTTTTGCCTCTGGTGGCAAAAATACCTTTGGAGTACCGGACAACATTGTAGACTTCAGCCCTAATCTAACTTATTGTAAGAACTAAATTGTACATGCTGGACTCTAGGCTCCGGCTCTATTCGCTCTCCCTTAAAATCGTTTATACCAGGAGCAGGAAACATAGATGCAGCCAGAGGCTTTCAGGCTTATAACCAGGTCTACGATTACCAAAAAATTGTGAGAAGTTGGCCTATTGCTTCATAGCTTAATTTCTGTAAATAAATCTATCACTTCAGCGTCCTTTCACAACTTCCAATTTATGATCTCGTGCACTTAGTTAAATAAACGCATAAAAGTTGGTGAAATAATTTTGAAGTATATAAGTAAGCAGTCTTAATTTATTGTAAGGGAGGCAGGTATGATGTGAATAGATAATGAAATCCAATGTTTGGGGAGAAGTCAATAAAAAAATACGTCACTAGATGTACACCATTGTATGCATTGATAGTCGCAAAATTTACTTTCCTACTGTAGAGGAAAGTTCTTTCTTAAAAATGGGTTATTAGACTAACCGGGTGATCGGACGCAAGTGATATAGGGATCAACTTTTTTGAAGTCCAAACAACTCAGTTGATAAAACCAAGACTGAGAAAAGCTGTTGGAAAGGACGCATACCCCTCATCCCTCACTTGGATCCGCGACTTAGGTGTAGTCTCTCTGTTCCCTTCCGGGACCAACGCACATAAGTGAAGTAAAGGAATCTGGTGTCGCAAATATGGCTACAAGGGGAGTTTCACCAAGTAGTGACGTAAGCGTACCTCTAAATAACTTTTTTCTGCAATCGCAAAAAAACCACCGAGGCTACTACACCCAACTTTTTCTTTGTACTCCTATACTTAGCGGAAGGAAAGAGTACAACTTGTAAAATGATTGAGAGTTTGTGAGTAAGAACAATCTTATGTCAAAGCACCAGCGCGACCGTCTGGATGAAGAGCGCACGGGCGATGCCCTCATTTGCTCTAATATATTGGCCAAAGCGACATTTCTAACCCAACATAACTGATTGATCGCTTTGCGTGCGACGCCGGCAGAGCCCGATAGTAGCGAAGTAAAGCGGCCTGCATTTCGAACTCAAGTAGGCTAATGTTCAAAAAATATTGAAATAGCATAGAATTGTAGGTGCTACTATAGCGTGAGGTCTACCGCCATATGTTGCCTACCGAGGTGCATCGCGACGTTAGGGTTAGGGTTAGATTAGGTTGAGATTTAACCCCAACCCTAACCCTAGACCTCACACTATAGTGTGGACGGGAGGTAGACCTCACATTGTAGTAGCACTGAATTGTATTTATAAATAAAAGTGCCCAGGATTTAGGGTTCAGAAAATAGGTCGCCCTTTACGCGCATTTAAAGCTTGTTCCAGGGCGTTTTGGATTGGATTACTTTTGAGTTTAAAATACACTAGTTAAGCCACGAGATTGAGCTGCAGATCGACCCCGGAACCTTCAGCTTGTACAACAACTCGGTTATGCTTCTCGGTGTTGCAAACTAAACAGCAGATGCTATTTCTGAAGCGACCCAGACGAAAATGCAAAGTCCTGTTCTGACCAGCATGACACCAATTTTTGTTTTCATTGTTATGCCATTTGGCGTGGAATCGAACTTATAAATGACATAGGGCGACTGTCTCAATCTACAAAGGAGCCGGTGGCACGCTTCTTTCCAGTTTAACAATTTGTCCTGCTGCAGGGAGCAGAAGTTTTGCAATTGTTTGTAAGCTAATTGCAGGGCTGCTTGGCATTTACAGAATTGGTAACAGTTGTGACGAACTGCCTTGATCTGTAAATGATTCGAGGTTAGCAATGGTGTGGCGCTGTTATTATCTACTTGAAAGTAATTTTTAAAACATAACCGAATGCGAAGCTTTAATTAGAAGGAAAAGTGTATGAGTGTAACAGATGTGGACCGAACTTAGGTATTCGTTGCAGCGGCTTAGGAAGTGGCACACTGTTATTAATGCCAGAGCTAATCTACAATACAGTCGAGTCGCCTGCGATGATTAATAGTGAAATCAAACTATAAGGGCTTCTGTAAAACAATAGAAGTTGTTGATACCATTGAAACGCACTGCTACAGAAAGCGAGCTTTATAGTCTGCCATGCTTCTGCGATGTTTTATTCAAATAACAGAAAAAGGTAAACTCACTTTTTAATTACAACTTTGTTCTTTTCAGTTCAGGTGTGAACATTAGTTAAAGACAGATTTTAGTCACAGTGGTAGCGTAGGTGAAATTAAGTGCTTAAAGTTTATTTTAATTGTTTTTTCAGTGGTTTAAAAAGTTTTGCGTAATTCGTTTAAAAGTTTTAAATGTTTTTTTGTCGACCAAAGCCTTGAATCAAGTTTTATCACCAACCAAAGACCATATTGTTAATTGAATTATTTTATTATAATAATTTGTTGAAACACAAAGGATTAAGAATGACTGTTAAATTATTTCAATTTATTTTGCTTGTCTTCAGTTTTGAATTTCTACAAAAGGTATGAGTTGGTGGTAACATTTATAAGATCATGAACTTTTTGCCAAAGTTTGTTTTTGGCTTAATTGTAAAGTTTAAGTGTTTGTTTTATTCTGCGATGGTATATTTTACACAAATTCATTCAAAACACTAACTGTGCCCAATTTCGTTTGCTTTCAACAAACGTGAATGCAGTAAAAGTGATTTAAGGCAGTTGACGTATTAAGACAAAAAGCTTTTGAAAGTGAGGATTTTTGTGGTTGTTGTACCATCGAAACAGACACTGAATTTTACGGCAAATTTTCTCGCGCGGTGTTGAGTAGTTGCGATAGAATGGCATCGGTGCTGGCAATTTCAAAGCACGTCTGAATTCAGTCTTGAGAATCAAATACACTTAGATAAACTATGTTTTTTTACTGAAGGTTGATTGCGATGGCTCTTTTCAACTCAAGGTACTTCAGTTTGTAAACAACGAAGGATTGGACGAACTTGGAAGATGTTGCTCCGATCCTGGAGCGGATCGCTGCTCCGATCCATGTCCTACATCATTCCGCATTTGCCTCACTCATTATCAACGGCAGGTCAATCCCCAATTACCTTGCACCTATGGGAAAGCTACAACTCCAGTTCTAGGGACGAACAGTTTCGCCCCAACGGAACATGAATTTTTAAAAAATAGATCTATTGAATTTGAATTCTCTTTTCGATGGCCGGTGAGTAATTGTAATAGCGGCTTGTTTGGAGGAAAGGAAGATAATCAGTAACTGCCCCCTTTCCCATTACAAACGATTTCAAATGTGTTTTTTGTGCAAAAGCAAAAACTAGCACTTTTCAACGAAACAATAAAGGTTGTTTGGCAACAACAGCAAAAAAAGGATTTTCGTAAAATTTCAATTGTCACGGTCTGTAAAATATTTTCCCAGCGTTTTTCTTTTACCTCTTCTTACCCAAATTTATTTCCGAATTTTCCCACCTCATGTGCTGTTCTGACTTCAACAGTGAAGTATAATGTATGTATGTATGTACGTATGTATTGTTCATATTTATCCTCCATTCACGAGAAAGCGAATTGTATCGCTATATTTTGGACTGAACGTCCACACTCGCTTGGGAGTTGCTATTTCCGAGGTGTCCGGGCCACCTGTCTTCCATATAAAGGCGGGGGCGTCCCGTTAAGCGCCTTGCCCAAGGACACAACAAGGGAACTTGCCGGCTTGTTCTCTACAATCTCCCATAAATGCCGAGCGCCAAGCAGGGAAGCTGTGGATACCATTTTTTAAAGTCTTTAGGTATGACTCGACAAGGGGAATGAACCTCTAGTCTACCGACCGCGAAGCGGACGCTCTAACCACTACACCATCGCGCCGGTTTTTATGAATTTTTGTTCATACATAAAATTTTCTTTTCAGGGTTATTTCTCTCTTATTATCGACGTTGTGGGCAAGAGGAACTCTAGCATCCGCAATGGTACAAAAATTCATTGTATCGCTTTGTATTTTTATCCTCGACGGGTTACTAAAACTGTGAGAATGGCGCTAACTGTAGGACAGTAGTAACTGTGGAGTAATGAAGTTTTCAATACTTCCTTAAATTACCTCTGAAAAATCTACTGCTTGTTAAATGAAGTTAGACAACGATGACATCTGTTTGGCACATTCTAACAAGAAAGTAAATTTAATCTTCTATATGAATTTACTCCTTGTTTGATTCCGCCCAGCAGAGGATATTTTCGCAAAATGCTTTTTGCTCGGTTGTATCCACTAGTCATCTTGAGGTTTCAACGCATGACCATTGAGCATTGTCGCTATACAAGCCGGTCTTTGACTCGTACTTTACTACACCGCCAATTGTCAGGCTTGAACCTTGAAAGTAATTGATAGCCTACAGAGTGTTGATGCTCCCAAAACATCATTCCACGTCATGGAAATGAACTTTTTTCACTATGTGTTTCCAATAAATTTAAACATTTTTTCAGGCCAATCGGAGGTTTTACTTTCTCGTCTTGTGACCAGTGGCTCCGCTTATCCGGAAAGTGAGGGCGAAAACACATGGCATAAGCCAAGCCCATACATTCACCGCAAGTCGGAGCTTTATTACGCTTATCGAGTAATTTGTGGTGGGTTCTTGTACGGTCCTGGGTGTACTACGTACTGTCAGCCACGGAATGATGTTTTCGGACATTACACCTGCAATAGATTAGGCCACAAAGAATGCTTGCCAGGTTGGAGCGACAGTAAAGAAGAAGGTTACTGTACGAAAGGTCAGTCATACGTCATGCACAAGCGGTTAGGGAGAAGCAAATGTACTTAATATAGTTTTAAAGAAAATTATCCCAAATTCTTTCAACCAATTCAGCCTAAGTGATGATTTGCTTAGTCCTGTTTGGCGCCAGAGCGAATACGTCGGTACATCCTGTCAAACGTTTCAATGACGAGCGCATAGCCAGTAGTAAAGTTTGGGTGGCTAGTAATATTTTTCAATCTTAGTTTTACAGATGACCTTATTTTGAAAGGTTTTCAACCCCTATTCTTTATTTCTTTATTTGGAAATCGACGACGTTTTTAACCATTATAACCTGCGCCTCTTATTTACGCAACACTACTGTAACCTAAATGCTTTTTCAGTAAACGTAGAGTTTTTATCCTTTGCATGTTTGAACTTTGCGACGGTACCAAAGTAAACTCCACAGTCTGGCCGTTGTTTGATTTTTGACGTTTTCTTATCGCAATTGAATTGTCATCATCATCATTATACTCCGTTATGATGACAACTGTATCTGCAATGTCAGTAGCCTGGGTATCCAAAGATCGCAATCGGTTTCTCATGCTGAGGGTTAGACGAGTCTGAATCAGGATGAGAGCTTATCATTTTACCAGCTGCTTTATTTGCGGTTGTCAGCTTGCGATTCTTGCCGAGATACCACTTGACTGCTCCATAAAGATAGAGGCATCCTAATAAGTATCTCATCAAAGGACACTATTAGGAAACTCTCCGGTTTTTTCTCCACGCTATCCCTTTCGTGCTAAGTATGAAATAGTGAGGCTGTCAATATCTTTTTTTGATAATGACTTACAATGGAATCAAACGTGCGTATACCGACTTCAAAGCGGACGCTCTAACCACCATAACACTGCTTTCCAGCAACTTCAATATTTCCATTCAACTTCCAATCGAACCTTTGCCTTGACTGAATGATATAACCACAAAAGCATTTGGGGAGACAAAACTTTCCGAAAGTTTTTATTTTTTTTGAAGAAAGTGCCTGATCAAAATCGTAATATTGTTTTAATCCACAATTTTTACTAAATTTCTCGTTCAAGCATGATTGATGTATACAAAAAAATTAACGAAAAGTTAATTGAGCCAAATATTTAAGAAAAAATCATGATTTAAATCGGATTCAAAGAACTCGGAGTAGCCATGTACCGTGCACTTTTCCTCTGGCTCGGCCTAGCCTTGAGTCGTCGTTAGTGTCAGTGTCGATCAACCATTCAAGTGTTTGACAAGGTGGAGGCAGCAGCGCATCGAAACTTTTTCAAACGGGGAGGCAGCATCGGATTTGGAGTTTGGTTGAAGGCTAATGACAATTTTTGAGACCAACTTGTTGGAGGAAGTCTCTGTTCTTTCTTTTTAAGTAACTTCAAAACCAAACGGAGGGAGACGGATAGACTCTTGTCTTTAAATTCGCTTCCGGGCGTACTCGTTTTTTGATTCGAGTTTTATGTTGCAGCGGTGTGCAAGGAAGGATGCAGTGCTAAACATGGAGAATGCGTCAGACCTAACATTTGCCGGTAAGTGCTTCACTTGGCTCTATTTTCATTATTATTTGGAAAAAAAGTTCATATCCAGTCCAGCTGAGGCGCGGATTCAACCTGATTCGAAAGTTCCCCGACTGGAACTTCGAGCCTCCAATTTTCTTGGCAATCATGAGGTGTTTTCTAACAAATGATCTTGACTTTGGTACGACGACCATTTTTATTGCGTTTACCTCTTTCCCTTACTGTTTACATCAGTGCACGTAGTCGAGTAGGTTGAGCGCCAGTTGAAGGTAACAGTTATCGAACGGCCATCTTTTCAAACCTCTTAATGACCATATTTTTGTGCTCTTTGGAAAATACTTTATGATGATTTTCACTCCTCGGCGAATTTTGCAAGCACTAAATTCATCAAAACCAGTACCAGCAATTCAAACCAATTGTTGAAACTTTGAAAACTACAATTAAGGTTGGACAATGTATTGTCCAGTGCTGGGTGGCACTTTCGCTGTTCTGTATATTTGAAAAAAAATTTAGGTCAGTACTGTGGCTATTTTACTACGTTTTCAAGAAGGATGGCCCTGGCATTAGTTCTTTCAGTTTTAAGGCAAACGCTTGAGCTCAATCTTTTTTTTAAAGATGTGCAATTGGTTGGAAGGGAAAGGATTGTTCACAATGTGATATTTTACCTGGCTGTGTACATGGTACTTGCACCAAAGCCTTTGAATGCACATGCAAATCCGGTTGGGGCGGTCAGTACTGCAATCAAGGTAAATGCACTTGCATGACTGTAAACCTTCTATATTACGTAGCAGTGACGATATGAGCCATCAATACATGTGATAAGATAATCAAGTGGTCGGGTGCATGGACCGTTAATGAAACTGGTTCTTGTTCTGTGAAACAGCTTGCTTTTTGAAGTTTTAACCTAACGGTTTGCAACAGCCTTCTTTTTCTTCGTAGCTACTACAATCATCTTGTAATGCGTATTTGTGCTTGTGATTCAATTGTAATCGCTTTCATATGAATTTGCTTTTTAGATTTGAACTATTGCACGCACAACAAGCCCTGTCTTAATGGTGCATTGTGCAGCAATACTGGACGAGGAAGTTATACTTGTACTTGTGTGCCGGGTTACACAGGAAAAAATTGTCAACTCGATATTAACGAATGTGAATCAAATCCTTGTGTTGGAAACGAGACCTGTGTGGTAAGCAAAGCTTTGGTGTAAAAAAACAATATTTTGATCTATGCTGATAAGTCGGCTAGGACGCTGGTTTTATCAGTTCTTGGGTTAAACTCGAAAAGGTGTTTGTTTTCTTGACATTAGGCTCGTGTAGTGAAAAAGAAGTCTGTCTATTACTGAATTCGGTGTTATGTCCTGCACATAATCCAGATCAAAAATTATCTTGTTGATTGCCATCATTTCATGCTTAATGTGGAAAAAATCATTCATTTTCAGCAAAAAATTGTTTGTTTATTTCTTTCAAAGAAGGAACAGAGGTAATGGCATGGCCGTATTTAAGAGAGAAGAGGTTTGGGTTACTAAAAATAGGTTTTATAAAATAGTCTTCACAAGTTCCTAAATAGTTTATTATATATTTTGTAAAGAGTATTTCTAAAAGGGTATTTCCGACACTGTGGCCAGATGGGCAAAGAGTGTCTTCGATTTCTCCCCTAAATGGACTTGCGCCAGTATTAAACATTGCTTACGTCATTACGACAGTCGAAAAGTAGTTGTCCCTTTCCATTTTTTTTTGATCACGCTCTTGTCAATAGGACTGCTTTATTTCAGTTTTAGTCTAATGTTGTTTGCGTTGCAGAACTTGATTAATGGATATCGATGTAGTTGCTCGGAGAACTGCAACAGCAATCCTGTCCAATGCTCCGAACATCCGTGTCTCAACGGAGGCGTTTGCAAACTGGATGTTAAACAAGGCCATGTTTGTGAATGTCTTTCAGGGTGGGCTGGAAAAAGTTGCGAGCGATCTATGACACAATGCAAAGAAAACTTGTGCCAAAACGGAGGTAAAAAATCTATTAAACAGTAGGGTGACGGCAATATAACGTTCAAGCATAATCAGATCCACGCTATCGTTTGTTTTGTCAAGCTTGTTTTGACGTAACGAAACAAAGATTGCTTCTGATTACTTCAACAACACGCTAGTGCAACTGGCTTTTAATGACTTGATTTGTCTTAAAAAATTTCCCAACAGGGCATTGGCTAGAGCAAACTTTTTTGAGGAGAAAGGAAGAAAGATTTAATGTTCCTTGTTGTCGAGAGAGAGGCAAGACCCCCTTTATTGCTTAGAAATTATCGCTTTTTACTAAAGTCACCACATTTCAACTCCTAAAAAGGAAGGTTCTTGCGCTAATAGTACCCAGTTAACTATGAACCAAGTAATAAGAAAACTTTTTGGTTCACTAACGCAGCGACAGAGTATCAATAAGTTGTTAATTGTATGATCGTTGGTGACTAAAGTTTGCCCGTAGCACAGTACGTTTGATATAAATTGCTATAAAATAGCGAATATGAATTTTTATGAAAAAGCTATAGTTATATGACTCTTCAAACGTTTTTAATATTTGTGTCCTGATTTCCCGAGAATGGTCAAACGAATCAATAGCTATTAAACCGCGATATCTTTATAATTATTACCTTTAGGTCTAGTTTCTGCTTTTTGTAATTTTTTTTTTTTGATATCGTCTTATAATATACAGTGTGGTTAAAATTTTTGTACGATCCAGTTTATCCCTCAATCACAGTGAAGCCTCGCTGATTGTAATGCATATAAAACGTTTTGGGTTATTTCAAAACCAAATTATTAACATCTTGACATTTTTAGAGTGGAATTGGAGGTGGGGGAGGGTCGTAGAGACGATTAGTTCGAAGTTCCAAAATACGTATTGTTGAGTCGCTGCTTTTGGAGAAAAACGTTAATGGCTGGTATTGCTGTTCCGTGGTTAATCGACGGAATAGCAATCGGAATGTCAACTTGAACGCATTGGGTATAAAATAACCTAACGATAAAGGTTACGCAACTGGCTGCTTTTGTTAAGTCCGCGCTTTGGTGTTTTGTTTTGGTTTTGTAATTGGCTCAGTAAGTGGGTACGTCAATGACTTGATTGGCATAGCTGGGGTTTTCGACGCACACCACCGTTCTTATTATCACAAGTTTCGCAAGCAGAAAATATTAAAGAGTTTACATCTCAAGTATTGTCTTGCCCTTTTATTCTCGTATCTGATTTCTATCCTTTAGAAATGTACTTAATGGACATGAAAATCCTTTTAAAATGGACAAATTACAATTGGCTTTTTCTTCAAAGTTTCCAATTTTTATTAAACATTTATAAAAAGCCGATCAAGTCAAAGTGTGATAGCTTCAAAAAACCCTGGTGTCCGGTTTCACGTTCCCACATTTGTAGACAGCTCGCGAAGGATTGGTAGTTATCTATTGTTTCTGTGAGTTCTGTAACCGAGTGGAGTCGTGTGCTACTTTAATACGAGAACATTGTTGCTGCTATTTGCTGTTTGAAATGGTGTAGAATTCAAGCAATTGATACCTCAACTGTCGCAACATGACACTATGCGTAGGAGAGAGAATAAAGCGAATTCACTTTTCTCTTATAGACGAAGCCTGCTAATCAAAAAAGAATTGTCTCGCCAAGTGATTACGTCATAAGGAGTTTCTGTTATGTTTAATTATTGCTGTTTATTTGTTTTTCCAGACGATTATTTGAGTCAAAAACGTTATTATTATTTCATCACTTACATAAACATCATAGTATCTCATCATACACAACCACACTGGAGATATCTGTTGTAACATTCTACCAAAAAAGCACTAATACTTTTCACTGAAATTCATTGTTGTTTCACAAGCGTTATTGAAGCGGTTATTTGGAAAAATTTCTAATCCAAATTCTATCGATTGAAAACATCCCAATCGTTATTGCCTCGCTTATTTAATTCAGCTTACATTTTTTGATGATATTCGAAGCTGAAATCTGTTATCAAAGTAATTTCTTCTCTTGTAGGTTCATGCCAAGAAACAAAGTCTGGAGCCATTTGTCTTTGCAAGAAAGGATACACGGGAAAGTTTTGCCAGGTTCCGTTGAACCCGTGCGCGGATAAGGCTTGTCTGAATGGCGGAAAATGCTCCCATCCCCGCATTCCGTTCCTCTCTTGCGAATGCGATCGTTGTTCTTGCCCTGCTCAGTACTTTGGTCTAAGATGCGAACTGTTTGCCGGTCAGACCACGAATAATCCGGCCTCCCACACTTTACCTACCAAAGTAATCGTTGTAGCCGAGCAAGGTTTGACCACGAGTCAATGGATTGCCATTTGCTTTGGTTCTGGATTGTTAGTTCTTCTGTTGGTCCTTCTTGCAGCCTGCTTGGCGTTTTATCGAAAACGCTTGTTCAAAACAAAAACTACTTTTAAAGAATCTACTCTAGAAGAACAATCAAGATGTGTGAGGAAAATCGAATCAATTGTAATAGTCACGAACAACTCGAACGGACGTTCGCTTCTCGCTGTCGATCAAAACTTTTCGCAGTTTCTCGATAATGACAGATTAACAGGTACATCTCAGAAAAGTACCAATAAATTAACGGACTCTGGCACTGGCAAGATCGACTGCGATGAGCCATCAGAAAAAAGGCAAAACGGATATCGTAAGCAGGTCAATGAAGGTCAAAGTTCAAGACATTTGTCAACTGAGTTTTCAACATGCGCATGTGAAGCTTTCTCTAGTGTAAACGCAGGGCCTTCTTTCCAGCAGCCATTTGACGAATCTCACAACTTAAGATTACCAACGTACGAAGAAGTGTGCAAAGAAAGTGATTCGTTTTTGCGACAGGGGTAAGTGTCTTTCCACTCAGGATCGGATTACATCCAGTTGGGGCCTTGCTGTGCTTGCTTTCTAAAAAGTTGTATTGCGAATGAAACCACACTTTTCATAAAACGAGAGATGTTTACTAACTTTATGTCAGAGGAACCTTTTGTCCACGGGTTGTTATTCATCCTCCCACTACACCAGTACGGTGGCCAAACTATCTCTGAAATCAATTGCGTACTGGTATTACTCTGCGATCAAAATTCTACTTTAATAACACTCAACGGTAGGCTAATGCAAATGCGATATTTTGCATGATCTAACAAAAAATCGGCAAATGAGACACACTAAAGCGATATCCACTTAGAGAAACCAGCGGTGTTGGCACATTGCATGTTTATGATTACGAAAGTTGCCCTAAAGTGCTTTTTCCAAGTGCATAACAACGCAGCTATTGTGAAATTTTCAGTACTAGGAGGCGGTAACATTGGGGATAAATTGGTGTATTTTGTATGCAATAAGAATAACCTAAAAGTAGGCAATATTAAAACCATTTTTGAAAGGGGTTTAAACTCAGCACACAAGAAAAATCAAAAGTTACACAATGTCAAGAGGAGATGCCCCTTAAAATGCTGCCTCTGACTTCAACCATGGTGATTTAGCATTAATGCAATTCTTTTTTTTTAGAGAGAATCATCTTGCTAGCGTTGAAGGCACATCTTGTTAAAGACGTTTTTTTCAATTGGTAGTTCATGATGTCCACTGCCTTGTGTGCTGCTTTTCCGTAGTTTTTCTTTATATTTATGGCTTAAATTCCGTAAATACAGATATGCAACAGGTTTTCGACTTGGTTTTGTCACATACCATTTTTGCAGTGCCTTCTTTGATTTTGTAGAAAAAATAAAATCCACTTTTTATTATAGAAAATTAATAATGTTTACCTACAAACACACTTTACTGTTTATCCATTACCAACTTCTCGGTTTTTCTTATGCTTAAAACATCTGTGGTGTCATTCATTTGTGATTTTATGACACATGCTGTCGTGGCAACTGTTTCGAGAAAAAGTTAAGCCGAAAAATTGGTAATGTTGATTATTACTGAGTAACCTTGTAACGCAATTGTGCTGTTGTAAGTTTTACTCACTGACACTTGATTGCTAGTTAAGTAAGCCAGTAATTTCCAAATGCTTGCTATATTTGGTTTGGTCATAATCTGTAATTTTATTTATGCACTTCTCAACTTTTTTGGTGTAGCATTAATTTAAGTTATTCGTTTATCTATTGGATAATAACAAGAATACACACAAAATATTGCATTTTTTTGTTATTTGCTGAATCAAAAGCACGTTTAAACGACAAAGTTTGGCGCAGAGAAATTCAGATTACTTTGATTGCGAAATTTGACTTGCGCTTAAAAAGTTGTCAATAAAACCTAGCTTTTGTGTGGCTGCGTCCTATACTTGTCCGCTAAATGTAGCTTTACTTTATATCTCCATTAAAACCTCCCGCGAATGGAAACGTAAGTCTACAAAATTTCCAGTTACTTTTTGTTATTGGTATTTTGCCAATATTTTCAGTTTTTGTTGACCTAATTTCTTTTTTGCTTTTTTTCTAATTTTCGCGTTGCTTTTTTTCTATATAAATATAGCCTATTAAAGTATGTATGGACATCTTTGTTTAAAGGTACGGCTTGAAGTTCATTAACAGCATATTGCATTCTGCCAATTGATGGCAAATAATTTGCTCATTGAGAATGTTCTGTCAACCCTTCTCGTATCAATGTTTTTGATTGATTTTAAATCTTCAAGTCAGAAGCAAAACCAAACTTTTGTCAGAACCAACTTCAACAAACGTTAGGCTGTATGACACTGCTTTTTACTTGGTCGAGCGAAGAGTCCATTTTATCAGTGGCATGGAAAAACACATTTTGAGGACAGCCTTTGAAAACTTACTTTAGAAAAAATTGATTAAGCGCCGTTATCATCAGAAGACTATCAGAAATAGAAGCGAGGGTTTAACCGGAGTTCAAACAGTTTGCAATCGAAAACTTACTAGCATCGCATCACCACGATCCATCATACCTCTCAAATCTTTTACTCTAGTACTGTAATAAGGAGTAGTAACGGGCGAGAAGAAATTGCTTTAGCCTACATTAAATTGTCAACATGACATGTTGCAACTGGTCGAACACAAGCTGCGCGGAGATTAAGGAAACTGTGAATTGAACCTCAAACGAACAACGCAGACAGATAAGCCAATTCGATTGAATCTGTAAACGTTCTAGCTGAAGTCGAGCACTTTCTGCCACACAAGGAAGTACCACAGCGCACGTTTTATTTTGCAGGAATCCAATCATGCATAGGATCATTACATTGTTCGCAGCAAAAATACAAAAGAAATAAAAGAACTGGCTACCGCACTGAAACCGTAAACAATGCGTAGGTATGTATGGGTGGAGCCGGAAAAGTGCGTCCTCATCTAATGTATGGTCATCTGACATTTTGAACCCCACCCCCTTAAAACAAGATGAGTTTTTTGCGGTACCCCAAAAAGCTATGATCTTTCAACGAACTTCTTTACAAAACTTTTAATGAAAAAAATAAGTGCAGCAAAAAAAACCTTTCAATGCTATGATCACCGCATTTACCATTCGCATTCTTGAATCCCCCGAGATAGATAAGAAAATATATCGATTATTTAGCGCTGGAGACACCAGATACAATATCCGCACAAAAAAATTTTAGGCACACCTAAACTAAATAAAATAACCTTGTATTCAATAAGTTTTAGCATTTTTGATGAACATTACATATAATCAACAAATGACAAAATATCTATATAGCTTATACACACCAATGGTTTTCAATCTTCACGAACACGCCAAAATCCTGGGTTCTCCTATCTTGTCAAACCCCAAGATGCGGTTGCGGAATGTAAAGCTGTGGGGACATTTTTGTCCTTCAATTCTGGTTGGGACCTTTGCATTCAGATTATCAAGCTGTTGGAAACCTTTTGTCTTTTTATCTAGGACAACCATTAATATCCTATTTTAAAACAACTTTCCTATTTAGTGATGTGCCTCCAGATGTTACTTTTTGGTGACAAGCTAAGTGGATTCATATATTGTATTTTATAGGTCGAACCCAGGTTAAAAACCACTGGTCTAAATTTATATTGCATAAAGTAATTGCGTTATTGCTATATTGCATAAAGTAATTGAACTTATAAAATCAGTAATGCAGTTTGTTTCACATTACATAATTTCCTTTTTAATGAGTCATCATCTGCAATATAATGATAACTGAAGGGATTCACAAATAAAATTACACACAATTATACGGCAGTTTCGTGAAAATGGTCGTCACCTACAACCTACCCAAGCTTTCGTATCGGTTTATTTGATCGTGATATTACATAACAATAGGCAAACAAAATCTTTTAACTGTATGTACATATCGCGTGATCTTGGTAGTTGTTTGCAATTCGGTCTACGATAGCAATCCAATAAGCACAAACAGCTATTAATGATCAAGCACCACGCACACAAACTTAAAGGCATGGATTAGCTCTTATCACAAAAGAGGGCAAACTTCGTTAACCTTTAACCATCAATTTACCAATGTAAGCAAAAAGAAAAATCGTTCTTGTTCACTGAAATCCACAAAGTTATATCGAAAGAACATGATGATTACACAACTTAAGAATTGTTTCGATGTAAAAAATTACAAAAGAAGTTGTCCGAATTCTAAGAGAGATAAAAAAATTGTACGTAACTGGCCTACTTCTACCTGATGGTCGAGTGAGTAGAGCTGCCGAATGGCAGCGATGGTCGTGCGTTCTAACCTCACAATGGTTACGCTGTTGTGTCTTTGGAAAAAACACTTTGTGGCGATTTCCCCTAATTGGTTGCAGTCAAAGTGACAAAAATCCGCGTACCGGCGGTTATTGGTAACATCGAAGCGGATCTGTGTTCCAACATGCTTCATCGTAATTGACATAGCCTACTATTTTCTCGTAACCGGTGAATAAAAGCAGTATGCACATATATTTCAACTTGATCAATAAAATTACGAAATTTTTCAGCGGTACTAATTCAGAATTTTTCTTCGCAATTGTCGACAACAAACTTATTAGGCTAATTTGCAACACTGTTTCAAAAATAAACTTTAATTGCGTTTTCTGTCAACTACTTTAGAACGATAAGATTTGACGTAAAAATTAAGAAAGAGAATAATAAGTGATATCATGTACGCCATTACCATTGCATTTAACCAATCGGGGAAGTCGCAGTCTGTGAAGAAGTTATGGGTGCAATGGATGAATATCAACACAAATTGAATCTAAAAATATAAAATTAACCAAAAGTCGATTTAATGCTCTTTATAAACGAGTGAACACTAGCAGTGGCGAAACCCGAAAAGGGATGCATTCCTTCTAGTAGTCTTGAGTTTCAAAAAGCTAGTGATAAGTAATTGTTTCAAAAAAAGTTTTGTTTACAAAATTGGACTTTGAAAAAGTTGATCAACAAAATTTTGATGGATAACACGTCAATACTTCTCAGTCTTTCCATCTAAACTTTCTGGATATGCTACCGCACAATAGTCACTACAAGGCACGTAAACTCTAAATCAGGTGGGCCACGGCTCGTTGTTGCTTAAAATAATCTTGAAGTGGGAAAATTCAGCTAGACGACCTCCTTTTTTCGATAGTAGCCTACCCGAAAGATCAAGAAAAATAATACGCAATGTACAGGTCTCGGTTTAATTTGAAAATTGGCTATGTGCCCGAGAAAAGTTGAAAAGACCGCGTCTCGTGTCTCCACTTTGCAGTTGTGTCAGGGACCTAAAAGAAACCGGAATCTATTTCAAGACAGTTATAAATTGAAATTGCAGACTGATAGTCAATCACGATTCCCAATTCCTATTGGTAAATAAAGACATGCGAAGTGAGCAGCTTTACTATTCTAAACTGTTGAAGCACACGTGAGAGCGGATCTCGGTTTAGCAATGTGATACATTCAAAAAGTTACGATTTATTGTCATCTTGTTGGTGTTTTCCCTGCTTAGTCAAGTGGATTCTCACTTGATTGCTTATGACGACTTGAAAAACCCTTTGATCCAAGCTGCATGAAATCAAGCAAAGAGTTCTTCGTTTACCAGCTAAAATTGCCCAGCTAATCGGAGTGCTTTTTGTGGCCAAGTGATTCAGGCAGTTTTTCCGGCGACCAGTTGCAAGTGCCTCAACGTTTCCTTTTTCTTTCAGGCTACAAATATAGTACGGTACATCTAGTAACTTTGAACAACATTAACAGACATCTCACCAACTGTAACTTGGTTAAATACTTTTTCCACCATAAATACTTTTGCATCTGAGGACCGATGCAGCTTAGAGCATAGTACGAGTACATGAATATATGGACGAAGGAATTAAGAAGTGCAATTAAAAAAGCTGAAAATATGATACACGTTACCACAAATCCCCATAAGAAAAACGAAAAGTCGGGGCAACTTCGAAATAACTTTACGGCTTTAAGTCAACAGTCACTCTTGTCCTTGCGGTTTGAAAAGCTGCATGCAATGTAGCCAAATGCTAAATCAGAAAGCTTTTTACAGCAAGTTTAACTCTAAGCCCACCACACCTAGCTCATTGCAAAAAAAACGATAAGTCGATCACCTACAACAAAGTTAGCGATGTGGTCGCGTAATTAAAACAAAATATAATCAATAAGAGGCCAGCAATTCACATTAAGCGTAACTACAAGCAGTGCACGCTGATGCAATCGATCAGTCTTGGCCAGTTGTCAGTCATCACCTACACCGATGGAACCTGATAGGTTGAAACAACGTGCAGTGCCTGCAGTTCGGCTCAAAAACACAATGCAATTTAACATATGGATACTTCCTAGTTTTAGTGATGATGCCAGAATGACTACCAACAAAACATCACTTCCAACGTGTATTAATGTTATTTTACTTACTTTGGCCACCTGGAACGTACTTGACTGCCAACCACCAATTAATGAGCATTGTACTGTGATGAAAGACGTGCAGAAATGAAATTTGATTGAATTTCTTACGTAAAATAAAAAAAGCAGTGTCCAAAAGCTCAATGTATTTTGAGATGAAGTACCACCATGATACATTGGCTATCTAATGCAAAAAATCATCATCTAATTAGTTCAGTACAGGGCGCCGAAGCCTACGGTTTATACCATAAAGAACTACCGGTACTTACAAAATTATAAGTAATCAAAATTTTGTTTCGGATTAAGGTAAGAAAGCAAAATAAAATCGAAATTTTTCAGTTAAGATTTTTTATTTCGGCCTATCCATAAGGGTTGTTTTGTTACCATAAAACTTAATCAAGTCTCATAACTTACTTTAGAAACCGGAGCGGGTTCAATTATATCACCCGTCTTTCCCTCAATTTGTTCTCACCTATTCTACATATAAATTGAATAAGTCTTAATAAAAACACGGACTTTTATAGATGTTTGTGTAATAAATTTCTCGTTTGTACGTTTAATCAATATTATATTAATGAATTTTTGTAATTTGAATTAAACCATTTAAAAGTAGGCTGCTGATAAACTTTCGAATCTATTGCGTTGCGAGGCAATAAATTATTTTTCTACTTTTGACGGTCACCAACCCAATCAAACTTCAGTGGAGTTTGGTTTCTGTTAATATTTACGGCCAACTAAATTCATAGCAAAAAATGTTCTAAGGAATAACGTTAAAACCTGCAACAAAAGTAGACCCCAAAACCAGTTTCAAATTTTTATTGTTCTTGAACTCGAACCGAACTTAAACTACAGTTTTTATAAAGCAGTGAACAGAATAAATTTTGTTGAAATCGAACTTATACCGAGGCAATTATTTAACCGTTTCATGCTGTAGTTCCATATATGGCAAAAAATTTTAGCAACGCATAGAATGTAATATTAGCTGATATCACACTTTATTTATTCATTAGATCACATTACTTTGGTTGTCTCATTACATAATATTGAGCTAGTTCCGCATAAAAGGCAAGCAAAACAATAGGATTGTTTCTTGGCTACATAAGTGCAAAGGCCCTTGTAGATTCTTCAACCTTGATCTATGACAAACTATACTTTCAAAACAATTGTAACAGTGCAACATATTTTAATTGAATTACAATCTATGCACAAAATGCTTACTCTCATTGCAAGAGGTGACGTTGAGTAATCGACAGGTTGGCACAGAAAACTATAGCTGGCAAGATAACTTGAAGCAAAATACTGAAAACAAAACATAAGCCAAATGATAGCAAATTATATTTCCTGATAATACACAACCAAGGCAACATACAGTATATTCTAGCACTTCGTAAAACCTTGTCGTTATATATTTGACGTCTGTTCAAGATAGCTATACCAAACAAATAAAAAATAATACCGTACATACTCGCAGATTGGTTGTTCCACCGGATAGGTCGCACCCCCAACGTAGAGCTTAAAAATAGGGGTTTTACAGATGACACGCAGATAAGTTGTTGTTGTTATCAGACCCCTTCCAAGGGATGGGGGCATGGCGGAACACCATGGAGCCCCAGAAGCCAGGCAACTCCCCAGGGTCTGGACCAGAGGTCATAGAGTCAGGGTCGCCAAAGAGCGAGCGGCACAGAGTCCGTAACTGGACAATGCAGAATGAGATGAGAGGAGTCCTGGGACGAGTGACCGCAGGCGCTGCAGAAAGGATTCTCGATTCTGCCAATCCTAGACAGGTAAGAGCTTAACAGTACACTGTGTCCGTTGCAGCAAAAACGAGAACACAGCGAACATGACGAGGGAGCACAAGCTCCTCAGTGGAAATTGAGAAAGAATGCTTGTCAAAGAATTTAGATGAGACAGTACGCCTCCTCCTGTCTGAGAAAAGAGAAGAGTGGATATGAGAGATAAGAGACTACAAGGGATTGCAGAGGGTGCGAGCAATGCTCCCCAGCTGGCCAATTCATCAGCTGCGTCATTCCCCGGGAGAAACGACTGTCCGGGGACCCATGGTAGCTTGATAGAACAGGAGGAGAGAGAAGACAGTTCTTGCCAGATCTTCCAAAGATATTGAGGTAAAAGGATAGATGGAGGAGAGGACAGAACGAGAATCTGATAGAAGAGAAGTGGCAGACTTGCTGGTGCTGCCAAGACCAGCAAAAAGCGTGCAGAATGACGCAGGCTTTAGCAGTAAAATTTGAACATACTGAGCTGGTCGAAAAGGAAAGAGTGGCCTCAGTGCCACAAGAGAGCAGTTGGCAAGTACGCCATAGCCGTCTTTGCCAAGAGGAAAAGGAGCAGAGCTGTCCGTCCAAAGCACCAGATCGTATGGTGGGAGAGAGTCAAGGTGAGCGAGAGTTGCACCCTGGTGAGAAAGAGGGAGATCAGAGCTGGAGCATGGAGAGAGAATTTATTTGATTTTGCTTTGCGCACCGACACAATAATCAGATCAATAAAACACACAAAAAAATCACTAGTAGCAAAAGCCAGGGAGTATCGAGAAACCTTTCGGTTATTGAGTCGAGATGCTCCCTGATCTCAGCAGATTGAGATATAAGCGAAATCTATTAAGTGACACTGTTATAATTTGAGTACATTATGTAAAAAAAAGTTGGAGAGGAAAGGGTGGGCTCCACAGTGATGGAAAGCAAGTTCCAAAGGAGGGAATGCTCCAAGAAAAGCCTCCTTAGGAGAAGTAGAAGGAAGCATGAGCGAATAAGTGGACGCAAAGGCTCTCCACGAGGATCTGCACAGTCTTGATTTCACTCCAAGTTTAGCCAAACCTGAAATGGGAAATGAGGTAGGGAGACAAAGTGCCCGCTCATATGATGACAGAGGGAAATGAGTCAGGGAGACTCGTAGGGGAGTTAGAGATGCCTCAAAGAGAAGTGGGATAGCAGGGGACAAGAGGCAGCCGGTGATGGCGCAACTAGCTGCTTGGTGAAGGCATTTCACTTTGGTGATATTGGTAATGCTTAAGAAACGAAACCATCCGGGTGAAGCATATGTGAGAAGGGGCTGAAGAAAAGCTTTATATAGAAAAGAGAGGGACTCCTTAGAGTGGCCCCATGAGGAAGCAGAGATACAGCGTAATGCCTTGAGATGAGGGAAGAACTTGGCCTTTAGCAAAGATACATGTTTAGAAAAGGATAGAATGCAGTCGAAGGTGACCCCAAGAAAAGTTGCAGTGGGATTGAGGCGGGAGTTGAATAAGAGTAAATGGGGCTAGAGGTTAGCTTGGTGGGGATCCACTGACAAGAAAGAGACCTCACATTAGTGTGGATTGAGAAGACACCAGTACTCAGACCAGCGATCCAATTGAATCAGAGCTCTTTGTGTAGCCTTCACCACAGTAGGGAATGAGAGGGAGGAGGAACAAATGGCCACATCGTCAGCGTAAAGAGAGCAGCTGACGGAAGAAGGCAGAGAACCAGGGAGATCATTGATGAAAAGAGATAAACCTACAGGGCCAAGAACGGATCCTTGCAGAACACCTTGGCGGACTCAAAAGGAACGACTTTTGTGATTTTGATAAACCACGCAAGCACACCTATGAGAAAAGAAAGTTTTAGTCCAACGAGCAAAGCAAGAAGGGAGGCCAGCTGAAATGAGTTTATGGTAAAGGGCTGGGTTCCAGACATAGTCGAAAGCTTTCGAGAAATCAATAGTAGCAAGGATTGTTTGAGAGCCCAGCCTGCGTTTGTTAAACCCATCTGAAATGGACTGAGAAAGGAACAGAATTTGATCTAGAGTAGACCGTCCAGGGCGAAAACTGGCCAGGCATGGAGAGAGAATGGAATTAGACTCCGGAAAGAAGAGTAGATGAGATAGGATGCATTCAAAAAGCTTTGAGATGCAGGAGGTGAGAGAGATAGGTCGGAAGAAAGCAGGAGAGTCGAGAGGCTTTCCCATCGTATGGATGGAAATAATGGAAGATGTTTTACAGATGGAAAGATTGAAATGGTGAAGAAAATCTGTGCCAGAGCAAGGGACGGTGCTTTAGCATGGGATAGGCCATTTCGTCTGAGTGAGTGGCAGTGAACAAGGAGAGGATAGAGGCAGTCGCAAGAAATTCAGCAAGGGAAAAGGGGAAGCAGAAGGACGAGTGAGACTCCTCAGGGCACGTGGCTCGGCAGAACTCGAAAAGATAGCTTCTGGGTCTGCTATGCAAGGCCTTTGGCTGGGAGACAGAAAAGTGAGATCTCAGATAATCGGCAAAAACTGAAGTCGATTCTCTGGGAGAGGAACAGTTGGGGAAGTTAGGAGAGGAGGAAGAAGAGCCAGTGACAGAACCAAGGAGAGAGTACATAGATTTAGGGTTAAATTTGGGCGAGCGAGAAGAGCAAGTCACCTGCCATGCCTCACCCTTGGTTTTGGTAATGACAGACAAAGCACGAAAGAAAGCGGAGACGTAAGCCAGACGATGTTCATTATTTCACGTGGTTAGGTCGCACTAGAATACTGGGTACCGTAAAAGGTCAGAATTTTTAAGTAGAAACCTATTAACGGTTATCATCACCTGCCTTCACTTCACAATTTTTTACGATACCGAAAATTGTTGGCAGCCAAACTAGAGCAGGGGAACTAGGCTAGAAATCATTTTACAAATCTATTGCCAAGTACAATCAGGGATAAAATTTATTGATGCTTACATTTTATTCACTACCCACCAAAACTCGGTAAACACAAATGCTTAGTACATTATCATTACGGTATATTATCAAAAAAGCTTTTTTATCTTTTCATCTGTCATTAGCTCATGATTGCAAAAGTCATTCAACTCATCATCAAAATCACTATGATCACCAACACTTGCATTTTCTCCATTTGTACCCTCCAAATACTCATAGACAGCTGCGTCCTCGGTGCCATCTAGTGCATTTAATATGCCAGACTTTTTGAAAAATTTCACAAGTTTCTCTGGTATACTCTTCCAGGCTTCATTGACCCAATCTACCACTAAGGTCAATCCGGGTCTTTTTAATGTTCCAGATTTGGTGTACTCTTTCTCCCCAGAAACCATCCACGTATTCCACAGTTTTCTCATGCAAGTTTTGAATGGTTTATTGACAGACCTATTAAGTAGTTACAACACTGAGGCACAACCTGCAAGGATACAGTTTGTCTGGTGCTATTTTTCAGCTTTTCTTTTAGTGAACAACAACAGTGAACTTTGAACATATCCCAGATTAACAATTTTTTGGGTTTTAAATTTAATGTAGCTCCAATCCTTTTCATCCATACTTGACTTAACCATACTTTAGTTAAGTTTTCGTCAATCCAACCCTTTGAGGTGAACTTGTGCAACAACATCGGAGGGGAAACTCTCCTTGGGCATATTTTTGCTCTTGAATATTACCATATGCTTAAGCTTTTTGATGCTAAAACCACTGTGAAGTGTTGTTTTTCATGTCCGGATGTTGTCACAGTCATTGCTTTGCTGCCAACCGTTTTAACTGTGCTATTCCCAGGCATGTCAAAATATATAGGAATTTCATACGTATCGGCAATATTCTGAAGAGCATATTGGTGAGTTTTCCTTTCTTTCAATACCCATTTTGTAAAGTTATGCACTTTTTCGTCAATGCTTTTTGGAAGCTTTTGGGCAATATGGATTTCTAATCTAGTGCTAACCCAAACCGATTAAGAAATCTGGTGCACCAACCAGCGGAAGACTTAAATCCTACCAATTTGTATTTCAGAGCAAGTTGCAGAGCTTTGGTCTTAATTGAAAGTTTAGTGGCAATAAGACTATTGATTTTAGATCTAGCACTCACTCATTAACTTCTTTTTCAAGCTCTTGATATGGAGATTTCCCATATCTTGCAGCACTTTTTGATTTCGGCACATCTTGCAACTTATCATTTTGCTTCCTCCACCCTCTTACCACTTTCTCAGGAACCTCATTCTCTTTCTGCTGCACTATTTCTAAATGTTTTTGCTCAACCTAATATGTTTAATTTACATTCAAATTCAAAACTTCTCTTCTCTCTATAGATGCGGTATACAAAATGCCTACCAAAACGCAAATTTAATTAAAATTATACCGGTACACGCTGTAACAGGCTGCCAAGAAGTGGTTGACGTCACAAATTTTGAGTGTTTACCAGTACAAGAAAACCAAATAGTTTTATTGTACGGTTCTTAGTTACGACATTCTAAATATCAGAAAAAGATAAAAATAGTTCTGAGGAAATAATGAGCGATAATACTAGCAAATAAAAATCGTCATATTTTTCTAGCATAAACACGCAAAATCACAACATACCAGGTAAATTTAATAATATTTGATAATCATAATTGATATTTTAGAGTGGACAGCAAAAAATTTCCAGTGATGTTTAGCCTATAGGTCGCACCCCCAAAAATGACAAAAAAGTTTCTAGACAAAAGTGCGACCTATATATGCAAGTATATACGGTAATAAACGTCACAATAAACGTCATAATAATAAATTAAAATTGTAATAAAAAAAGCTCAGGGGACACAAAGTCATATTTAAACACATTTATTGACCTTGCGCATATCAGATACCTCAAATCCATGATTTAATTACCTAACCGCATTACAAATCATATACAAGCACAGTTAAACGTATCAACAAATTTAAAATATATAACTTTAAATGAGAAAGTCTAAAAATAAACATATGGTAATAACCAAACCATTTCGGAAAATACTTACTTCATAAAACATGTACAAAGACAGTATGACAAGTGCTACATTGTATACGATCAAAATATTTCTTAGACTATAAGCTTCTCTATTTTTCATGATTCTTCTCGCATTGATACTAATAGCAACATAGAAAATCAATACAATCAAAGGTGGCCAAGGACTGTGAACCAAAAACCAGTTTTTCGTTCGAGGATCTAAACAAATAGTTATACCATAAGTAATGTTTTAATCCAAAATATCTGCATTTAATCTTAAAACACTGCACTTATTAAGGGTAAATCTTTCATATTGTTAGTTCAAAACTAAATAATTATTTGCATTTTGTTGGTCTGTGGGTAGCCTATTATGATATAACTTGAGATAGTCTGAAGTCAAACTTGTAGTTAATATTGTTAAGTTTAAAACTAGAGAATTATTTGCATTATGCGCTTAGAATAAGCACAACTGCATTGAAGCTCATCCTTTAGGCTTAAAATTTTGCTATCACTTACTACAACAACATAAAGGGGCACTAAATGGCCGGAAAATTATTTGGGAGTTTCAAAAACGTTTAAAGCTAATTGTGTTCAACTTGCAAGTTAAATAAATTTTCTAAAAATCCTAAAATATAGAAATATTTTGTCAAATTCTTTAGAATAAACGGGTTGTCACCACAGTTTTAAAGCATTCCTGATAATTTCAAATTCACAACTGCTCACACTTTACCACATAATTCATTGGCAGCATTTAGCAGCAAATATTCTTCCTCTTAGTCTGAAAAAGTCTAATCAGACTGTGTAGATTATGATAAAGTTCGTTAATAAAACTAAAGTTCATGATTTGAATTCAAGCTTGTTCAACCAATTAAATAATAAAATGTTGAAGAGCTTGAGAGATTGCAATTTACCTAAGTTTGAGAGATAACTACTTAACCCTGCTCTGGTACCATAAAAAAATCACGTTAGCAGTACCTTGGGGTCAATATGACACCATTACTAAAAATACATTTTGACACCAGTAGAAAAACGCAATTTGTTATCAGTCTGTGTTTATTGCTTGAAAAAATGTAGTGGAGAGCACAATACACAAATATTTTACTTCTGACTCTGGTTACAGACCACCTTGCTGTGTTCTTCGCAAGTGGTGTTATGACATCTACTGCAGGTGAGTCTGTACTTTTTGTCCTTCAATCTCGGACAAAGGAAGCATATCTTGCGCCCTGATGGACAATGCTGGGTGATGTTTTGAACAGCTAGAAGTGCTTCCGGTAAAATTCCACATCTGCAAAAGATTTGTTTCACAACCTGAGGTGTTTGCGGGGTCACCAATCTGTGCTTAGCTTGAAGAACAATCAACAATATAAATAGTTTTTTCATGGGGTCAATATGACTTCAAACAAATAAAATGTGAAATTTACAAAAAGGCAACATTGAATAAATAGAAACAGTTGACAAGAACCTGCAAAGAAAATACAAAGCGAGATGAAAGCTTATAATCTCAAAGTTTGGAATATTTAGCCTATCAAATCAGCCTGGGGTCATATTGACCCCATGGTACCAGAGCAGGGTTAAGTATAACGGTTTTTAATGACAACTGGCATGAGTAATATTACTCTCAATGTGACACAGTTGCAACACAATTCTTGTGAATAAAGTTACAGGTGCGAGAAATAATATGGCATGTGTGTCAAACATATTTTCTGAATTCTTTGAATTGAATGTAACCCTATATCCCTTCAAGGTAAAAAAATGACTCTAATTAAAGTGAAAACAGTATTGTCAATGTTCAAATACAAGCTGTCATTGCATCAGCAAACTTTGGCTAGACATGAATTTTCTTTATTCTGAAACTTGCATCAATTTGCTGTCAGCAGAGAAACCAACTTGCCATCAGTAGACATGTATTACAACCACCATTAAGACTTATCCAATGATATAGAAATGTGATTTTCCAATGTTTTTGACTGAAAATTGCTTACTGGATCACAAATTGATTCGTTGACATTTGCAAATGTAGAATGCTTGAAGAAGGACTTGTGACCTAGCAAACAGATTTTTTAATCAACCTTAAGTTCAAAACTTTGTAGGATACCAGTGTTCTGGTTGCAAAAGCATATTCAAGAGAGATACTCCCACATGTGGGATCAAATCAAATAATATTTCATAGTTTTGCTGAGTTCATTCTTGGTGTAAAGTGCTTTAAGTGCACTCAGTTTCTTATTTCAAAATGAAGCCGTCTTGACATAGGTTGAATAGAGACTTAAGACCTCTTTCTTTCTTCTTCTTTTTCTAATAACAAACCTGATGTTAAAAAGCTGGTTTAATTGCACCAACCTCATCGACCATATAAACCATGCTGCTGAGCAATGAAAAACATTTTCAAATCTTTTGTCAAAGAGGTGTTAGCTCATTGGTAAGCTTTCAAGGGGCTGTAGAAGATTAAAGTTTGAAAATCACTTCTCTAGGCTTGTTGGCACATCTTAATCAGAAGTGGGCAGTAATGCTGCTACTTTTTTACCATGTAGCAATAATGCCACCACTTTCAAAAATTTTGTTGTGTTGTGTATACTACTGCTGCTACTTCTTATTTTTTTATGGATGTAACAAAGAGAATGTTGTATTTAATTTTTGGCCAACCAACTTGCAATCACTGCAAGACAAGCTACACAGGCATGATAACTAGATCATCGACAAATAAAGAATCACACGTTCTTTCCTTGTCCTCTGTTAATTCTTTTTAATACATACTTATTTAAGATGGCAATGTTAATCAGGATTGGTGTACATGAATTAAAAAATAGAAAATAATAAAAAAACTTTAAATTAAATAAGTATTAACTGTATATTCAAGTGAAGAAATTTATAAAAACGTGTAGCCTAAATCAGTTACGTAGAATATTAATACATGCTGGTATTTGAATGTAAGTGATATTATATTTTTAATTAACTGTAATTACATGCTTTTGAAAGTGCTTGCTTTAAACAAAAAGTAAAGCGCAAATTGTGATGACATGATTCACAACATATCATAAATCAAAAAATGTATTCTACAAACTGCAACAAAGAGTTGCTCAATTTTTCACAAATTGCAACAGTTTTTGTCAAATATATTGGGAACAGCAGTAGCACTGCCATTTATTAAGTTCTTTAGAAGCTTGGCGAGCTTGTAGCTGTAAGTGCCACCGATGCTCCCTCAAACCTGCACCCAAAACTTGAGCATTGTGTGATTGCAGGGGTGCATCAGTCAAATTCTGAGTAAGCAAAGTAATATATTGACATAGCTCAAAGCGATGTTTCTCAACCGCTGGTCTGCATTAACTTTTCTGCCAGTCCATCAAAACTTTACAACTCAATTGCAAAACCTTATAGCATTGGGAGTTGAGAATTATAACAGCAATTTTTAAATTGATGGAGAGCTTAAGACATTTTTGTTTGCACAAAGTAATAAAAAATCTATTAGTCTATTTTACATGATAGAAATTCCTCATTAAAAGAAGTGAGATTTTTCCATTGATGGCATTTTACCCTTAGAGGCTATTTTACCATCAGCATTCATGTGCGTTTAAATAGCCATATTTGCTCTAATTCTGGCAATAATACCATGGTATAGATGGTAGTGAAGCTGCCTTAAAATGCAATGGTTACAGGTTAGAATCTTTGCTGGTAGTGTATTTAGACAAAGACAGCATATTCTGGAGGGGGAGGCCCAGTATGTGAATGTATGGTGAAGTGTACAGTGTGGGAGAATGTGCACTGAAGGTGCAAATTTTTTATTTATCTTTGAAATTGACCAATCAGAAATGAGCAAAAGTCACATGTTTAATACATCATTAAAATTGACCAATCACAAATGTCTGATGCCAAAAAAGCTTTGAAGAGTAAAATGTCATTGACAGCAAAATAGCCACTGCCTGAACACATTGTATGTGACGCCATGTAAATCTACATTTATCGTGTCTATGCCCAGAGCATGAAACCACGTAGATTTACCTGCTTTAGGAGAACTTATTGTTTGAGTGCAAAATTTCATTCAAATGAAGCTAACATCACGTAGATTTACATGTTAGTGAATTTCACTGTGATAAATGCTTTTTCAGCATTTGTTTCATCACAGGGTTACTTCAGTACAAACTAGACCAATCTTTTTTAGGAATTTTTTTACAATTTGTATTGACTATGGTTGGACGTTTTGCAAAAATGGCTTTATCTATTTACTTTCTCTTTTCATTAGGGCAAAAGCAATGATTTGTTTTGACAAAAATATGATATTATGCTAGCTTATGGTAATTTTTAGGCAGTGGCTATTTTGCCGTCGACGGCAATTTACCCTCAGAGACTATTTTGCCGTGAGTTGTTTGTGATTGGTCAATCTTAATGACGTACTAAACATGTGACTTTTGGTTGTCTCTGATTGGTCAATTTTAAAAACCAAAAAAAAAAAGATTTTGCACCCCCAGGTCTATATCCGCCACCCTGCACACTCCCTTGCGGTGTACACTGCCCCGTACATTTACATACCGGGCCTGCCCCTTCAGTAAACACTGCCTTTCTTTTAAAGCCTTGGCCAGCTGAGATTTGAACCTGATACCTTGGTATCTCAAGACCAGTGCTCTATCCACTACACCACAGTCACTGGTGCGATACTAGCAAATTTGGCTATATAAACACACGTGAATGATCACGGCAAAATAGATTCCAAGGGAAAATTGCCATCGACAGCGAAATAGCCACTGCCTAATTTTTATTGTATTTTTTTCTTTAGTTTTTAAAATGGAAGCTGATGTGGTTATAGATATTATAAAGAGGACACACTTTACCATCGCAAGGAGTGTAACATTGCTCTTTGGAAAGTTCCTTGCTTAGAAGAATATCATTCAAAGAAACAATTTAGCAGTGTTTGATGTTTATTTTATACACAAAATAAAGTCTATGCAAAATGCATATACATACGATGCGTCTTTAGTGGTTTATGCAAACAAACACAAGCGAAAAAAGTTTGCCCCTAATGCTTTGCACTTACAAAATACATCGTGTACAATGTGTTAAAAAAATTTTCATTTGAAATGTGGACAGGCATACTTGCATACTTAGTGGATATATTTAGCCACTAGAACAACCTTAACAGTTCTCTTCAAGGTTAATGCACCAAGATAATTACATTGTGTAACTAAATTAATGCTTTTTAAGAGAAGCTGATGATTTGAAATATTTATGTGCAGAATGGCGATATCAATTTGTTTAATTTTAGGCATTGAGCAATTTTGCAGGTAAAAAAATCTGCCATTGTAACAATCTGGGATGTTGCTGTACATACAGTATATCTACTATCCAGTGCCAACTGCCAAAGCAAATAAATTGCAACTGATTTTTCCTGTGACGCACCTTTGTGAGAAAAGCTTTTCAATTTATTTCTCATAAAGGCCAGGCAGAGAAACTGCATGGACATCAGTGCTTTACTTTGCCTTTAAGAAACTTCATTAGACCTGCATTCAGTTTGTGACATATCAGGACAGCAACAAACTTTTCATTAAATGGATACAATTTTCTCAAGAGAATTTTTTTACCAATTTATCACATCTTTGTTAGATTTAAACCACTGGGCCACAAGAGTTGTTTTAAATTACTGGTTTACATGTTCAAAAAGTTTGAGAATCATCAGCTTAGAGGAAACTGTGGGATCACCTGCGATTACTTAACAAATAACTTTTTTCGTACCTGCTCTTTCTTCCACAGCAGTGTGATACAATTCCTGTAACGTTGCCATTAGTCAATTTGGAAAGGATTGGGGACAGATTTAGAATCACACACCACAATTCTTTTAACCAGACAATACAAATGTATTTTTTAACCAACAAAACCTAATTACATTTGGACTTTAGCATGATTTTCATTACGCTAGATCTCAAAGTAACCTAGTGCAGTTGGCTACAGTAAAGCTAAATCTAGTTTGTTATGCGTTTGCTTGCAGTAGTATCAGCTGAAAGCACAGCAGTCCAACTTCTCTTGAACTTGGCCGCAACAAATTTGAATTTTGTTACAGTTGAATGACTATGGTTTTGAGTAAGTTTGATTGCTGGCGACATCTAGCGCTTAAATAAAACGTGCAATATTACTGTCAAGGTCGGAGTTAGCTGGAGTGAGAGCTCAAGTGCTCAAAGTACAGACTAGTCAGAGGAAAGCAAAAATTCATTACCATCAAAATAGCTGCTTCAATTTGTTGCTGCCTGTGCAACTTCGATGCATACATGCGCAGCTATCGCGGCAATGTGATCTAGCTACTAAGTGTCGTGCGAGCAAGAAGATGATACAAACCACAAATCAAAAGTTACAAAAGCATTGTTAAGTTATAAACCGAACGCAATCACAAAGTGGTTATGGTAATAAAAATAACTAGTCGCCATACGGAGTGCACTCCTTCGTAGGCGTAGCCAGGTGGGCCAAAAGGGCAGTGGTCCTCCTAATATTCTAAGTCAAATTACAAAACAGTGTCAAAAAAACATAAGTTTTTTGCGCCTCTGCAGGTACATTAGCGTTTATTGTTGACTTTTAGCAAGGAGGTGGGGAGGGGGGTGGGTCGGGCGTGACTATTTAAGTTTTTAAACTTTCAAATGTTATCAAACAAGATGTGTACGTTTTACACACTAAATATCGCCGAAGTTTTTATTCTGTGTCGCATTCAAGTGATGAATTGATATTCCAAGTTATGGTAATTGCAAGAAATAAGCGTCTCGCTGACCGCTTTCTCGTTTTATCGCGATGCGGACTACTACAAAGACGTCGCTTCTTTTATCAGAACGTTCAACCAACCAGTGGGAGTGGTTTCCTTGAATGGTGCGTTATACGTCACAATTGAAGTTGAACTATTAAAGCTGTTCTTGATAAAACTACATTAGATCAGTGAAATTGCATTCGCACTTTCTCAGTTTTGTACAGCAATTTTTATAGTAGCGACGAGCGTAGTTTACGAAAGGCAAAATGCCATTATAAGTAAATGACGTCACATAAAAAGTTGCAAAATTTGGCCCTCCTCTCAATTTTTTTCTGGCAACGTCCTTGCACTCATTTTAACTTGTACTACAGTCGGATACCTGCCGTTGCGCAACAAGTTCATCTCCAAGTTTTTTTCCCACCAATTTACTAAGATAAATACTTTCTACTCTATATCATTGGGGTAACCTCCATATTATAAGAAACTAGCCGGCGTCGCCCGGCAGAGCCCCTTCATCAGTAATGTCCGGGTTTAGTATTTCGGTTCAACCGGCCAAGCCAGCTTCACCCACCCACCTCTTTCGTGAACAGTAGCGAAAATTAATGAATTTTATGCACTTTCACAATTCTTCTACACAAAATTGTGATAATCATGACTGGCAATGCTCACAAAGAATCTTGCCACAAATTATCATCGTTAATACTTGTGAGGGAGCTGGGATTGTACATAATCAAAACTGATTGTAGCGGCGAAATGGTGGTTGCTTTCACAATTAAAGAAAAAAATATTTAATGGTAAGCTTATTTTGCGAACTGGTGCTGCCGCTTTCCTATTTATATTTGTGGTATTAAGTTCCTAATTTGGCTGCGCTATTGGTCTTGTTTTCGGCATAGTGACAAAAACGGTTATTGTTCTCTCTATATTCAGTTTTACAACTTGTTCTGGTTATGACTTTATGGTGATTTTTTTCTTAAATTTGGGATTTTATTACAGCAATGTAAAGTATAGACAAAAATGGCATAAATACCATAACAGTCAGCGTACCAGCAAAAGAAAAAATTCTTGCTTTATAGTATATATGACGGCGTCACCCGCAGAGACCCCGTCAGTAACGTCAAGATTGAGAGTGTCGGTTCAGCCGGCCAAGCCAGCTTTACCTATCAGGTTCTTGTGTGAAGAGTTACCAAACATTTATGTGTTTTCTGCACATAAGATGTTTATGACTTTTTGTGCTCCTTTTCTCAATAGAGTATCTCATTTCAAGATCTTGCCTATGCCTTAGGTCTATGTGCTCTGTTCATTGCTGACACAAACCCAAGGGAGCCTAGTGTTTCCCGTAGTTTGGAAGCAGGAAACACATTTCAGATATTAAGCTATTTTAAAGTAAAAAAGTCAAAAATGTCTTGTGTGTGGTGCGATTTGACACAGTGACGCTGTTTTCTTTTGATTTCACCTTAAACTTTCTCAAGTCCTCGCTGGCTACACATTCTAAGGCATGTTATTTTCTCCCTGCTTGACGTGCCATGGGAAGTTTAAAGTGTCCTTGCTTTTCCTCAAATGTTTGGTTTGACCCCGGTAGCACTATAAAGCTATTATAAAACAAAATTCCAATAATATGTTCCACATGGTTCGATTTAACACAGTGACGTTGTTAATTTTAATTTCGCCTCAAACTTTCTCAAGTCCCTGCAGGCTACACATTATGATTCATATTTGTTTTTCCTTGCTTAGGTATGCTCATAGAAGTTAAATAAGTCCTTGCTTTTCCCAAATTTTTAGGTTTGATTTCGGTAGCTCTATAAAGCTATTATCAAGCAAAATCGAAAACATGTTACTTCTAAGTATAGTGCGATTTTACCCCGACAGGCCATGCTTCCACCTGTGCCGATTTAAAACGATCAATTAATGCAGCTGCGCTAGCCAAACGGTACAAACATTTGTTAGAGCCACAACGAAATATTTTACTAAGCTCCTGTAGGCCTACATGTAAGGGTGATCATGTTGGTTTATTAATGAAGAATGGAAGTATCCAAAAACAAAGAACGATGACGCAAACTACCGTTCGTAATGTTTAAAAGTGTAAGGAGAAGGGGGGGGGGGGGGAGATGAAACATAGTCAAAATTGATAGCGTCGCCCAAATGGCGGTCGTTTTGACTCATAAAGAAATGAACTGTTTGGTGATAAGCATGCTTGACGATTTGGTGGGCACGCTTTTGTATTAATATTGGTGACATTGAGATTTTTGCCTGCGCTATTTGCTTTAATTCGGCTGTAGCATAAAAAGGGGCCCTGCCTTTCCTTCAAGTCATACAACGCATCAGGGATGCGGAAGCAATACTTTTTCTGTGGAAGCGGAAACAGAAGGGCGAAAATTCTACCGCTTCCACATAGGTTATTTGACTTGAAGAATAACTTAGCGAAAAATTTTTATCCATTTGGCCTTCCTGAGGATCCCAGTTACCCCAGGCACTCCCCTCACACAAACCATTTTTTTGTGGTGCAGCCCCCTGAACGACCGCAGAAGGGTAACACGCAGCCTCTTAAAAATCGGCCTGTCTTCTCCTGCCTTTCTCTTGCCCGTCTTCTCATTCTTCTCCTTGTCCTGATGAGCGGCAACGTTCATCCTAACCCTTGTCTCGTCTTTCCCTGTTCAGTGTGGGCTGGAAATGTGACCTGGCGGAGTAGGTTAGTGCAATGCTGCACATGCTCTAACTGGGTTCATTTAAAGTGCTCACTACTCTGCTTTTCTAGATTCAGAACTCTTGGCAGCTCTCACTCCTGGAGCTGCCCTCCCTACTGCGTTTCTGGTTTTTTTGGAGATCCCACATCTACCAGCACTGTGACTTCCTCCCCGGACTCGTCGAGCTGATATACCTCCACTGCTCAATCTGGCCCATCTGACCCCCTTCTGCTAATGCAGCACTCGCACTCCACCCTCGCCTTCAAACTTCTTATCTTTTTTCCGCCCACTTTGTATCTTCTCCCTCTGCACCCTCACCAACGCCTCATGCTCCTCGCTGCTGGCTGTTTTTCTTTTCCTCCTGCTTCCTCTTCCCCTCCTTAAGTCCCTCAGGGTTCTTCAATTGAATGCTGGGGGTCTCCAAGCCAGGAGCACTCATTTTATTTCGTCTCATCCAGTTTCCCTTATTTGTATCCAGGAATCTAACCTAAATTTATCTTCCTTTTTCCGGATTCCTGGATTCTCTGCTCTGCGATCAGATGGCACCCACTCCCAATCTGGTATTTTTTCTACTGATGTCACAGATCCTATTTTTTCTACTGATCCATCATTTTCGTCAGGTAGGGCTTATCCTTGTCTGAGCTCTCTACCTCTTCTCTTTCTTCGCTTGACCCCTACTCTGATTATGTGGGCGTCAACATCTCTCCAAACGACTCCTCCTTGCTCTCATTTCTTAATGTTTATGCTCCCCCTCTTCCTCCATTCTTCCCTCCTATGTGGAAGCGGAAGCGGTAGAATTTTCGCGCTTCTGCTTCCGCTTCCGCTTCCACAGAAAAAGGACCGCTTCCACTGCTTCCGCTTCCGCATCCACATCCCTGGTTCCGTGTATATAAATAGTTAGCAATGGAATCTTGTGATAGCAAGTTACAGATAGTGACAAAATCTTGCTCACGACTTTAAAAACGTCTGAGTTTTCTAACTCCCTTTGTTACGTAATAGTGCGTCTGTAATTTCAATTTTGCTCACTGTATCATTATCTTCCGTCAAGTCGATGTCGACTCCTGGTGACTTCACGAGTTGCCTTTCTCCATTTGTTCCTATTCGTTGCAAGTTTTGGAGTATTTTCAAGGTTGAGTCCCAGTTTCTCCGTAATTTCATCTAGCCATCTCCTTCATCTAGTCTTCCCCTTCTTCTTTTCCCTTCCATCTTTCCCTGCATAATCACTTTTTTCAAGCTGTTGTCAGTTCTCAAAATATATCCGCAGTACTTTAGTTTAGCTCGTTCAGTGGTATTGAGGAGTGACATGTGGGGCTGTATCTGCTTCTAAACCCAATCATTCGTTTTTTTGGCAGTCCATGGAATCCTTAGTAGCCATTTCCAAGTCCACATTTTGAATGATTTCAGTCTCTGATGGTCCGCCTTACGCAGTGTCCAACTTTCGCTGTCAGATGTCACTATTGGGAACACAAAGAAATAAACCAGTTTTGTTTTTGTGGCTACAAATATGTCGTCATCTTTCATTATTTTTGCCAGTTTGGTCATGCTACTGCGACCCATGACTTGCCTTCTCCGAATTTCTTTCTCGCAATTTGCATCGTCACAAATAATTGACCCCAAGTAATTGATGTTGTGTATAATTTCGATGTGATCATCTTCCAGTTTGAATTCCAGAAGTCCAACTGTTGTCATCACCTTTGTTTTCTTTATATTTAATCTCAAGCCTGCTTTTTCGCTAGTTACTTTGACTGCGTTTATGAGTATTTTGAGATCATCTGAGTTTCCACTGATCAGTGTTGTATCATCTGCGTATTTCAAGTTAGATGTTGTTCTCCTCCTATAGTTATTCTTTGTATCGTCTCTATTCCAGCTTTTCTCATTATGCTCTCCATGTAAAGATTAAATAGACATGGAGATAATATGCAGTCTTGACGTACACCATTTCTAATTTTGAACCATGATGTGTTACCAAATTCCGTTCTCAGGGTAGCTTCCTGGTTAGTGTACAGGTTGTTCATTAGCTTTATCAAGTGCCTAGGTATCACCAACTCTTAGAAGTTTCTCCATAATAAATCATGATCGACGCCATCAAATGCTTTGCTGTAATCAATGAAACACATAATAATATCCTTTTACCTTTCTCTCGCTTTTTCCATTATCCAACGCAGATTTGCGATATGGTCTCTGGTCCCTCCACCTTCCCAAAATCCAGCCAGCTCTTGTGGCAATTCAAATTTTAAGTTGGGTTGAATCCTTTTCTGTGTGATTTTTAGCAAAATTTTACTAGCGTGGGATATTAGAGCTATTGTTCAGTGGTTGGAGCATTCCCGTAATGCAGTGTTTCCCAAACTGTGTGCCGTGGAAGATTTGCAGATGTGCCGTGGTTTGTCGCGAGTCCTTTCAAAGTGCTTTTTGTTGTGACAAATTTTCTGTAAAAATTGAGAAAATGTTGCCACTACAGGTCACGGAGAAAAAGAAATGACCTTTTTTTGGAAATCAGCACCATTTGTGGCTGCATCACGCAATTTCCGCAGGTCGTTGCCCATAAAAGTGATCTCCAAACAATTAAAAAAAATTCATTGCCATTGCCGCTGTCGCTTGTGATGCCAGTCGACATCAATTGGAATAGATTTTAGTGGCTGGTGTACCGCGAAATTTGTTCAACTGATTTCCTGTGCCAGCAGACAAAAAAGTGAGGGAACCACTGCCGTAATGGAATGTAAACCTTGTACACTGAAGATCTAGTCCAGTGGTTTTCAACCTTTTTGTCATTGCGGACCCTTAAATTGTACTTCACGAAATCGCGGACCCCGCTATAGATTTTATCTTAAACTAAATATCTAGCTTAAACTAAATATCTAGCTTACACTGCAGCATAATCATTCAACCCTTACCTAGTCAAACACAAAACAAATGTAGATCATTTTATTTATTTAAGTGAACACACTTCAATGCAATTTTTGCTGTTGCATATTACAAGCAAGTCTCGAAATACGTGGTTGTATTTTGGAAATCGCTATTCTCATATCATCTTCCACGTCTAGCTGGTTGCGAGCCTTTGATTTGATGTGCATGAGAGCAGTATATCTGCTTTCACAAAGATAAGTGGAAGCGAATGGAACAATAACGCGCAATGCTTCCGTTGATAACTTTGGGTAGGACGTCAACATGGAGCTCCAAAACTGAGACAGTGATTTAGTCATGAATATTTCACGACCAGCTGAGTCATTTCTCAATTCCAACAGCTCGTCTTGGACTTCTTCAGGAATAGTTGCGATGTCTATCATTACGGAAAATGGATTTCGAGGAAAAACGTCGGACCCTTCTTCAAGATCAGGAAAGTACTTCTCGAATTCATTTTCCAGCGATTGCAAATGTTCAGTTATTTCTTGTTTTATAAGTGAACTGAGATCAGATTCAAAATTAGATAGGTTTTCAAACATTGCAAAGTTTTCCTGGTTGACTCTGCGATTCCAATTTGTATCTTTTCTATGAAGCCACGCAAAATGTCTCCAAATTGTAATATGTTTGTGTCAGGTCCTTGAAGTCTCAAGTTAAACTTATTTAACTGTTCAGTAATGTCAGCGAGGTAAGCCAGACCCTGCAGCCATGTTTCGTCCTTGAAGAAGTCGACGAAGGCATCTTTTTCAATCATTTCCAGAAAAAGCTTGATTTCAGTTCTCAGCTCAAAGAAGCGAGTAACGACATTCCCTTTGGAAAGCCATCGTACAGCAGTATAATACAAAAGAGTTTCATGGTCTGAGTCCATTTCTTTGCAAAACTGTTTCAATAGACGAGAGGTTGTGGCACTTTTTTTGGTGAAATTTACTATTTTCACAACAGAGTTAAGCACTTTCTTCAAAAAGTTTGGAAGAGTCTTGCAAGCGAGAGTATACCGATGTATCATGCAATGTACTCCTCTGACTTCAGATTTTTCTTTGACTTTCATTTGGAAACCAGATTTGCATCCCAGCATTGCTGGGGCTCCATCTGTACATACACCACAGAGCTTTTCCCACTGCAAGCCTTCTATATCGAAAAAATTTGAGATGCTGTTCATTACATCATGAGCAGTGGCTGAAGTTTCCAAGGCCTTGCAGTACAAAAACTCTTCTTTGACATCTTCCATATGTATGTAACGAACAAATACCAAGAGCTGTGAGCATGATGCAACGTCGGTTGATTCGTCGACTTGTATGGAGAACATGGGAGAGGATTTTATTTCCGCTATGACTTGCTGTTTGATGTCTGTTGCCATAAGAGAAATGCGCCTCTTTATTGTGTCGTTGGATAAAGACACTTGCTGAATTTTCTTTGCACTTGTTTCTCCTAAAATCAATTTAACCATATTCACAGCGCAAGGTTTTACGAGGGTTTCTCCGATGTTATGAGGTTTTTTTTGCTTGGCTATTTGTAATGCCACTTCAAAAGAAGCCGTCAGGTTTGCAGTGCTTTGTTCTTGAAAATATCCACTAGTATCCAGTTTTTGCCGTTTCAACGAAAGTTTTTGTCTTTCAAAAAAATTTAAGTCTTTTTCTACATGCTCTGGATGCTTCTGCTGCAAGTGACGCTTAAGCTTTGATGGCTTCATTGCTTCGTTGCTAAAAACAGTATAGCATAAAACGCACTGCGGTTTTTCTTTGCCATCGTCTAACACAGAAGTACATCCCATTTTAAGGTAACTTTCTGAATATTTTCTAGATTTAGCCATTCTAAATAAGTTTTAGTACCGTACTGGCATAAAAATATTTTCCTTCACTGGACGTTACTCTCTCGAATGAATAAATATTATTATCTCGCAGTGAATCAATGCCCTGTAATTGCAACGTCACAATGGGAGTAACAAATCGCAATAAGTTTATGTGGCTACATCAGAAAGCGATTATTATATCCAGCTGCGTTGTACAACTCGCAGTGAATCAATGTACCGTAATTGTAACGTCACAATGGGAGTAACAAATCGCAGTAAGTTTATGTGGCTACATCATAAAGCGATTATTATATTTCCAACTTTCTGACGCAATCAAAACAATGTGCAATTTTCAAAAATGAGAATTTATCAATCAAATTAGAAAATGCAAATTTAGAACATTTTCACGGACCACCTTGAAATTGCTTCGCGGACCCCCGGTTGAGAACCACTGATCTAGTCAATAGGCTATTCGCACGTTTCCCATATCTTTTTGCACAGAATTGTAACGATTTTTGTTCCTTTTTCTTCTGTTGTCTTTATATGTTCATACTGTATATACGACCGAAATTTGGCATTTCACTATTCAGAAAAATTAGAGTCAATACGCGTTGTGGGGACGGACAGAAGATCCGTTTTGATGACTAGAGTTAAAGTTAACTCAATCTTAGAGTTAGTTGGAGAAAGAGCGGGAAAATCTGCGCTATATCGTTGTGATTTGTTGTCGAGAGCTGTAACATGTGGTCATACGGTTTAGATCCGAGAAGCATTAGATTAACTCTTGTAAAAGTGGTGGTAAGTAGTGATGGAACTTGTAATAACTGTTTATTTGTTAAAGTGCTTGATTATTTTTGAATTGTAGTAACGAAATATTTGATTTTCTTACAAGCAATTCGAGATTTCTAAATTTTTGTTGGTGGGGGTTCCGTGACAAGCGCGGAAGTACATTAGGGGTTCCGCGATGACAAAAAGGTCGAAGAGCACTGTTTTATATTCAACACGAGTTCTGATATCTAAGAACAAACAAACACAGAGTAGTTCGGAACAATAAGCTTAAGCGAAGTAGGTAAAATAATAGCAATATATGGATGGGTTTTTGTTTCCTCAAAATAATAAAGTGTAGGAGAAGACAAGTTACAGACCCACAAAAGTTTAAAAAATTGTCAACGGTCGTTTTCTCGTTTTTGTTAGTGGAAGCAGAAGCGGAGGCGATTGACAAAATAGCCGCTTCCGCAACCCTAATTCGAACTTGATTATGAAATAAAAATAAAACTTCAAAATATTAATATATTTAAAGTAATATAAATAGAAATTTGAGGCCACAGCAACATTTGCTGGTAACCACATGTCACGTAGTTTCTGAAAGACTGGAATTTATTCGCAAATACTACAAACAAACAGCACAATGCAAAGCAACAATAACCAAACCAGAACCAAAGTTGAACTAGAATTTTCGAATAGTTGCTAGCTCCAGTCCTATCAACCATGTATCTGAAATCTGGCGCATTGGTGAGGAACAGAAGCAGCAATCAAACAAACAAGCAAAAGATTACGAATTTTAAAGAGGCACAAATTCATATCACCAAATACTATGAATTGTGAGGAATTTTCCATTTTAAATCATCCACTCAAATATATTCAACTATTAGGAAAAATATTCCAGCCAGTTAATGGCGTAGCTATGGTTACACCATCGGATCTTACAATGGCCAATTTTTTCCTCGCAAACCTTGAAACTCAATTTCTTCAATCGACTTTAATTTGCTCCCTAAATTATATCACAAATATGTCAATAATTTTTCGTTGTGTTTGATAGAATGCCTCTGTCGAGTTTCTTAATTTATTAAACCTCCAGCCTAAAAAACATGAAGTTCACTACGGAAAAATCGTTTGGTACACTTTCGTAGACTGAAACTTTATTGAGTAAAGTTGTGACTGGAATCAGTCAATGGTAGAACTCACACTTTATTAACAAATCGATTTCACTAAAATAGCATCATCAGAGTTCTGCAAAGCAACCGCAACGATAAATTATATATACTTACGTCAAATTGAACGGACAGGCTCACAAAACTAACTCTATAATAAACCGAGCTGACTGCAATAAGAAAACACTCAACACTTTAAGCTGATACAACCATATGAAGTCTTCCTAACCGGAGCTGCTAAGTAACTAGAAAATTTAACAGGTTGCCAGAGTAATACATATGATAACGATTATGACAAGGTATTACTAATAATCAAATTACGTAAAAATTGTAATAATGAAATACTGCAGGCGCAACAAACAGTTTAAATAGATGAAGATTTTTTGACCCCCTTTATAATGCCACTGTTTGGTTATTACTTTTTCATTTTGCATTATAAATTTATTGTAATGGTATCTTCATCTATTTAAACTGTTTGTTGCGCCTGCAGTATTTCATTATTACAATTTTTACGTAATTTGATTATTAGTAATACCTCGTCATAATCGTTATCATATGTATTACTCTGGCAACCTGTTAAATTTTCTAGTTACTTAGCAGCTCCGGTTAGGAAGACTTCATATGGTTGTCAGCTCGGTTTATTATAGAGTTAGTTTTGTGAGCCTGTCCGTTCAATTTGACGTAAGTATATATAATTTATCGTTGCGGTTGCTTTGCAGAACTCTGATGATGCTATTTTAGTGACATCGATTTGTTAATAAAGTGTGAGTTCTACCATTGACTGGTTCCAGTCACAACTTTACTCAGTAAAGCTTCAGTCTATTGATATTCTTAATGGAATCGTCATTTATTAATTTCACTGGTGTGGAGATTCTCCTAAAATCATTATGATTTATATTGGGTACACTTTCGTTTTAGAATATAAAGCTAAAAATAAAGACGATATTTTGATTTATGGATTTGAAAAAATCAACAAACACACGTGTTTTTCCCAACTTCAAGGCAATCTGATTTTTAAAATAAAAAACCGAATTGGCACTCTGAATGATCGATCGAGAGAAAACTATTTTGTTCCAACAAAAACCTTTTTTGAACCGAAATAAAAAATGAGATCTTTGTTTTGTGACTACCGTTTTGCAAGAAAAGTACTTTTTAATTTGGAGAAACGTGGAAAAAGTTTGACTAATGTTCTTGCCACATTTTTACCAGAAATTGTCAGAAACTATGTAGTTTTACTAAAATAAACTACTCTAGTAGGTTTTTCAGCAACAAGCTTACTCTTTTACCTTCACTTGAGTAAAATCATAGGATGTAGCGCGCTAGTTGACTAGTTATAACTTTTATTCAAATTAAGTTAAAAGCCAAAAACTTACACATCTGTTAAATTGGAATAAGATATGTTAGCATAAGAACAGCCTTAAACTCTTATTGACTGCAAACTCTTGGTTGAAATTGGCTATTTTTGATTTGCCTTTTGAAAACCAATCGATGCTATTATTCAGTGGCACATTCAGTGGGAAATAAATAGCAATGGCCCAACTCAAGCGAGTTGGTCGGCGTTTTGACGATTAACGAGCGTTTTATGAAATGCTTAAAGCGGTAATTAAAAAATATGATCAAATAGACCTGCTGTATGTCTACAAGAAAAAGTAGTGGGCTAATTAATAGACTAATTAGGCCAACTTGTCTGTACTAGGAAGCACCACCTACAGTAGATCTAGGTCATCGGATCTCCAATTTATTTTGTGTCTTGCACTCCCTGCAAGAAAACAAATTGGCGTCCTCACTCCTTTTTATTACATTTGTGTCTCCCTGTACAGATTCCAAAAGTGTCACTCTGAAACAGAAATTTAACCTCAAATTGAAAAGTTTTTCCGAAAAAATGTCTTCAATCAAAATTTATGAAGTGTTCTTCAAAAGAAAAATGTCATCAATCTAATGTCAAGGTGACCTTGTATATATGAAAAAATTTTGCTATGAATTTAGTTGGCCGTAAATATTAACAGAAACCAAACTCCACTGAAGTTTGATTGGGTTGGTGACCGTCAAAAGTAGAAAAATAATTTATTGCCTCGCAACGCAATAGATTCGAAAGTTTATCAGCAGCCTACTTTTAAATGGTTTAATTCAAATAACAAAAATTCGTTAATACAATATTTAATAAACCTACAAACGAGAAATTTATTACACAAACATCTATAAAGTCCATGTTTTATTGAGAGTTATTCAATTTATATGTAGAATAGGTGAGAACAAATTGAGGGAAAGACGGGTAATATAATTGAACCCGCTCCGGTTTCTAAAGTAAGTTATGAGACTTAATTTAAGGAAACAAGTTTTATGGTAACAAAACAATCCTTATGGGTAGGCCGAAATAAAAAATCTTAACTGAAAAATTTCGATTTTATTTTGCTTTCTTACCTTAATCCGAAACAAAATTTTGATTACTTATAATTTTGTAAGTACCGGTAGTTCTTTATGGTATAAACCGTAGGCTTCGGCGCCCTGTACTGAACTAATTAGATGATGATTTTTTGCATTAGATAGCCAATGTATCGTGGTGGTACTTTATCTCAAAATACATTGAGCTTTTGGACACTGCTTTTTTTATTTTACGTAAGAAATTCAATCAAATTTCATTTCTGCACGTCTTTCATCACAGTACAATGCTCATTAATTGGTGGTTGGCAGTCTAGTATGTTCCGGGGCTGCGAACTCAGTCGATTTTTAAATCAAGTTGAAGTTCGAGTTCGAGTTCAGCTTGTTTTACGAGTTCGAGTTCTAGTTCAACCGACGCGATGGCGTAGTGGTTAGAGCGTCCGCTTCGCAGTCGGTAGACCTGGGGTTCATTCCCCTTGTCGAGTCATACCAAAAGACTTTAAAAAATGGCATCCGCAGCTTCCCTGCTTGGCGCTCGGCATTTAGGGGAAGTTGTGGAGAACAAGCCGGCAAGTTCGCTTGTTGTGTCCTTGGGCAAGGCACTTAACGGGACGCCTCCAGCTTTATGTGGCAGACAGGTGGCCCATAAACCTCGAAAAAGGCAACTCCAAAGCGAGAGCGGACTTCCCGTCCAAAGTAAAGCGATACAATTCGCTTTCTCGTGAATGGAGGATAAATATGGCAAATAAAAAATAAAAAAATAAAAATTATTTCAACACTTTCATTTTTGCGAGTTCGAGTTCTGTAAAAATTTATCAAGTTTTTCGAGTTCAGAAAATGAAGTGATTGACTTAGCCTAAGCGCATTTGCAGTAAAATTGCGCGTTCAAACATTTGATATAATAAGTAAATGTCGTTGCCATAAGCCAGACAATACCGTATGTGTATTGTAAATTTGCATTGACTGCGAAAATTGAAAAATAACTTACAATTAAATCGTTGTAGGTTCCGTGTTTATGCGCTTTCGATCAAAAAAAGGGCCATGTCTGCGATTCCTTGTGTAGCGTGTCACGCCTCGCACTTCATCGAGCTGCCATGCCAAACATCTTTTTGTCTTTTTTTACATTTTTTTATTAGTTTGCTTTCAGTGGCTTAGCACCTTGCTCCCACTGATGTGTGTGATTCTAGTTGTTTACTGCAAGAGCTGTGTTTGCTAATTTGCAACTTCGTGCGTCCCCAGTTTGACGCCCAGCTCGCGCACCTTTGCTGTTTTACCCTATGATTTTGCTGATGAAGTAATGTTAACTGACGAAGTATCTACCGTCAGGTTTGTAGCCGCTCGGCTATCTCCGTTTAAAGTACATCGTGCTCCTATAGTCCGCACGCCTGGCGATGTAACCTCACGCCAGGAATCTAGCCTGCATGGCTTTCCGGCAACCTAGCCGTGATATTGCAACGCGTATTGTTTATTATTATTGTATGCTCTAAAATCACACACATTTATTTTTCTTTTTTTATTAGGGCTAGATTATGTTTATTTTTATCTTTTCTTGGTAGCTTGGTGATCGGCTTGCCCTTCCCGCCATTAGGTTGTTTAACTGTTATTTTTTGTTAATGTGACGTGTGCAGTGTCCTGTTTACATAGACGTGTGCAGCGACCTAATTCCTGGTGTCGCGTGCAGATTTTGTTACCGACCATGTGGTCGGAGATATTGTGCTCTCTTTCTTCGTCGATCGCCGTGGCGGACGGACGTGTTCTGGTTGTCTGTCATGTTTCTCGTTCGTTGTTGATCGTCGTGACAGAAGGACGTGATTTTTGATTATCTGCCACAGCTTGCGCGAATTGATGGAATAAAATATTGCTGTAGTGCTTTCTTCCTTGTGACTGCCATAGTTCCCAGCAATTGGGATTCAGTCAGCACGTTATTGCTCGAAGGAACTTATTTCCTACACTTGTATACGCAACTTATTTGTTGTTTACGAAGAAAAAGTTAACTGTCAATTAGAATTTAGATCACCTATTCTCTACGGTGACTCTTTATGTTGCAAAACTGTAAAATCTAATTTGAGCGTTTTTCTCAGTGTCCTTAATGTTTTCATAAAACGTTTAGGGTTTTATGCAGAAAGCAGATTTAGTTTAGATCGAGCTTAAGTCCAAGCCGAGCTTGCGCAAGTCGGGCTTACAAAGGGAGGCTTGGTGGTATGCAGAATAGGGTTACAACTTTTTTACTTTTTTTTTCAAAACTGATTTCCTGTGGTGGGAATGAATGAACTTTTGCTTATAACTGCTGAAAATGATGTTTATTTTGTTGAGCCAACAAAAAAGGTCACGCATAAACCACTTTGAAAAATTCGCGATTAGACCTTACCGTTATGTATAAGAAATGACTGTATAATACCATGAAAAGATAATTCCGCATATTTAAGCATAGAATTAGCAACTTCTAACAGTAATATCTTATCCTAAACTTTGAAATATTCAAATTACCGGTAATACAACATGTACAAGAAAAATTCAATTGCAACAAACAAGAACAAGGAAACCTGGAGAAAGAACTTGGTGCAGTTTCAACAACCATCAAGAAGAGGCAATATGGCAATATACGAAAATCCTCTCAGTGATCGGAACCGATTGCCCCTGAAAAGCCACGTGATGGGGCGTTTTAAATTTTTTCAGTCCACTGTTAAAGAACGGAAGAAGAGGATCAGTCTAATTGCTGCGGAGGTAAAAGCTTTATGGAGCACAAAACTGAACTTCCCCCATGTATCAGATCAGGCCATTTGCTCAAAGCTTGAAAAGCTCTTGCTTGAGTACGACTCTTGCAGAAAGAAGAGTGACTTTGAGTCATTAGATGAACTGTTTGACGTGACTAAGGAGAAAGGCGAATGGCTTTGCAAAGAGGATAAGGAGCTATACAAATTGCAAATCCAGAGTAAAGGCCAGGTTGGTTATTCCACTGGCAAACTTGCTAGTGTTCAAACTATCCACCCATCCAAGCGAAGGAAGACACTCGAAGCAAGTGCACCAAATTTGGCAACTGCAAGCAGTTCAGTAGATTTAGTTTCTTCCGAAAGCAGTTCCGACTCATCTGATACTAGTGAAGAGAGTTCTTGGGAAGACAAAGCTGCACCATCAGCAAGCAAAAGAAAGCATGACTCTACCGGCGTGGCAAAGCGGCTTGTTATAAGCTCAAAGCTATCAACCCACAAAACATCAAAGCTGTGCCATCAGCTTTCTGGTGAAGGCATTGACATACCAACACCAAGTCAACAAGGAATTCATAAGGCTCTCTTGGAAGAAGCAGAACAACTGAAGCAACATTTGATTAGCACACTTCATCGTGAAAAGTGGAGCTTGCACTTTGACGGTAAACGAATACAAGGCATTGAATATCAAGCTGTTGTCTTAAAAAATGCAGCTACGGAAATCAAGTTGGCTGTGCTTCAGTTAAAGGATGGTACAGCTGCAACCATTGCAAAGGGGATCCAAGGTGTCTTGGATAACTTTAACTTGTGGGGATCAATCTTGATGATTGTTGCTGACACGACAAGCGTCAACACTGGAAAGAAAACTGGAGTGGTCGTTCGGTTGCAGCAGATGTTCGAAGAGAATGGTAGTTCCAGGCCAACGTTTATCAGTTGCCAGCATCATGTACTTGATCGCATTCTTCGTCTAGTCATGGACGATGAGCTGCAGGGCTCAACCAAATCCCCAGACATCGATTATTTTTTTGTGAAGGATTTGACAAGCAGATATGATCAACTAAAGGAAGCTTTCAGCAATGGTAAAGCTAAGATCAAGGAAACAGGTGGTTGGAGAGATGACATGAAATTTTTGTACCACCTCACACGTGTCTTTCGTCACATCATGGAGAAAGATGAAGTCCCTTTAGTGAACTTTCAACAGATTCCTAACATGAGCAATGCACGCTGGAATTCTCGTGCCATCCTGGTACTCCTTGCATTCATTCTGATGCCTGAAACTCGAATCAGGCTTCGTAAAATCTGTTCATTCGTTTCTTACCAATGGGCTGACCATTGGTTTAGCAACCACTTGTTCCGCAATGAGGATTTTGATGAATTATCAGATGCTTTGGATGGATACCCAAAAGGTCTCAAATGCTTAAAAAACCACTGGAAACGAGATGACTCACCCATTAATATTGCTAGAAGCAACCAATGCTGCGAGCGTGCGATAAAAGTTATGCAACAGTTGCAGGCATTTTGCAGAAACACGGATAACCTCTCCCTGAGATTTATCCTTTCCAATGACATTAATTTGTCCAAGTGACTTCTTTGTTTGATTTTTGAACCGTAACAATGCAATACATGCTATTCTTTGTTTCTTGTATACAACTTGGCAAAGGCTTTGTATGTCTTTAAGATCCAATCAAAACACCAAAAAATTGCATTATTTAAAACCATTTTGTGCGTGACCTTTTTACATCAAATGTGAATAAAAATTGGATTTTCTTGAATCTTTTATAAAAGTTCATCAAGTTATAATACAGGGATAGGGGGTTCTGAAAAAGTTGTAACCCTAATGCAGAAACTAAACTCAAACGAGACTTTTGAAAGCCTGCCTTAATGTATTTGACGTTACCGTTATTGAAAACCTAGCTTATGAAAGGATTATGAGGTTACCGTTAAACATAATACCGGTATATTTTGTGGCGTCATGTTGGCAGGAAACACGCTGTACGTTATTATGGTGCAATACAAATGGAAGCTGTTGTTTGCAAAAAGATTTGGTTAAAGCGGTTACAGCAAGTGATATGGCATGCTACGCAACCTTGTCACTGATTTAAGCTACTTCAGGCCTATAGCCCAAATTTGGCAGCAGCAATACAATAACAAGGGTTTTGCCTCATTGCCTACACAGGTCGCGATTTAAGCCATCTAAAATGGTGACTTATAAAAGGCTAACTTAAACAATTAGTTAGCCATGCTCAACGCTAAAACCTTCTGCATACGAAATCGATGACTTTAGTTGGGCTTAAACAATTTTAGAAAAAGCCTGACTTAAGTCTACTTCTGCATAAGATCTTTAATTTCCAAGAAAAAAATTTTATTCTTTTTAAATTTAGTTGTAGTGATATTGTACTAATGAAATTGACTCGAACTTGCTTCAAACATTTTCGAGTTCTAGTCCCACAAAAGTTTGAGTTCGGAAAAAAGATCTAGTTCTTTCGAGTTCGCAGCCCTGGTATGTTCCCAGTGGCCAAAGTAAGTGAAATAACATTAATACACGTTGGAAGTGATGTTTTGTTGGTAGTCAGAGACGTAGCAGCCGCCCCCCAAACCCCCCCAGTTGGGGGGGGGGCCAAGGCCAACTTTGGGGGCCAAAGTTAGTCTGAAATTGCTTTTTGGCTACGTGACTATTTTGTTGACAGTGCTAATTCATCGACGGAAGCATTGACATTTTTTGGAGTACTTACAAGGTTGTATGTGCTGTTTTCTTCCTCTGCTCAGCGTTGGGAAATTTTATAAAGTCACAATCTGATACTCGTTGGGAAAGCAGAATTAAATGCATCAAACCTCTTCGATACAATTTAAAAGAATTGTTGCTGGCACTGAAAGACTTGGAAGCCATTTCCATAGAAAGAAAAGATGGAAGAGCTGCCTCAGAAACAAAATCGTTGATAGCTCATTTATCAAAATGGAATTTTCTTTTGTCGGTGTTTATTTGGTATGATATCCTATTCCAAGTCAATAAAGCAAGCAAGATTCTTCAATCGTATGGAGTCTCCCTTCATACAATGGAAACGGAAATCCAGGCAACTGAAAAGTTTTTGCAAAACTATCGTACAACGGATTATGACAGTGCCGCAACATCTGCTGTTGAAATAGCACAGGAATTGGATATTGATCCTTCTTTTCCTCCGTCAAGAAGTGGAAAGAAAAGAAGATTGTTTGATTACCAAGGTGAAGAGGAACAACGAGCTACTCCTGAACTGAAATTTAAAAGCAACTTTTTCTATCCATTAGTAGACCAGGCTATTATGTCAATAAAGGAGCGCTTTAATTTGTTACGTGAGGTTTCTTCCGCCTTTTCGTTTTTGTACACACGAGACAAACTTTTGCTTGTGCAACAAGAAAATGCTCTTCTTACTTGCTGCAAAGAGTTCCAAAAAAAGTTCGGTGACATTGATTCTGATGAAATGAGCGCTGAGCTACAGCGGTTTGTTTTAATTTTACAAAAAAAACGCAATCTCAATACGGCTCAAGACTTTCTGAACTATCTTCTAAAGACTCATTTATTTGAATTGTATCCGAATGTGTACATCGCACTTCGAATCTTACTAACTTGCCCCGTGACTGTTGCCAGCGCTGAAAGAAGCTTCAGCAAATTGAAACTGATCAAAACTTTTAATAGAACGTCTATGACAGACAGTAGACTATCTTTACTAGCCATGTTGTCAATCGAAAATGACTGCGCCCGATCTCTTGATTATGACAATGTCATAACAGCATTTGCGAACAAAAAGGTTCGCTCCAGACTATTTAAATGATACTGTGTTTTTATAACTTTTTCATGTTTTTCAGTGTCATTGCTTTCGTTTCGCAGTGTCTGCATAAATGTCCTACTGAACTCTGGCATCGGTGCCGAATTTTTTATGACTTGCACCTTCGGTATCGGCATGCTTTATTCTGACATTAGCCTGTTTACTTATGTACAAATTGTGGTGTATTTTCTTAATGCAGCTTTTCAATTTTACACCTCTAAAGTGATATGACCTGTGCGCAGGGGCTCTTGCGCTTACTTTGGGGGGGGCCCGAAGTTGGAGTGCTACGGGACTGACCATCGCTGCCATTCGGCAGCTCTACTCACTCGACCATCAGGTAGAAGTAGGCCAGTAATGTACAATTTTTTACCTTTCTTAGAATTCGGACAACTTCTTTTGTATTTTTTACATCGAAACAATTCTTAAGTTGTGTAATCATCATGTTCTTTCGATATAACTTTGTGGATTTCAGTGAGCAAGAATGATTTTTTTTGTTTACATTGGTAAATTGATGGTTAAAGGTTAACGAAGTTTGCCCTCTTTTGTGATAAGAGCTAATCCATGCCTTTAAGTTTGTGTGCGTGGTGCTTGATCATTAATAGCTGTTTGTGCTTATTGGATTGCTATCGTAGACCGAATTGCAAACAACTACCAAGATCACGCGATATGTACATACAGTTAAAAGATTTTGTTTGCCTATTGTTATGTAATATCACGATCAAATAAACCGATACGAAAGCTTGGGTAGGTTGTAGGTGACGACCATTTTCACGAAACTGCCGTATAATTGTGTGTAATTTTATTTGTGAATCCCTTCAGTTATTGTTATATTGCAGAGCAGGGGTGGGCAATTGTTTTGGCTTGCGGGCCGCATCGCGGTCACGAATGCTAGCTGAGGGCCGCACTGTTTAACGAACGCATTGAAGATTCAAGAAGTGGTCGAGGACTGCATTCACCATTCATAAGTGGCCAAGGGTCAGTGCTTAAAATCTTGCAATAGCTGTACGCAAAGCAAAAGCTTGCGTTCACTTGAAATTTTGCGTGATTACCTAACAATGTCTCATTTCCACTAGTGAAAATGATGGTGTCTCTAAACAGAAAAAAACAAAAAAAAGGTCATTACCCCTGGATTTGACGGAAAATGCGTCAGTGCAAACCAACGGTTGCTTTTTTAATGTTAGCTTCTAAAGTCTTTGGCTCTGTAATACGGCAAGTGTTCCTCCCCTTGTTATCTTAACTCATACATATCCAAGTTTCAAAACGTGTTCGCGGGCCGCACAAAATGCTCTCGGGGGCCGCATGCGGCCCGCACTTTGCCCACCCCTGTTGCAGAGGATGACTCATTAGAAAAGAAATTATGTGATGTGCAATCAACCACCATACTGATTTTATAACTTCAACTACGCAATATAGATTTAGACCAGTGGTTTTAACCGGAGTTCGACGTCATCTTATGAATTACCTGGATTGTCATCAAAAAGTAACATCTGGAGGCACATTAACTCTACGAATTAGAAAAGTTGTACTAAAATACAACATTAAAGGTTGTCCTAGACAAAAAACAAAAGGTTTCCAACAGCTCGTCAATCTCCATGGAAAGATCCCCAACCAAGTCTGTTGAATAAAAATGTCCCCACAGCATTACATTCCGCAGCCGCATCTAAAGGTTTGATAAAAGAATTGTGAAGGTTGAAAACCGTTGGTGTATATATGATCTTAGAAGTAATTTGTCATTTGTAGATTGTCTAAAATGTTCATCAAAAATGCTAAAACTCATTGAATACAAGGTTATTTTATTTAGTTCAGGTATTCTCCGGCTCCGCCAATGCATTGTGTACGGTTTCAGCACGGTAGCTAGTAAAACGTGCGCTGTGGTACTTCCTTGTGTGATGAAAAGTACTCGACCGGAACGTTTACAAATTCAATCAAATGAGCTAATCTGCCTGCGTTGTTCACTTCACAGTACTTTTCGTGCAGCTTGTGTTCGACGAGTTGCGCAACTCTATATTTTCTGGTTAGAACACGCTATGTTGACAATTTAATGTAGGCTGAAGCAATTTCTTCCTGCCGGTTGCAACTGCTTACTACAGTGCTCCGGGTAGAAAAATTAAGAGGTATGACTGATTGTTGCGATGCCATAAGGCTAGTAGTTCTCGATTACAAACTGTTTGAACTCTGGTTGGACCCTTGCTTCTATTTTTGCTAGGCAAACAAAAACCATGGATATGCTAAATTAACATGAAAAGATACTGGTCTTTCGATAGTTTTGTTTGGAAATGGCTGATGATTAGATTAACCAGCATTATTTTTAATGTAGTCTAGTTGTAGCTTTCCAACTCCAAGCGCAATGGACAAAACTTGAAAACAGCAATCATCGAGAAGTTGAACGCATGACAACACGGCACTTAACCTATCCCACATAAGATGTTGTTGTTATCCGACCCCTTCCAAGGGATGGGGGCATGGCGGGAAACCATGGAGCCCCAGAAGCCGGGCAACTCCTCTGGGCCTGGACCAGAGGTCGTAAAGAGAGAGAGAGAGAGTGGCCAAAGAGTGAGCGGCACAGAGTCCGTTGCTGGACAGTGCAGAATGAGATGAGAGATGTCCTGGGACGAGTGTCCGCAGGCGCTGCAGAAAGGATTCTCGATTATGCCAATCCTAAAAAGATAAGAGCTTAACAGTAAGCTACGAGTATGTCCGTTGCAGCGAGGGAGAGAACACACCGAGCGTGACGAGGGAGCACAAGCTTCTCGGTGGAAATCGAGGGATCCTGTGTGCCGAAGAATCTAGATGAGACAGTATGTCTCCAGTCCTAGAAAAGAGTGGATACGAAAGGAGAGCGACTACAAGGGATTGCAGAGGGTGCGAGTAGCGCTCCCGGTCTGGCCAATTCATCAGACGCGTCATTCCCCGGAAGAAACGAGTGTCCGGGGACCCATTGTAATCTGATAGAACAGTAGGAAAGGACAGGATGCCAAGGACAGAGAAAAGAATTGGCAGGCTTGTTGGTGCTGCCGAGACCAGCAAAGAGCTTGCAGAATGGTGCAGGTTTCAGCGGTAAAACTTGAACATACTGGGAGTGCTGAAAACAAAAAGGTGGCCTCAGTGCCACAAGAGAGCAATTGGCAAGTACGCCATAGCAATCATTGCCAACAGGATAAGAAAACAGAGCCGTCTATCCAAGGTACCAGATAGTATGGTGAATGAGAGTCAAGGTGAGCGAAAGCCGCATCTTGGCAAGAGAGAGGGGGATCGGAGCAGGAGCATGGAGTGGAAAGGGTGGACTCCACAGTGATGGAAAGCAAGTTCCAAGGAGGTAAGGGCGGAAAACAAGGAAAGCCTCCCTAGGAAAAGTAGAAGGAAGCATGAGCGGATAAGTGGACGCAAAGGCTCTCCAGGACGATCTGCACAGTCTGGGTTTCACTCCAAGTCTGGCCAAACTTAAAATGGGAAACGAGGTTGGGAGACGAAGAGCCCGCTCATAAGATGACAGAGGAAAATGAGTCAGGGAGACTCGTAAGGGAGTTAGAGAAACCTTAAAGAAGAAGTGGGATAGAAAAGGACGAAAGGCAGCCGGTGATGGCGCACTAGCCGCTTGGTGAAGGCATTTCAGTTTGGTGATATTGGTAACGCTTAAGAAAGGAAACCACCCGAGTAAAGCGTGTGTGAGAAGGGACCGAAGAAAAGATTTATAAAGAAGAGAGAGGGGCTCCTTAGAGGGGACCCATGAAGAAGCAGAGATACAGCGTAATGCCTTGAGATGAGGGAAGAATTTGGCCTTCAGCGAAGATACATGTTTAGAAAAGGATAGAGTGCGGTCGAAGGTGATCCCAAGAAACGTTGGAATGGGATTGAAACGGAGGCGGGAGTTAAGTAAGAGTAAATGGGGCTGGAGGTTAGCTTGGTGGGGATCCACTGACAAGGAGGCCTCACATTAGCGCAGATTGAGAAGACACCAGTACTCAGACCAGCGCTCCAATCGAATCAGAGCTCCTTGTGTAGCCTTCACCACAGTGGAGACCGAGGGGGAAGAGGACCAAATGGCCACATCGTCAGCGTAAAGAGAACAGCTGACGGAAAGCAGAGAGCCAGGGAGATCATTGATGAAGAGAGACAAACCTACAGGGCCAAGAACAGATCCTTGCAGAACACCTCGACGGACTCAAAATGAGCGACTTTTGTGATTTTGATAAACCACGCAAGCACGCATATCAAAAAGGAAAGATTGAGTCCAACGAGCAAAGCAAGGAGGGAGGTCAGCCGAAATGAGTTAATGGTAAAGGGCAGGATGCAAGACAGAGTCAAAAGCTTTCAAGAAATCGATAGTGGAGAGAATCGTCCGAGAGCCCGGCCTGGGTTTGTTAAACCCATCCGAAATGGACTGAGAAAGATAAAGAATTTTATCTAGAGTAGACCATCCAGGGCGGAAACTGGCCTGGAGTGGAGAGAGAATGGAATTAGATTCCAGAAAGAGTAGATGGAATAGAACGATGCGTTCCAAAAGCTTTGGGATGCAGGAGGTGAGAGAGATAGGCCGGAAGAAACAGGAGAGTCCAGAGGCTTTCCCATCTTACGAATGGGAATAATGGAAGATGTTTTTCAGATGGAAGGAAAGGTATGCAAAGATCAAGAAAGATTCAAATTGCGAAAAAGAAAATCCATGCCAGAAGAACGGTGCTTTATCATGGGATTGGCCACTTTGTCTGGGTCAGTGTCAGTGGACGAGAGGTTAGAGGCAGCCGCATGAAATTCAGCGAGGGAAACGGGGGAGCAAAACGACGAGTGAGACTCCACAGGGCACGTGACTCGGCGGAGTTCGAAAAGATAACCTCTGGCTGTGCTACGCAGGGCCTTTGGCTGGGAGACAGAAAAGTGGGATCTCAGGTGAACGGCAGAGACCAAAGCCGATTCCATGGGAGGAACGGTGAGGAAAGGAAGAAGAGCCAGCGACAGAACAAAGGAGAGAAGGTACACAGATTTAGGGTTAGATTTGGGCGATAGAGAAGAGTAAGTCGCCTGCCATGCCTCAGCATTGGCAATGACAGATGAAACATGTCGGAAGTGGAGATGCAAGCCTGACGATCTTCATTACTTCTGTGAGCGGCAGCAAAAGCCTTAGGTCTTTCACTAACCGCTTCTTCCACTTCAGCGGGCCACTAAACTTTTGAAATGCGTTTGATGCCGCCGAAAGGAATAAAAGATTTGGCCGCATTCAGTGTCAGAGAGGTAAAGAAAGCAGCAGCAGAGGGAAGAGATGAGTATTCCTCTGCAGAAGGACAGCGAGAGTCAGAGTAAAGGCAAAATCATCTCAACAAGCATTCTGAAAATTGAAGGATAGGGGACGTTCGTTGGAGAGAAATTGTTAGTAGAATTGGTAGGTGATCAGAGCCCAAATTTTAAAGCACCTCCTAGGAGCAAGAGAGGGCGAAAGAGGAGGGAGCAAAGGAGATGTCAGGGGAGAAGCGACTGCTAGAGTGATGGAGAAGAATAGGTATGTCAAAATCACTGAGAGAGAGGAGGTCAGAAGAGATGATCCAACTGAATACTTTTCCCCATGCGGATCGGAAGTACCTTTTGAGTCCAAGAGGAGGTGATGGCAATTGAAGTCCCCCAGAATGAAGAGATGGGAGGGAGAGAAGTCGGTTCTGCCATCCGTCGGAGAGGAGCGAATAGGGAGGGGGGCGTACATATTGAGAAATGACATCGAGAAAGAGTTGTTAACCCCTACATAATCAGAGTAGGGGTCAAGCGAAGAAAGAGAGGAGGTAGAAAGTTCAGAGAAAAATAAGCCCTGCCCGACGAAAATGATGACGCCGCTGCTAGCGTACGTGGCATCAGGATAGAGAATACCAGACCGGGAGTGGGTGCGATCAGATCGCAGAGAATCCAGGGATCCGGAAAGAGGAAGATGAATTAATGTTAGATTCCTGAACTCAAATAACGTCAACGGGATGAGAAAAAAATGTAGCAGTTCAGAGCTCCTAACTCGGAGACTCCCAGCATTCCATTGAAGAACCTTGAGGGAGTTAGGGGGAAGAAGAAGCAGGCAGTTGTGAGGGTGCAGAGGGAAAAGGTACGAAGTGAGCGGAAGGGGGGATAAGAGGTTTGAAGGCAAGGGTGAGGCGGGAGTGCTGCATTGGCAGAAGGGGGTCAGATTGTACAGTGGAAGTATACAAGCTGGAGAAGTCCGAGGAAGTCACAATGTTGGTAGGTATGGGATCTCCAGCAGAAGCAGGGACACAGCAGGGGGGCAGCTCCAGGAGTGAGATCTGCCAAGAGTTCTGAATTTAGAAAAGGAGAGTAGTGAGCACTTTAAATGGACCCATTTGGAGCAGGTGCAGCATTGCACTGACCAACCCCGCCAGGTCACATTTCCAGCCCACACTGAACAGTGAAAGACGGGGCCAGGTTAGGATGAACGTTGCCGCTCATCACGAAAAAAGAGAAAAATGAGGAGACGAAGACGGCCCAGAGAAAGATAGGATAAGAGAGAAGACAGGCAACTGATTTTAAAGAAGCTGCGTGTTACCCTTCTGCGGTCGTTCAGGGATCAACAAGGGCGAAAAAATGGTTTGTGCGAGGGAAGTGCCCGGGGTAAATGGGACCCACGAAAAAACCAACAGCGATTTCAATCCAACCCAAACGGGGTCGGACCGCATCACCACGTTGAGGCGGCTGTTAATAAGATAGCTTTCAAAGGCTGTCCACACAATGTGTTTTTCTATACCACTTATGAAATTGACTCTTCACTGCAAAGTAAAAAGTAATGCCATACAGCCTAAAGTTTGTTGAAGTTGGCTCTGTTAATTTGGTTTTGCTTCTGACTATTGATGGTTTAGAATCAATCAAACGATATTGATGCGAGAGGGGGCGACACAACATGCACACTCAGCAAATGATTTGCCATCAATTGGTAGAATACAAGATGCTGTTTATGAACTTCAAGCCATATATTCAGATTTTGACAAACATGTGCATACAGACTTTAATAGGCTAAATTCTGACGACTTTCGCTCCGATTCGCGGGAGGTTCAAATAGAACTACGACGTAAATCTACATTTAGAGGACAAGTATTGGACGCATCTACAGCAAGCTACGTTTTATTGATGACAACGCTACAAAAGAGTAGGTATCAAAAATTGATTTTAGAGAAGGATTGACCACCGACCTAGTGAAAGGGGGATAGAGCCAAGATACAGAATAAACCATAAACCGTGAACCAAAGGGTCCCCTAACATAAAGTTAGTGAACACCTTCGTATTATGAAAAGTGTGGTTTCATTCACAATACAACTTTTTAGAAAGCAAGCACAGCAAGGCCTCAACTGGATGTAATCCGATCTTGAGTGGAAAGACACTTACCCCTGTAGCAAAAACGAATCACTTCCTCAGCACACTTCCTCGTACGTTGGTAATCTTAACCTGCAAGATTCGTTAAATGGCTGCTGGAAAGAAGGCCCTGCGTTTACACCAGAGAAAGCTTTATTGAAAACTCAGTTGACGAATGTCTTGGAACTTTGATCTGCTTGCGATGTCCGTTAATTTATTGGTACTTTTCTGAGATGTACCTGTTAATCTGTCATTATCGAGAAACTACAAAAAATTTTGATCGGCAGCGAGAAGCGAACGTCCGTTCGAGTTGTACGTGACTATTACAATTGATTCGATTTTCTTCACACATCTCGATTGTTCTTCTAGAGTAGATTCTTTAAAAGTAGTTTTTGTTTTGAACAAGCGTTTTCGATATAACGCCAAGCAGGCTGCAAGAAGGACCAACAGAAGAGCTAACAATACAGAACCAAAGCAAATGGCAATCCATTGACCCGTGGTCAAACCTTGCTCGGCTACAACGATTACTTTGGTAGGTAAAGTGTGGGAGGCCGGATTATTCGTGGTCTGACCGCCAAACAGTTCGCATCTTAGACCAAAGTACTGAGCAGGGCAAGAACAACGATCGCATTCGCAAGAGAGGAACGGAATGCGGGGATGGGAGCATTTTCCGCCATTCAGACAAGCCTTATCCGCGCACGGGTTCAACGGAGCCTGGCAAAACTTTCCCGTGTATCCTTTCTTGCAAAGACAAATGGCTCCAGACTTTGTTTCTTGGCATGAACCTACAAGAGAAGAAATTACTTTGATAACAGATTTTAGCTTCAAATATCATCAAAAAATGTAAGCTGAATTAAATAAGCGAAGCAATAACGATTGGGATGTTTTCAATCGATAGAATTTGGATTAGAAATTTTTCCAAATAACCGCTTCAATAACGCTTGTAAAACAACAGTGAATTAGCGTTGAAAAGTGTTAGCGTTTTTTTGGTAGAATGTTACCACAGATATCTCCAGTGTGGTTGTGTATGATGAGATACTATGATGTTTATGTAAGTGATGAAATAATAATAACGTTTTTGACTCAAATAATCGTCTGGAAAAACAAACAAAAAGCAATAATTAAACATAACAGAAAATCCTTATGACGTAATCACTTGGCGAGGCAATTCTTTTTTGATTAGCAAGCTTCGTCTATAGAGAGAGAAGTGGTCGAAACAGTGTCACTGTCTGCAGTTTGCAGAGTGCATCGCTAGTCTCTTGCATTACTATAAGAGCTTGTGACCACTAGGCTGTGACAGCACTATTGTGCTAGCAGTTGCTAGACTTAGTGCACTTGCGACAACCGCCACTCATGCACGAGTGATATGAATTTGATTTATTCTCTCTCCTACGCATAGTGTCATGTTGCGACAGTTGAGGTATCAATTGCTTGAATCCTACACCATTTCAAACAGCAAATAGCAGCAACAATGTTCTCGTATTAAAGTAGCACACGACTCTACTCGGTTACAGAACTTGCAGAAGGTATTGCAACAATAAATAACTACCAATCCTTCGCGAGCTGTCTACAAATGTGGGAACGTGAAACCGGACACCAGGGTTTTTTGAAGCTATCACACTTTGACTTGATCGGCTTTTTATAAATGTTTAATAAAAATTGGAAACTTTGAAGAAAAATCCAATTGTAATTTGTCCATTTTAAAAGGATTTTCATGTCCATTAAGTACATTTCTAAAGGATGGAAATCAGACACGAGGATAAAAGGGCAAGACAATACTTGAGATGTAAACTCTTAATAATTTATACTTGCGAAACTTGTGATAATAAGAACGGTGGTGTGCGTCGAGAACCCCAGCTATGCCAATCAAGTCATTGACGTACCCCCTTACTGAGCCAATTACAAAACCAAAACAAAACACCAAAGCGCGGACTTAACAAAAGCAGCCAGTTGCGTAACCTTTATGTTTGTTTGTTGTAGCTACCCCTCCTCTTCCTCGGGATGGAGGTACGGCATGAACGGCGATTCAGGTTCATGCCGTCAACCTAATTGATATTAGGCTAGGGGAAAGATGTCAGCCCATTTCGAACCAGTCATGAGTGACTGGTACGCCCACCACCAACAAGGCGGACTGCCATTGGTGGGTACTCAAGAGTCGTGTTTTACGACATGCTGGCTTAGCAACTTCATAATTATAATCCGGTGAAGTACGGGTGGGCCACCTGTCTGCTATATAAAGGTGGAGGCGTCCCGTTAAGTGCCTTGCCCAAGGACACAACAAGCAAGCTTGCCGGCTTGTTCTCCACACTATCTCTTTCTATGCTGAGCGCCGAGCAAAAAAGCTGTGAATACCATTTTTTAAAGTCTTTTGGTATGACTCGACATAGGGAATGAACTCCAAGCCTACCAACTGCGATGGGGACGCTCTCACCACTACACTATCGCGCCAGTGCGCAACCTTTATTGATAGGTTATTTTATACCCAATGCGTTCAAGTTGACATTCCGATAGCTATTCCGTCGATTAACCACGGAACAGCAATACCAATAACGTTTTACTCCAGAAGCGGCGAAAAGTTCGAACTAATCGTCTCTGCGACCCTCTCCGGCGCGGTGGTGTAGTGATGAGAGCGTCCGCATTGCAGTTGGTAGGCCTGGGGTTCATTCCCTATGTCGATTCATACCAAAAGACTTTAAAAAATGGTATTCACAGCTTCCTTGCTTGGCGCTCAACATAAAAAAGGGATAGTGTGGAGAACAAACCGGCAAGCTTGCTTGTTGTGTCCTTGTGCAAGGCACTTAACGGGACGCCTCCACCTTTATGTGGCAGACAGGTGGCCCACCCGTACTTCACCGGATTACAATTGTGAAGTTGCTAAGCCAGCATGTCGTAAAAAACGACTCTTGAGTACCCACCAGTGGCAGTCCGCCTTGTTGGTGGTGGGCCTACCAGTCACTCAAGACAGGTTCGAAATGGGCTGCCATCTTTCCCCCAGCCTAATTTCAATTAGGCTAACGGCATGCCGTACCTCCATCCCAAGGAAGAGGAGGGATAACCACAAACACAAACAACCCTCCCCCGTTCTGTCCTAAAAATGTGAAGATGTTAATAATTTGGTTTTGAAATAACCACAAAACGTTTTATATGCTTTGCAATCAGCGAGACTTCACTGTGATTGAAAGATAAACTGGATCGTACAAAAATTCAAACCACACTGTATATTATAGGACGATATCAAAAAAAAAAAAAAAATACAAAAAGCAGAAACTAGACCTAAAGTTAATAATTATAAAGATATCGCGGTTTAATAGCTATTGATTTGTTTGACCATTCTCGGGAAATCAGGACACAAATACAAATAAACGTTTGAAGAGTCATGTAACTGTAGCTTTTACATAAAAATTCATATTCGCTATTTTATGTGGTTGTTCTTGGTTACCCGATTCCTTCCAAGGGATGGGGTCATGGCGGGAGACCATGGAGCCCCAGAAGCCGGGCAACTCCCCAGGGCCTGGATCAGAGCGCGTAGAGAGACAAAAAGTCGCCAAAGAGTGAGAGGCGCAAAGAGTCCGTAGCTGGACAGTGCAGAATGAGATGAGAGATGTCCTGGGACGAGTGTCCGCAGGCGCTGCAGGAAGGATTCTCGATTCTGCCAATCCTAGAGAGATAAGAGCCTTACAGAAGGCTGTGTCGGTTGCAGCGTAGACGAGAGAGGACACAGCGAGCATGACGAGGGAGCACAAGTTCCTCGTTGGCAGTCGAGGGAATCTGTGCGTCAAAGAACTTAGATGAGACAGTACGCCTCCAGTCTGAAAATAAAAAAGAGGGGATATAAGAAAAAAGAGGAGAGAGACTACAAGGGATTGCGGAGGGCGCAAGTAGCGCTCCCCGTCTGGCCAGCTCATCAGCCGCGTCGTTCCCCGGGAGAAACGAGTGTCCGGGGACCCATGATAGCCTAATAGAACAGGAGAGAGAAGACAGTTCCTGCCAGATCTGCCACAGAGTTTGAGATAAGAGGAAAGATGGAGGAGAGGAAAGGGTGGCGAGGACAGGACGAGAGTCAGATAGTAGGAGAAGAGAAGAGAAATGGCAGACTTGTTGGTGCTGCCGAGACCAGCAAAGAGCGTGCAGAATGGTGCAGGCTTCAGCCGAAAAACTTGAACATACTGGGCCTGCCGAAAAAAAAAGAGTGGCCTCAGTGCCACAAGAGAGCAGTTGGCAAGTACGCCGGAGCCGTCTTTGCCAAGAGGAAAAGGAACAGAGCTGTCTGTTTAGAGCACCGGATCATGAGGGGGAGAGAGCCGCATCTTGGCAAGAGAGAGGGGGATCATAGCGGAACCATGGAGAGGAAAGGGTGGACTCCACGGTGAGGGAAGGCAGATTCCAAGGAGAACAGGGAAGACAAGCAAGAAGAGCCTCCCTAGAACAAGTAGAGGAAAGCATGAGCGGATGAGTGGACGCAAAGGCTCTCCAGGACGATCTGCACAGTCTGGGTTTCACTCCAAGTCTGGCCAAACCCGAAATGGGTAACGAGGTTGGGAGACAAAGTGCCCGCTCATAAGATAAAAAAGTGAAGTGAGTCAGGGTGACTCGTAGGGGAGGTAGAGAGGCACCCGGAGATGGCGCACTAGCCGCTCGGTGAAGGCGTTACAATTTGGTGATATTGGTAACGCTTAGGAAAGGAAACCATCCGGGTGAAGCGTGTGTGAGAAGGGACCGAAGAAAAGATTTATACAGAAGAGAGAGGGACTCCTTAGAGGGGACCCATGAGGAAGCAGAGATACAACGTAATGCCTTGAGACGTGGGAAAAACTTGGCCTTCAGCGAAGATACATGTTTAGAAAAGGATAGAGTGCGGTCGAAGGTGATCCCAAGAAACGTTGGAATGGAACTGAAACGGAGGCGGGAGTTAAGTAAGAGTAAATGGGCTGGAGGTTAGCTTGGTGGGGATCCACTGAGAAGGAGGCCTCACATTAGCGTGGATTGAGAGGAAGACACCTGTACTCAGATCACCGCACCAGACGAATCAGAGCTCCTTGTGTGGCCTCCACCACAGTGGGGACCGAGGGGGAAGAGGACCAAATGGCCACATCGTTAGCGTAAAGAGAGCAGCTGACGGAAGAAGGCATAAAGGCCGGAAGATCATTATGAAAGAGAGACAAACCTACAGGGCCAAGAACGGATCCTTGCAGAACACCTCGACGGACTCGAAAGGATCAACTTTTGTGATTTTGATAAACCACACAAGCGCGCATATCAAAAAGGAAAGATTGAGTCCAACGAGCAAAGCAAGGAGGGAGGCCAGCCGAAATACGTTTGTGAAAAAGGGCAGGATGCCAGACAGAGTCGATAGTGGCAAGGATTGTCCGAGAGCCCGGCCTGGGTTTGTTAAACCCATCGAAATGGACTGAGAAAGGTACAAAATTTGATCTAGAGTAGACCATCCAGGGCGGAAACCGGCCTGCGGGGAAAGAGAATGGAATTAGATTCCAGAAAGAAGAATAGACGGGACAGAATGATGGGTTCAAAAAGCTTTGAGACGCAGGAGGTGAGAAGATAGGCCGGAAGAAACAGGTGAGCCGAGAGGCTTTCCCATCTGATTCTTCTTTTTATTCTTACTTATCTTCATCTTACTCTTTCTTATCTTATTCCCATCTTTTTCTTCCCATTTTCCCGTCTGGGCCAGTGGCAGTAGACGAGGAGAGGTTGGAGGCAGCCGCATGAAATTCAGCAGGAGAGAAAGGAGAGCAAAAGGACGAGTGAGACTCCGCAGGGCACATGGCTCGGCGGGGCTCAGTGAGGTAGCCTCTGGCTCTACTACGCAGGGATGTGACTGAGAAACGAAAAGTGAGATCTCAGGTAGGCGGCATAGACCGAAGCCGATTCCCTGGGAGAAGAACAGTTGGGGAAGTTAGAAGGAGGAGGAAGACGAGGAAGGAGAGCCAGCGATAGAGCGAAGGAGAAAGTGTGCAGATTTAGGGTTAGATTTAGGTGAAAGAGAAGAGCAAGTCGTCTGCCATGCCTCAGCCTTGGCCTTGGTGATGACTGACGAGGCACGTCGAGAAGCGGAGATGTAAGCCTGGCGATCTTCATCACTTCTGTGAGCGACAGCAAAAGCCTTGCGTCTTTCACTAACCGCAATTTCAACCTCAGCAGACCACCAGGCTTTAGGAGGGCGTTTGATGCGGCCGAAAGGAATGGAAGATTTGGCCGCATTTATTGCCAGAGAGGTAAAAAAAGCAGCAGCAGCGGAAAGAGAAAGAGACGAGTATTCCTCTGCAGAAGGACAGTGAGAGTCAAAGTAGGAGACAAAGTCATCCCAGCGAGCTTTCTGAAAATTGAAGGAAGGGGGACGCTCGTTGGGGCCATAGGCCAAAGAAAGAGGGACGGATAGAAGAATTGGGAGGTGATCAGAGCCCACGTCCTGAAGCACCTCCCAGGAGCAAGAAAGGGCAAGAGAAGAGGGAGCAAAGGAGATGTCAGGGGAGGAGCGACTGCCAGAGGAGTGATGGAGAAGAGTGGGTGTGTCAGGGCCATTGAGGGGGAGGAAGTCAGAAGAGATGATCCAGTCAAATACTTCCTCCTCGCAGGGGTTGGAAGTACCTCTTGAGTCCCAGAGCGGGTGATGGCAATTGAAGTCCCTCAGAATGAAGAGATTTCTGTAGGAGGAAAGAACGGAGGGAGAGAAGGAATCGGTTCTGCCATCTGTTGGGGAGGAGCGAATAGGGAAAGTGTACACATTAAGAAATGACAGCGAGGACGAGTTGTTAAGAGAGATGTTGACCCCTACATAATCAGAGTAGGGATCAAGCGAAGAAAGAGAGGTGGTAGAAAGTTCAGAAAAGAATAAACCCTGCCTGACGAAAATGACAACGCCAACGCTAGCGTACGTGGTATCAGGAGAGAGAATGCCAGACCGGGAGTGGGTGCAATCAGAACATCGAGCAGAGAATCCAGGAATCTGGAAAGAGGAAGATGAGTTAAAATTGGATTCCTGGATGCAGATAAGGTCGACAGGATGGGACGAAAGAAAGTGAAGTAGTTCAGTGCTCCTGGCTCGAAGACCTCCAGCATTCCATTGCAGAACCCTGAGAGAGTCAGAAGGCACAGAAGAATGGCCAGGAGCAAGGGACGGTGGTGAGGGGGCAGAAGGAGAAGATATAAAATGGGCAGATGGGGCACAAGAGGTTAGAAGACGAGGGGGGCGAGAGTGCAGCATTAGCAGAGAGGGGCCAGATTGTACAGTAGGGGTATACATGTCAGAGGAGTCCGAGGAGGGAGCCACAGTATTACGGCAGGGGGGGCAGCTCCAAGAGTGAGAGCTGCCAAGAGCTCTGAATTTGGAGAGGGAAAGTTGTGAGCACCTTAGATGGACCCATTTGGAGCAAGTGCAGCATTGCACTGACTTGCCCCGCCAGGTCACATTTCCAGCGTACACAGAGCAAGGAAAATGGTGCCAGGGTTGGGATGAACGTTACCGCTCATCAAGAGAAGGAGAAGAATGAGAAGACGAAGAAGGGCAAGAAAAAAGAAAACAGGCGACAGATTTTGCAGGAGCTGTGTGCTGCCCTTCTGCGGTCATTCAGGGGGCAGCATAGCGAAAAAATGAAGGGGAGTGCCCGGGGTAACTGGGACCCTCGGGAAGGCCAACAGCCATTTCGACCCAACCCAAACGGGGTCGGGGACTGCACCACCACGTTGAGGCGGCTGCTGATTGGTGCAGTCGCCATTTTATAGCAATTTATATCAAACGTACTTTGCTGCGGGCAAGCTTTAGTCACCAAAGATCATACAATTAACAACCTATTGATACTCTGTCGCTGCGTTAGTGAACCAAAGTTTTCTTATTACTTGGTTCATAGTTAACTGGGTACTATTAGCGCAAAAAACTTTCCTTTTTAGGAGTTGAAATGTGGTGACTTTAGTAGAAAGCAATAATGAGGGTCTTGCCTCTCTCTCGACAACAAGGAACATTAAATCTTTCTTCCTTTCTCCTCAAAAAAGTTTGTTCTAGCCAATGCCCTGTTGGGAAATTTTTTAAGACAAATCAAGTCATTATAAGCCAGTTGCACTAGCGTGTTGCTGAAGTAATCAGAAGCAATCTTTGTTTCGTTACGTCAAAACAAGCTTGACAAAACAAACGATAGCGTGGATCTGATTATGCTTGAACGTTATATTGCCGTCACCCTACTGTTTAATAGATTTTTTACCTCCGTTTTGGCACAAGTTTTCTTTGCATTGTGTCATAGATCGCTCGCAACTTTTTCCAGCCCACCCTGACAGACATTCACAAACATGGCCTCGTTTAACATCCAGTTTGCAAACGCCTCCGTTGAGACACGGATGTTCGGAGCATTGGACAGGATTGCTGTCGCAGTTCTCCGAGCAACTACATCGATATCCATTAATCAAGTTCTGCAACGCAAACAACATTAGACTAAAACTGAAATAAAGCAGCCCTATTGACAAGAGCGTGATCAAAAAAAAAATGGAAAGGGACAACTACTTTTCGACTGTCGTAATGACGAAAGCAATGTTTAATACTGGCGCAAGTCCATTTAGGGGAGAAATCGAAGACACATTTTGCCCATCTGGCCACGAAGTTGGAAATACGCTTTTAGAATAATAAACTATTTAGGAACTTTTGAAGACTATTTTATAAAACCTATTTTTAGTAACCCAAACCTCTTCTCTCTTAAATACGGCCATGCCATTACCTCTGTTCCTTCTTTGAGAGAAATAAACAAACAATTTTTTGCTGAAAATGAATGATTTTTTCCACATTAAGCATGAAATGATGGCAATCAACAAGATAATTTTTGATCTGAATTATGTGCAAGACATAACACCGAATTCAGTAATAGACAGACTTCTTTTTCACTACACGAGCCTAATGTCAAGAAAACAAACACCTTTTCAAGTTTAACCCAAGAACTGATAAAACCAGCGTCCTGGCCGACTTATCAGCATAGATCAAAATATTGTATTTTTACACCAAAGCTTTGCTTACCACACAGGTCTCGTTTCCAACACAAGGATTTGATTCACATTCGTTAATATCGAGTTGACAATTTTTTCCTGTGTAACCCGGCACACAAGTACAAGTATAACTTCCTCGTCCAGTATTGCTGCACAATGCACCATTAAGACAGGGCTTGTTGTGCGTGCAGTAGTTTAAATCTAAAAAGCAAATTCACATAAAGGCGATTGCAATTGAATCACAAGCACAAATACGCATTATAAGATGATTGTAGTAGCTACGAAGAAAAAGAAGGCTGTTGCGAACCATCAGGTTATGCATCTGGCTGGATTGCGAGACCAAGTAGACAAAAAAAAGCGAAAGAGTACTTCTATACGTCGAGAATCGTTGGATTTTGACAATAAAGGCACACCAATATTCAGCCTTTGGCATCCCATAGCAACGATAAGTAACATCCAATGTCAGCAGTTTTGACTGATTAGTCCCGCTTTAAATTACTTGTATCTAAAACAACTGGTGATATCGCTCTGGTAAAATTTGGACCAAGTAAGAAGTAGTCGTCCAGTATTCAAGAGACTTTGGCGTAAGGCAATCAATAACTTTACCATCCAGCACACTCGAGTGTGAGATTAAACAAAGTTGTTTAAGGTCAGTATAACATTTATGACAAGAAGACTGTCGTCTTTTTTTTTTTAGCTACTTTCTGTTGTCAGCAAACTTGTCGAACAAGAGGGAGAGGTTTGCACCGCTTATGCTCAATGTAAACATTCCCCACTAACTTTTAACCCGATTCACGACAATTATAAACAAATATGGAACTGGACCTCACAGTTTCTTAAAAGAATTTTTTTTATGAAACGTTATCACAATACACAGCGGCGGCGGGCAGAAATACTTCAAATTTTTTTTAATTGCGTTTTCTTGCCTCTCTTAATCATAAAAATGTTTTACATCAATTGAAATCGTTGTTCTAAATCGTTCTGGAGTCAGTAGTGACGGCACAGTACATTTTTATCTCAAACACTATAACCAAGCAGGGGAATTTCTTTCCTAACGACGCATCGCAAAATTGGCAGTGGCGCTGAACTCGGAGCCTCTCGAATGCATTCCAGCGCGTATCTCGCCAAAAACGCTGAACTGAAGGAAACGGCTAATTTAAGTCGTATGTGTTTCATTAAACCAGCACTGCGACGATCTCAAAACCTTGGTACCAAGTTGTCAAGCATTGACGTCGGCCAAGATTCTGCCCGCTACCGATACCCATCACTGCAGTTACCTGGAATAACAGAAAGAAAGGTAGAGACATGAGAGAAGCCAATCGCGTTGCCTGCAAGGCAAACATACTCGCCCTGATCTGTATACGACACATTCTTGATGGTCAACGTTCGCATGTCATCGATAGTAGTGTTGACACCGGACATCTATAACGTTATCAGATTATGAAATAGCTTCATGATTTTTACCCTAACTTACTTCGCGTCTCCAGCTAGCATAAACTGTTTCAGCAACTTTTATGGCCCAGGTCGAAGGCCAACAGGTAAGTGTTCAGCTACCCAATTCCGACAAACTGGCAATTTAACGAAGTGACAATCATTTTAAACTTCACCTCAGCAAGCTGCTTCAGGTTAAGATTTACAAGGAAAGAAAAATTTTCCCAATTAAATTATTCTCAACGCACAATGCACCTAGTTTAATGACGTGTCAATGCTATACGTCATTTATGTATTAGCCAATTACCACTTCGATTGGTTATGTCGTGCAAGTAATCTCCGTATGCAAGACAGGCGCATCCACCTTTGAATGCACTATGCCTGGCAGAACATAGTGTAGGACTGCCAAAAGGCGCCAATATAATTGGAAACATTGCATGTGTAGACCCCGGCGTCGCTCTACGTCACATTTTTGATGGAGAGGAACTCGACCGCCGATTTGTCTATTCCTGACTGCTGACGTGAAGAAAAATTGACTTAACCACGCCATGAAAGAATTGTGTTTAAAGCATTCTTGCATCGCAGCAAATGACTTAATGATTTACAGGTAGCTTTTCGCGACGGCCTGATCAGCAGTACTTTTTCCTTGATTGGTATCAATCGGCAGAAAACGAAAAAATGCGAGTAGTCTATCAGGTCATCCCACAAGTAATGTCGTTTTTTAGAGGATTTTGAAGAAATAAAAAACACAAAATATTAATTCAATCAATAATATAGCGTTCATCTGAATTAATAATATTCCCCCAACGCTCTACAAGTTTGTGGAACCCACTTGCCAAGTTCAGAGATTAATCCAAGCTCCTGTAAGTGGCGATGAACAGTCGACGAAGATGAATTGACTTCTTCTGCTAATTCTTCGACAGTTGCAAATGGATTTCGGTCCGTAGCAGCTTTCAGTGCATCATTATCAGATGAGACAAGTCGTCGGGAATGTGAGGTATCTTGCAAGCTGAGGTCACTTCGAAATTTGCAAAACCATGGTTGACGCTTTCGAACACCATCGACATACACTTCTTCAATCTTTTTTACTGTAGTTGTTGCCGTTTTGCTTTGTTGATACTCGCACAACATAATGTGTCGAATGTGCTGTTCTGTGACTTACATCTTGCTAAGGGTTATTAACAACATAGATCATCTTTCGAATGATAGCAATTTCAAAAGAAACAAAGCTTTCTTCATTCAGTTATATTTACACCTGCGTCAAAATGACGGGTTAAATCACGTTCTGACAAGTTTAAACCAGCCCTGCCAAAAAAACGACATACCGTAACTGATGGGATGACCTAATACTTGGAAGCGATTTAATAACGGAACGACACAACACATTGACAGCACCGTGAAAATTTATTGAGTTTTTCAATAATTCCCACCGAATACAAAGCAGCAAGAGATCATGCAGCAAATACGGTAATGTAGCAGCCCCGAGATAGCATGCAATGTTACGATGTGCAAGTGGTCTCAACGTGGTGGTGCGGTCCCCAGCCCCGTTTGAGTTGGTTGAAATGGCTGTTGGCCTTCCCGAGGGTCCCAGTTACCCCGGGCACTCCCCATTCGTTTTTTCGCTATGCTGCCCCCTAAACGACCGCAGAAGGGCAGCACACAGCATCTTTAAAATCGGTCGCCTGTTCTCACTTTTTCTTCTCTCCTGCCTTACTCTTGCCCTCTTTTGTCTCCTCATTCTTCTTCTTCTCCTGATGAGCGGTAACGTTCATCCTAACCCTGGCACCATCTTTCCTTGCTCTGTGTACGCTGGAAATGTGACCTGGCAGGGCAAGTCAGTGCAATGCTGCGCTTGCTCCAAATGGGTCCATCTAAGGTGCTCACAACTTTCTTTATCTAATTTCAGAGCTCTTGGCAGCTCTCACTCTTGGAGCTGCCCCCCCCCTGCCGTAACACTGTGACTCCACCCTCCTAGGACTCCTCCGGCACGTATACCTCCACTGTGAAATCCGGCCCCCCTCTGTTAATGCTGCACTCTTGCCCCACCCTTGTCTCCAAACTTCTTATCCCCCATCTGCCCATCTTATATCTCCTTCCCCTTCCTTGCTCTCCCACCACCATCCCTTGCTCCTGGCTATACTTCTGCACCTCCTGCCTTCTCTCCTCCCCCCTGACTCTCTCAGGGTTTTTCAATGGAATGCTGGAGGTCTTTGAGCCAGGAGCACTGAACTACTCCACTTTCTTTTGTCCCATCCTGTCGACCTTATCTGCATTCAGGAATCCAATCTTAACTCATCTTCCTCTTTCCAGATTCCTGGATTCTCTGTTCTGCGTTCTGATCACACCCACTCCCGGTCTGGCATTCTCTCTTCTGATGCCTCGCATGCCAGTGGCGGCGTTGTCATTTTCGTCAGACAGGGCCTATCCTTTTCTGAACTTTCTACCACCTCTCTTTCTTCGCTTGATCCCTACTCTGATTATGTAGGGGTCAACATCTCTCTAAACAAATCCTCCTCGGTATCGTTTCTTAATGTGTATGCCCCCCCTATTTGCTCCTCCCCAACGGATGGCAGAACCGATTCCTTCTCTCCCTCCGTTCTTTCCTCCGCCAGAAATCTCTTCATTCTGGGGGACTTCAATTGCCATCACCCGCTCTGGGACTCAAGAGGTACTTCCAACCCCCGTGAGGAGGAAGTATTTGACTGGGTCATCTCCTCAGACCTCCTCCCCTCAATGACCCTGACACACCCACCCTTCTCCATCGCTCCTCTGGCAGTCGCTCCTCTCCTGACATCTCCTTTGCTCCTTCTACTCTCGCTTTTTCTTGCTCCTGGGAGGTGCTTCAGGACCTGGGTTCTGACCATCTACCAATTCTTCTATCTATCCTTCTCTCTCCGGTCTTTCGCCCCAACGAGCGTCCCCCTTCCTTCAATTTTCAGAAAGCTTGCTGGGATGACTTTGTCTCCTACTTTGACTCTCACTGTCCTTCTGCAGAGGAATACTCGTCTCTTTCTCTTTCCTCTGCAGCTGCTCTCTTTACCTCTCTGGCAATGAATGCGGCCAAATCTTCCATTCCTTTCGGCCGCATCAAACGCCCTCCTAAAGCCTGGTGGTCTGCTGAGGTGGAACAAGCGGTTGGTGAAAGACGCAGGGCTTTCGCTACTGCTCTCAGAAGTGATGAAGATCACCAGGCTTACATCTCCGCTTCTCGACGTGCCTCGTCAGTCATCGCCAAGGCCAAGGCGGAGGCATGGCAGACGACCTGCACTTCTCTTTCACCTAAATCTAATCCTAAATCTGTGCACTCTTTTCTTCGCTCTGCGCAGCAGCCAGAGGCTACCATTCTGAGCTCCGCCGAGCTACGTGCTCTGTGGAGTTTCACTCGTCCTTTTGCTCTCCCTTCTCTCCCGCTGAATTTCTTGCGGCTGCCTCCAACCTCTCCCCATCCACTGCCACTGGTCCAGACAAAGTTGCCTATCCCATGCTAAAGCATCTTCCTCGCTCTGGCATGGATTTTCTTCTTCACATCTTCAGTCTTTCTTGGTCTTCACATTCCTTTCCTTCCATTTGGAAGATATCTTCTATTATTTCCATACATAAGATGGGAAAACTTCTCGATTCTCCTGCTTCTTCCGGCCTATCTCTCTCACCTCCTGCGTATCAAAGCTTTTTGAACCCATCATTCTATCCCGTTTTCTCTTTTTTCTGGAATCTAATTCCATTCTCTCTCCCCGCCAGGCCGGTTTCCGCCCTGGACGGTCTACACTCGATCAAATTCTGTACCTTTCTCAGTCCATTTCGGATGGGTTTAACAAACCCAGGTCGGGCTCTCGGACGATCCTGTCTACTATCGATTTCTCTAAAGCTTTTGACTCTGTCTGGCATCCCGCTCTTTTCCACAACCTTATTTCGGCTGGCCTCCCTCCTTGCTTTGCTCGTTGGACTCAATCTTTCCTTTTTGATAGGCGCGCTTGTGTGGTCTATCAAAATCACAAAAGCCGTTCCTTTCGAGTCCGTCGAGGTGTTCCGCAAGGATCCGTTCTTGGCCCTGTACTTTTCTCTCTCTTCCATAATGATCTTCCGGCTTCTTTGACTTCTTCCGTCAGCTGTTCTCTTTACGCTGATGATCTGGCCATTTGGTCCTCCTCCCCCTCGGTCCCCACTGCGGTGGAGGCCACACAAGGAGCTCTGTTTCGATTGGAGCGCTGGTCTGAGTACTGGTGTCTTCCTCTCAATCCGAGCAAATGTGAGGCCTCCTTCTTCTCAGTGGATCCCCACCAGGCTAACCTCCTGCCTCACCTCCTTCTACTCGGCTCCCGTCTCCGTTTTAATCCCACTCCAACTTTTCTTGGGGTCACCTTCGACCGCACTCTATCCTTTTCTAAACATGTATCTTCGCTGAAGGCCAAGTTTTTCCCACGTCTCAAGGCATTACGTTGTATCTTTGCTTCTTCATGGGGCCCCTCTAAGGAGTCCCTCTCTCTTCTGTATAAATCTTTTCTTCGGTCCCTTCTCACCTACGCTTCACCCAGATGGTTTCCTTTCCTAAGCATTACCAATATCACCAAATTGTAACGCCTTCACCGAGCGGCCAGTCGCGCCATCACCGGCTGCCTCTCGTCCTCCCCTATCCCTCTACTACTCACCGAGGCTTCTCTACCTCCCCTACGAGTCACTCTGACTCACTTCACTCTTTTTTCTTATGAGCGGGCTCTTCGTCTCCCAACCTCGTTTTCCATCTCAGGTTTGGCCAGACTAGGAGTGAAACCAAGACTCTACAGATCGTCCTGGAGAGCTTTTGCGTCCACTCACCAGCTCATGCTTCCTTCTACTTGTTCTAGGGAGGCTCTTGTTGCTTGCCCTCCCTGTCCTCCTTGGAATCTGCCTTCCTTCACGGTCGAGTCCATCCTTTCCTCTCCATGCTCTCGCTCTGATCCCCCTCACTCTCGCCAAGGTGCGGCTCTCGCCCACCTTGACTCTCTCCCTCCTCATGATCTGGTACTCTGGACAGACGGCTCTGTTCCTTTTCCTTTTGGCAAGGGCGGCTCCGGCGTTCTTGCCAACTGCTCTCTCTGTGGCACTGATGCCACTCTTTCCTTTTCAGCAGGCCCAGTTTGTTCCAGTTTTTCCGCTGAAGTCTGTGCCATTCTGCACGCTCTTTGCTGGTCTCGGCAACACCATATAGTCTGCCATTTTTCTTCTCTTCTTATCCTGTCTGACTCTCGTTCTGTCCTCGCCACCCTGTTCGCTCCTCCACCTTTCTTTTCTCAAACTCTGTGGCAGATCTGGCAGGAACTGTCCTTTTTCTCCTCCTGTTCTATCAAGCTACAATGGGTCCCCGGACACTCGTTTCTCCCGGGGAACGACACAGCTGATGAGCTTGCCAAACGGGGTGCGCTGCTTGCGCCCTCCGCAATCCCTTGTAGTCTCTCTCCTCTTATCTCTCGTATCCACTCTCGTCTTTTCTCGGACTGGAGGCGTACTGTCTCTTCAAAGTATTTTGACACACAGGTTTCCTCAATTTCCACTGAGGAACTTGTGCTCCCTCGTCATGCTCGCTGTGTCCTCTCTCGTCTTCGCTGCAATGGACACAGCCTTCTTTTAGGTTCCTATCTCTCCAGGATTGGCAGAATCGAGAATTCTTCTTGCAGCGCCTGTGGACACCCATCCCAGTACATCTCTCATCTCATTGTGCACTGTCCAGCTACGGACTCTTTGCGCTGCTCACTCTTTGGCGTCTCTCTGTTTCTCTATGACCTCTGGTCCAGACCCTGGGGAGTTGCCCGGCTTCTGGGGCTCCATGGTGTTCCGCCATGCCCCCATCCCTCGGAAAGGGTCGGGTAATCAACAACAACAACAACATGTGCAAGTGGTAGTCACAAAAAATATGAGGAAACGGATGAAACTTTCATTATTTGCTTGCATCGACGATATTGTCATGTAGAATTGCTGTTGCTACTTGAAACTAGGACAGTGATCGCGTCTGCCGGCTCATTCTGGCTACATTGATACTTTCAAGTGAAACGTGAGTTGAACGTGGAGTAGCAACGCTAAAGGGATTGCTTCGTGTTTTTGTCAAATGTTAACCCCAATGAGACTGCGGTATAATCGAACCCCTTGCAATAATTCGAGCTTGGAGACTCTGCTCGCCTGAAAAAATCAACGCGACGTCATCAAAATTTGGTGCCTTCTACTAGGACTTTAACGAGATTCGAGGCCATCAAAGCTAGGACACAAAATTCCATTTTACCGCCTCTTTGAACTCTGGTCTTGAAATTGCTGAATGCAAAGAATTTTCTGTTAGTCATGTGCTCAACCCAAACGCGTTCATGATGCAGCCTACTCCCCTTTCACACGAACTCACGCTCCTACATCGGTTTGTTTGAAATGACTTACTAATCGATAACAAGTAGATGTGGTTGATCATTGTACCCGCACAGAAAGTGAACTTTAGAACAATGGCTTGAAAAAATATTACCAGTAACACTTGGCAGGCAAAGAACTGGATAATTGGACGATGAAAAAGTTATGGCTAAAAACAGTACCAGTTCTATTCATGGTAGGAGGCAAAGCTACTGAATAACGCAAACGACCGATTTCGTGTTCACGAACATTTTCGACGGTTTAATATTTTTTAAGAAAATAAAAACTTGCGTCAAGTTGCAATTTTTTTCAGCGAAAAACGGCATTCTCGTTTTTGGTGGCCAAGCGTATTGTTAGTTTAGTTACAGCAAGATAAAACGTTAATGATGCATGCCATGAAGATGTCAAAGCGTTTATTCTGGGTACGAGTTAAGCTCAGTTTCAGAAACTTGCTTAAAACCTGTTAGCTGTAATCATGTCCGGCTTTGTATGCTTGTGCATAGAAAGCCTGGGATGATGTATTGTGTATCTGCATTGCCGTCTTCCTCTGAATTTCCCAGCAGCTAGAAATTATTGAGATGGAAGTTTCTATCACAAGCAACATTTACCTTTTTCACAGTGATGTTTGGCTCGGTGGAGTCATTCATTGAATGGCTCCTGTTAACGTAGAGCCACTGCACATGCGGGTGCGTGTCGCTGAATACTCGACATTTGAAGGTGACGTCATCTCCCATCAATACAGTCTGATTTTGCAGCAAGTCTTCTTGTATGATGATGGGCGCAGAAGCAGAACGCACTATCACGGAGTATGGAACATGTCGATGTTGGCGAAGGCATAAAAAGTTAAAACATCGGATCAATACAGGAATGATGCAATGATGAAGTTAGCTTCACTATCCAGCCCGACCCACTCATCAGCTAATGACTTCATAAAACTTTTAAGTGCGGCTAAAACTTCTTTGCCGCTTACCCACCATCGGCTTGATGAATCGGTTGTGCTGGGAATCGCGTACAAGGCGGACGACACAATGGCAGCTCCGGCGTACTTGCCAACTGCTCTCTTTGTGGCACTCAGGCCACTCTTTTTTTTCGGCAGGCCCAGTATGTTCAAGTTTTCGGCTGAAGCCTGCGCCATTCTGCACGCTCTTTGCTGGTCTCAGCAGCACCAACAAGTCTGCCATTTCTCTTCTCTTCTCCTACTATCTGACTCTCGTCCTGTCCTCGCCACCCTTTCCTCTCCTCCATCTTTCCTCTTTTATCTCAAACTCTGTGGCAGATCTGGCAGGAACTGTCTTCTCTCTTTTTCTGTTCTATCAGACTACCATGGGTCCCTCGTTTCTCCCGGGGAACGACGCGGCTGATGAGCTGGCCAGACGGGGAGCGCTACTTGCGCCCTCTGCAATCCCTTGTAGTCTCTCTCCTCTTATCTCTCGTATCCCCTCTTGTCTTTTCTCGGACTGGAGGCTTACTGTCTCATCTAAATTCTTTGACGCACAGATTCCCTCGATTTCCACCGAGGAACTTGTGCTCCCTCGTCACGCTCGCTGTACTCTCTCTCGTCTACGCTGCAACGGAAACAGCCTTCTGTAAGGCTCTTATCTCTCTAGGATTGGCAGAATCGAGAATCCTTCATGCAGCGCCTGCAGACACTCGTCCCAGTACATCTCTCATCTCATTCTGTACTGTCCAGCTACGAACTATTTGCGCTGCTCACTCTTTGGCGACTTTTTGTCTCTCTACGAGCTTTGGTCAAGGCCCTGGGGAGTTGCCCGGCTTCTGGGGCTCCATGGTCTTCCCCCATGCCCCCATCCCTCGGAAAGGGTCGGGTAATCAACAACAACAACACGATGGCTAGTAGTTAGTTGCACCACCCAAACAAGTGAGTAAGACAGCATGCAAGCAGAGGTTGCGACGATGCTGATACCTTGAGCAAAGTGGCATTAGCAGTTTTTTTCATCGTTATTAATCTTTCCTTTGCATCAGCGCATATGGGGACGGGGGCCACTGAAGACGATGCACTTGAATTCAACGTCATTACCCACATTGACCGCTTTATTGTCCGGATATTCGATGCGAACAAAGGGCCGGTTAGCGGAGCGCTCTGTACCGACCGCAGCTTAGTAAAATCTACACAACGAGCACGCAGCACACACACAATGTACACATGAACAGTGAAATCCTCGACTCGGGATGAGCGGAACGAGAAAAATGGAACACGTGCTATGTCCACGATGATGTAATGCTGAATCCCATCAACGAAGAAAGGTAGCACGACCACCATTGAATTAAATAGAAGGTTAATTGAGGTCAATATAAACTACAATGTAAAAAAGTGAAAGTAACAGCTTTATTCAATTAGTAAGTTGGTGAAATTGAAAGAACACAATTCAATAAAAACCCTGCTTGTGTGACGTGCATAAAGTTAGCCACGCGGTAGAAATATAAATTATACGACGCTACGGTTCTACCCAAGAGCTGCGAGAAATGAAGTGTAGCGATTGATAAAGCGCGTACAAGGTGTAAAGCTACGAGTATTTCAACCGCATGCCAAGAAACTTCTTTGAGCTGCTTGAAGCTCAAAACAACAGCAACATCAATTTTCGATAAGTAGCGGATTATCGATATAAACAAGTGGTAAGCCGGCTTACCGTGCCGTGCCGTATAGCGTGGTCAATGCAGCGGAAAGAATAAGACCCGGAGATAATCCGCGATACGGTTATATGCGGTGTCGAATTTCGATGCACCAAAAAACAATCGTTATAACCTATATAAGATAATCAGTCGACCTCAGGAATGCGTCATTGACAAGTTCTATCGAGGAAGTGATTACTATCTTCGATTAACAAAATCAAGTTGTTTGCGGAGCAGTCGACAAGCAACAGCACACGATAATATCATGACGGACCGCATCAAGAAGGCACTATTATAACTAACGACAGCACAAAGCAGGCAGGTTGCGATCAACCGCACTCGAGTAACCTTGGCCAATTAGAAAACGGTTTGCGGTGACACAGAACTAAATTGAACAAGTGAAGCGAGCAAAACCAATCTTCCTGTAACGAGCCAACAAGTTCATCGATCAAGTATGACGTTTGCGAAAGGCACTATCCCCACGATCGCCTCAAAAATCCTATAAAAAAATCACAGGACAGCAATCAAATCAGGAGCCGCGGCAACTCGGCAAGACTAAAGTAGGAATGAAACGACGACCTCCGCATACTTTTATCTTGTTGAGACCCACATCTGCACCTCGCGCAATCGTTAACCTTGAAAGCGTTTGTCAACCAACTCGCTGTAACTACGCGAGCAAAATTAATTTACCGACAGCGCTGGGCCAAGCAGGGGCCATGGGATTATGACCGCTTCACGGCGACCGGCCAAAGTGCGCAAAAACAACTGTTACGTCATAACCGTGAAGTAAGTCTTCGAATCGAAGAGAGCACTCGCTAGTGTTCCCATTAGAGCATGGATTGGTCAATTCGAGCATCAAGAGCTTCCTCAAGCCTGTTTCTTCAGGACGATTGCTTCCTCAACAAGCCAAAGTACGATGACGCCACAAAGATGTGCACTGACAGCAGAGATAGCCGAAGTAGAACAGCAGAACAAAGGCAATGACATCGCAAATTCAATTCAACTTGAATGCACGGATTAGTGCAAAACAACGGCCTATTGTGATTAGATCCCAGATGAAGCGCGCAATTATGACGTCACTTCCTATCTTCCGAAATATAAAGCGCAACAAAACAAAAGACGAGAAATCGCGAACGAGAGGAAGTGGAAGGGCGTTCTAAAACGTTGCTGCGGAGGGGATTTGTTTGATGGAAATGCGATTATAAAGTAGTAATCCAGCACAGAAATGCGGCGGTGGACTGGAACATATCAACGATATGGCACACAAAACTACTGCTCCGACGCGTGAACCGCCATAATGGCGATATTATGAAAGTAAACCCTACAAGGGTACGATAGAGCTTTTCTTTTGCTTCATTTTGATGAAAACAGGTTTAAGTCGTTTACCTAGAGCTTTTTGACAAAACAAAACAAGCAAAAAGTACGTGTTAAGAGTGGGAAAGTCTAGCCTTTACTTGACCTAAACCATGTCATTTTGCCTTCAAACAACTTACAGAGCCAATTAAGAAACAATAAAGTAATTTGCTGCAGCAAGGTAGGGTGGTGATAGTAAGGTGGTCAAAAAGAGTAAGCAAATTGCATTACAATGTTATAGCCTCTCTGCAGGTCATGAGAAATCTGTAGCGTCATCGAATTGAGCAGTGGTGCCAACTGGTAATGGTCTTTTATGTTATTGAAAAGCAAACAGATTGACTATAAGAGATGAAAGAAATACAAATGCAATGTTTGGACGTTTTTTTAATTAAACAATGCATTTGTGTTTGGCATTTACAGGCAAGGAGAACGTCTGAGTAGCAACTTTTTAAAATGATTTTCAAATCTGTAACAGAATTTTAAAAATTTTGGTAATTTCTCATTTCTGTAAAGCCAGTTATTCTCAAAAGTATAATTAAATGTCAGTTGTTCTTAAGAGTATAATTAAATATTTCGCTGGATGCAACTTCTTGATGAAACATCGCAAAGCAGTGGCAAAGAGCTGGCAGAAGCGAAAATAAATTCGAGACGTGTCGAAGGGAAAAACCGAATTTTATGCAACGAGTTTGAAGTGATCCCATCATTTATTATCTTGACCACATTGGTTTTTTGATCATTGATATCATCAACCAAAATATAAGTGGGCAATTTCCGGAAGTAACTCGGATAGGCACCGGATTTGTTGATAATATCGACCGGTAAAAAAAGAACCGGTTATTTCAGACGGCTGCAGAAATGACGTATCAGGATTGGCAGTAATCAATATGCTTGTTATTGGAGGCTTGTTTACAAGAACGCTTTGTTTTAACAAGATGAAAACTATTTGATAAGCCGCGAGCGATGAAACCAATTCAACCTGCGCCATCCATAAACAGCTGAAATACGTTACAATGCACAAAAAAACGAATCGGCGAGGTTTCCGCTCTCCCCAGCTCCACAATAACCACAGCATAGCTTTCGCGACAAGGATCAATTTGGAGCTGTTTCTTGACAAAGAAAGTAAACGGGCTAACAGTAATAATTTAACCGACTTCGACCTTGCACTGTTGAATGGAAAGAGAATGAAGAGATAGAAAATTGTCCAAGAATGTTTTGTGAATAAATGTGGATGAAAGAAGTGAACAAACACCAAGTGCGTTCACAAATCACTGACAAGTGTTATCCGAAACGCAGAATAAATAAACGAGAAAACTATAATTTCAACTCGATCGTCGAGATGAGAACTAATAAAAGAATTAGACAAAGCATGGCACTAGAACATCATCGCAGGAGAGTTACTACTAAAAATCAATTCATTTCCACAAGACACAGCACACATGCCAAATACTGACACACAAACTACAACACCCTACCACTACTACAAACAACCACCTACCTGCCACATCGAGCTCATAAGTGTGGTTGATTGATCCAAATTGGTTTGATATTACACAGGTATAACGTCCTTTGTCTGGCAATACAACAGTTTCCAGAGAAAGAGTTTGATTCTTTTGTCGGAACTACACAACCAGTTATTAGAGTTATACATTTCGCAATCAGAGAAAACTTCAACGAATATGCGTAAAACCATTTGTGCTTGCTTGCATCGGAACCGTCAGTGCAGCTAACAGAGTGCATTTTTATCACTGACACTGCAGCCCAGAGGCATGCAACCTGCGAGATTAAACTGTTCGAATCACGCAACGATGTGGCTTTTTGCCTCGCATCCACAGAATAATGTTCTACAAAAAAGAAAACATCTTCAGCGTAAAAACTCCGCCCGTCTATGGCTGATCTCCAACAAAAAGTTCTCCATCTTAAAAATGCTTCGTGGTCGGCCAGTCTTATCCAGTTGAGAGAAATTCAGAGAATTTGGCCAGCCTACAAAAAGGTTGCACCCCCCAGCTGGAATCAAAAGCTGATGCTGATCAAAGCGTTTTTCTTTTACAACGCAGAAACCCAGCGAGCAGTGAACTTACCACATCTGGCGATTTGGCGTCTTGTCGCGCAGAGTTTGGCTTCCAGAAACCGCTTGATAGCGATGACAAACAACGATGTGAAACAACCCACCTTATAGCGCCCTATTCGTTCATCTCTGCTGAGTATCCTCTTTCCATTTTTAAACCACATTGCAGTGAGTGGCTCCCCCCCTTCAGCTTTGCAGCGGAAAACTACCGTTTTCCCGGCAGGCTCAGCAAGAAAGACCTTCCGCATTTTCTTCGGATGAGACCAATGCGGAACTAAACAAAAATAATTAAAAACTTTTATCTCAAGCAACAAATAAATGGCAAATGTTTTTATGCTCTAGGTAAGAAATAAATCTTTCAAACAACTTCCGGATAAATTAAAAACTATCCCACGGGTCCGATTTCAGATTGACAAAAAACAAGATGCGTGCAAGACAACAACACTGCACAAAGTTTGCATTTAAATAGCTCATGCATTTTGTACTAATTCACTAGTATCACAAAATTTTCAGTCTAGTTTAGTTTCCACCTGTTTCATTAATGTGTAATTGCAACAAAAATGGCGACAGCGTCGTCTTCGAATGATCACGGTTGTCTTAATTACACATAGGAACAGGCATTCCCAAGAACCCACTGCACACTTCGTCAAGATCTATTAATCCTTGTTCCCTATGAGGACCCCAAAAGATATGGCAGTGGTAAACAACATGGCCAACAGTTTGCTCCTCTGCATCTTTAAACGTAGGCCTTAGAGGAAGCAAATTCCCATTTAAACATCGCCGAGCAAAACGGCCTATATCAATTCGCATTCGGATAAGCTTGACTCAAGGAGTATTTTCCATGTCTATGGCTGCAGGTCAAGAAGTACGGCATCAAGCGTAAAATACGAAACCTCGAGGCGTTTTTTCTTCAGTGTTTATATCATACATGATACACCCAGCTGGCTGCACTGATACCAGGATATTTCATCAGAAGATACAAACGACTGTAGTACTTGTATCAGGTTGCGCTTTGTCACCGAGCTGTGAACAAATTTTATGCTGCAATAAGCGCTACCAACGTGATAGTACCTTAACTACCTCAACTCGTTCTTTCTTGAGATCAAACTTCTTGTATCTTTCTTGCGATCAAATTACTGGCTCTCATTCCCTTTAGAAGTGTATTTTTTTCTTCACTTTACGTACGTAAACACACACGTGCACCGCGCATGTACTGCAACATGTACCTAGCAACTAGCCGTACACTTCTCAGGGCACCAATAAAATGCGTTGAGTTTTTGTTTCATTAAATGCACCTTATAGTCCGGAGCGCTTTATGTATGAAAATAAACGCGTTAGAAGACGTTTAATGATCCTGCGCCTTATAGTCCGGTGCGCCCTATGGTCCGAAAAATACGGTAAAGTCTGGTCTATACTGAGGCCAAGAGCGGCTTAACCCTTGCTTTACTTGGGCTGAATTACAAGAGTAATGCATTTCATGCACAGCAACAGCCTTACTCAGCCACCATCGACATGCTCATCACCTTCTTCATCAAAAGCAGCAACGGCAGCGGCACAGTCCAATAAAATTAATAAATATAAGCTTACATGCAAAGATAATTAATGACGTCATTAAGAATATCCTTTCCTAAAATTAAATTGAACACTGATGCTAAGGAAGCATTCATAAAGTTACCGATAATATAAATTATCAATGGATCGCTCAGCAAAACGAATCGATAATAAATTGAACAATTTAAAGAGATGCTAAATCAATAAAGGAACGTGTTGGTAACAAAAACTGATAGATTGTTGAAGCATAGAAACGGGATTTATAAGCAATTTCTAGTAAAAAAAAATAAACCAAAATGTTGGTAAAATTTTTATTTAGTCTAGCGACTCTAGCCTTATATACTTATTTATTTAACTGATGATTTTTTTAGTGGAAAAGAGAAATGTATGAAAAATGTTTAACGCCATTTTTGCTTGAATGACATACCGTTATTATACGAAAAATCCAGTTTTTTTCACTATTTGTTGCCATTATCAACATTACTTCACAATATGTAAGAACTCAATTTGTTTATGCTGTTGTACTCTATATTTATTTAAGAGCTTAACCAAATACGAGTATAATAATATTTTTCAGCTCCAACAGAGTCTATAAATAAACGATGATAAAAAAAAGCAAACGTAAAAACAACTTTCAATTGCTTATTGAACTTGTTTAACTCTTTCACAGTTTGTTTACTCAATCAGCAAAAATGGAAATTTTTGATTGTACAATAAATGCAAAATCGAACAGACCTGTTACGATCGAACACTAATAATACTGTGCATGCAGTAAGAAAGAAATACCCAATAATTTATCACAACAAGCTACACCCTACCTCTCGTGCTGGGTTTGGAATTGGTTGAATTTTTGCTAGCATTTATTTTCACTTCGGTAGTGACAGCAGCAAGGAAGAGTAGAGAAAGAAATGCTTTTAGCATCTTAGCAACGTATTCAATAAGTATAAATTAGGCAAACTCTCTAAACATAACATTAATTGTAAAAAATTAATGGCAAATTTCTATTTTTCCTGATTGGGTTAAACACACTATGAAAGGGTCTATACCAGGAGTCGGCAACCTGCGGCTCCGAAGCCACATGCGGCTCTTTCCTCCTTACACTGCGGCTCCGGAGTGGCTTGGGAAAAAATTACTTTTAAAAAAGTATTTACGTGTATTTTATTTGTGATAGTTATTTTTTAAGTGTTTTAGTTCTTAATTGGAAGATTATTGTGATCTTGAAATATCAAATACTTAGATATTAATAAAAAAGTATATTTTATTGTTTTTTGTCGTGACTTTCAACCCCAACAAGGCCAGATATGGAGAAATGTAAGAAAAGAAAAATATCTGAGGAAAACAGAACATTTAATGATGCTTGGGCTGGTTCATTTGCATTTACCTCTAACGAGAGTGGCCTACCGATATGCCTAATTTGTGGAGAAAAACTGGCCAAAAATAAACGGTCAAATGTCGCAAGACATTTCAATCATAGGCGCCGAGTTTGTGATTTTACCGGGCATGCGCAAAGTTTATGACGTTAAAATTGAAACATTACCGTTTGATTACGTAAGATACAGTGAAGATGAGGAAATCAATTACATCCTTACAACCAACCATTATATTCGTTGCAACCCTAAATTTGACTCTCAGATGTACAAATTTTTTGTTACAATCGTCCACATGCGCGCGCATTTGCAGGTGCAAAGCGCAATCTACCACAAAATTGTAGCCTAAACTTTAACTGTTGCAGCTCACTTACAATAATACTGTACAACGAATGAAGTCCGCGAATTTAAAAGAAAATTGGTGCATGCACATTTATATCAACAACATCACTTAAATGTGTTAATTCGAACGGCTGCTTTCTGGATCCATGCATTCATTACTTGTTCTAGGTCAAGTCTGTCACAACTTTCAGAATGGACATTAAGCAGGCAGCAATGATTGAGCCGAGGTTGGGTCATTCTACTCCTCAAATACGTTTTTATGTGTCTTACAACGCTAAAGCTACGTTCTGCTTCACATGTTGTGCAGGGAAGGGTGAGAAATATTCTTAGCAGTGTTGCCAAATTGGTAAATAACAAGGGCAATTCATTATGACTTTGAAACAGCGCATGCAAATCATCTGGTGATTTTACGTCGTTACTGTGCAACAAACGAATTTCTGCAAGTTCCGTGTTGAGCATAGACAAGTCTACATCGCTTTCATAGAATTCGGCGATACTTCGAGTAGTTTGTTCGTTTCCAGCAAGACTGAGAACATTTTCAAGGTCAATCGCAACTCCAATATCATTCATTAAAAATCGCGTGATTAGCAGATTGTGCGCAGATTTGAAAATGTTGCTGTAGAGACTGCTGTAGTGAGAGTTCACTGAAAGTAATGATACTTGTCGTTGACTTCGCCTTCCGAAACATCGTGGCAAGCTTGGTAAACCAACTCCAATGCTGCTGGCGCTTTGAGCAACTTGCTGGTAAAAATCTGTGGCATTTTTCTCGCTAGAACTTTCAATTTGTAGCACATTTGAGAGCTTGCTAATCAATTGTTTTGCCATTGACATGCTTAAATTACGACTCTGAATGGCAACATGAACGGCATGAAAATGACGCAACAGCACTTGCATAATTTTAAGATAGAAATACACTTCATACTTCTCCAATGACAAAAGATAAGATTGGGCTTGAGATTTCAGTTTGGCATGTTCATCTGTCGAGTTGAACATGTCGCACAGCCAATCCAACAGCTTTTGGTAGTTGCTGAGAAAAGCGTCTAGAGACGCCTTTCGTAGGACCCAACGGGTAGGGCAAAGAGGTCTTAAATTTAAATGATCTTGAGTCTCTGACATGCAAAGTTGAAACGCACGAAAGCTCTCCAGCCTTTTTGGAGAAGCAGTAACAAATTTTGACACTTTATTAAGGATTTCTAGTGCGTTTTCTCCTTCCACAGTATTGGTAATGCATTCTTGGACAACCAGATTTAATTGATGACCCATGCAATAAACATACACGGCAGTTTTGTTGGATTCCTTTATGCGTGCTTGAACACCGCTAATATTTCCTCTCATATTAGCTGCACCATCGTAAGCTTGTCCGCGGCAGTTGCTCAAAGGTAAATTAAGTGAAAGCAGACAAGATTTTACGATGGTTGTCAACGTTTCTGAATCACATTTCGGCGCAGCATGAAGTCCCAAAAACACTTCTTTAATAGCCCAAGCTGAATCTACGTAACGAACACAGATAGACAGTTGCTCCGTGGTAGAAACATCCGTTGTTTCATCACAAATGATAGAAAAATATTTTGCCACCTGAACTTCTTTCACAAGATCTCGAAGAACTGCATGTGAAGTCATTTCAAGAATTTCATTCATTATATCATGACTGAACCATTTGTATGTATTTTGTCTGGTCAACCACGCTTGCATATCCCCGTCGTGTTTTGCAATTAAATTGATAATTTGTCGAAAGTTGGAGGATTCATCTGTGTGACCTCTTAATGCAAGACCTTGCCTACCACATAAAAGCACAGCATTAAAAATACCCCGTAGAGCTTTAAAATTTGAAGCGGCGGTTGCACGACGAGCAGAAATCAATTGGTCCAAAACATTGGTATTGTTTTTGCCCCAAAGTGTACATCTGACGTTCATGCATTCTTTGTGGTGCTGACTGTTTTGATGTTTTGACAAAGCAGCTCTTCCACGTCGCCATGCATTAAACCCGGATATCCAAGCTTTTGACTGCCCCTCCAAAGCTAACTTAGCTGCCGGTGTAGTTTTGTTGTTTTCTACGGCCCATGAACATGCTTCACAGGTAATAACATCTCTGGATGCATTGTATACTAACCAAGGGAAGCTGTCTTTCCAATTTGGCTGGAAGCGGCGACCCGCTTGCGTTGAGGGCAAACTGCCTGATCTTTCACCTTGTTCGTTTTCCGCAGGCCTTACGTTTTGGTTGGGAACATCAGACTCTCTACTTCTGTTATTGTTACTATTTGTAGTAATAAATGCATTTAAGGTCAACTGCCGTATTTTTTTTGGTGGTGGTTCACTCATTCTTCTGCGTACAATTTCTCTATCTAAAATTTAGTGCAGTTTGCTTCATTTATTTACATTCTAAATAACTTAATTCAACTGCACTTGCTATGTAGACATAAACTATGTAGCAAACTGCGGGCATTATTATTTGTTTTAGTAACACGCTAACTCCCTTATAATGGATGTATTGTTACGTCACAAAGCGTTATGGTATGCGCAGAGTGCCTTATGACGGACGTATACGTCAAATGCACACACTCATCGTTTTAGTGCCAAGGATGAGATGACGTGACGGACAAAAGTGCTTGGCACCAGCGTGCATGCGTGCGCGATACGCGTCTGGCACTTAAAGTGTTGTAGTCAAATATGCGGGCATGCGCGGCATGCCCGCATGCCCGTAGTCGGCGTCCCTGATTTCAATAATACACACAAAGCCTTTGCTGAAAAATATCCTAAGGGAGAAGAGAGAAAAAAGCTGTTAAAGAACTGATGCGGAAGGCTGATCTGACGAAGAATCAATTCAAGAAGTGGTTGAAGTCTGCAAATTCAACTACATATGCAAGTTTTGTGGCCGCTCAGGAAATAGGCATGGGAAAAGCGTTCATCGATGGAGAATATGTGAAAGAATCTTTTCTTAAGATTTCAGAACACCTATTTGGGGACTTTAAAAACAAGTGTGAAATTGTTCCGAAAATCAGCGAGATGCCTCTCTCTGCGAAGACAGTCAAAGACAGAACTATTAAAATGGCAGAAAATATCACAAAACAGCAAATTAAAGACATCAATTCAGCTGCAACCTACTCAATTGCTTGTGATGTGTCCAAAGACAAAAATGATATCAAACAAATAGCGCTGTTCTGTCGATATGTTAATTCTGCTGGGCCACAGGAAGAAATGGTTGAGCTGATACCATTAAAATGCCAGACACGTGGAGAGAACTTCTGTGAGGCTGTTTTTGAGTGTTTACGAGCCAAAGACATAAAAACAACCCACCTGGTGTCAGTAGCTACCGATGGGGCACCGAGTATGACTGGAGCGCACAAGGGCTTTGTGACCTTGCTGCAAAAGTCACTGAATAGAAAGCTGCTGAGCTTTCATTGTATCCTGCATCAAGGGGCATTGTGCGCGCAAACTTTCCCTCCAGAATGCACAGAGGTCATGAATGTTGTCACTCAGATTGTCAATAAAATAATTGCAAAGGGTTTAAATCATCGCCAATTCTGTGCATTACTTGATGAGGTTGAGAGCACGTACTCTGATCTGCTGCTGCACAACAGAGTCCAGTGGCTGTCCAAAAGAGAGGTGCTGAAACGTTTTGCTGCACGTCTGGATGAGATTAAAACTTTCATGAGCAGCAAAGGACTCTTCTTTCCTGAGCTGGAACTGCCAGAGTGGCTAAAAAAGCAGCACTTCATGGAGGACATGACAGCACACTTGAACACAACTCTTCAGGGGAGAGGAGCAACAGCGCTACACATGCTGGAGGAGGTGTTGGCGTTTGAGCGCAAACTGACAGTTTTAGCCAGAGATTTGCAGAGAGGCATACTGTCTCACTTCCCTTCTTTAAGGGAGTTCAAACAAGATCAAAAGCTGATCAATTTAGAGTATTTGCAGTCTGCAATCACCACAATGCAAGCGTCGTTGGAAAAACGATTCCATGAGTTCAGAGAGGAAAAAACCACATTGTCCTTCCCCATCACTCCCCTCAGCATCAATCCATCCCTGCTTAACGTTACTGCATTTGCAGGTATAAGTCAACCTGATCTGGAGTTGGAGTTGGCTGACATAGCTGACAAAGACATGTGGGTATCCAAGTTCAAACGCTTAGCAGATGATCTTGAAGATGTTGCCCGTCAGAAGGCCACTCTTGCTCAGAATCACAAATGGAGTGACATTGAGCACCTTCCAAGACCAGACAAACTTGTGTTTGAAACATGGAATGCTATCCCCGACACCTACATGAACATGAAAAAATATGCCATTGGAGTCCTTTCGATCTTCGGATCCACATATGCATGTGAGCAGCTATTCTCCACCATGAACTACATTAAAAGCTAACACCTTTCACGCCTCACAGATGACAGCTTACAGTCCTGCGTAAAGATGAAAGTGACTTCGTACAGCCACGATTTGCAGATGCTGTGTGCAGAGGTGCAGAAGCAGAAGTCCCATTAACGCCGAACAATGCTGCACATACCCTGAAGCCCAAAGGCTAAATAAGGATAACAGCTCACAGCATTTTTTTTTTGTTTGCTATATGGATTTAAGTTCAGCTTTTTAATTTATTTGAAAGAGACATTCAGACATTGTTATTATTTTTCAAGAACTAAGAATGTTAAAATATGTTCATTACGAATAAAATTTAATTTTCTCTGTAGAACTTCGTGGATTTTATAAGCAACACACTGTAGTTGTTTGTACAAAGTGTAAAGGTAGGTCAAAAAAGCAATATACAGTATTTTCTTTATAGCCCATCTTCAAAAGGGTAGTCAAATCTCTAATAAGCGTATGTATCTTTTTTTGGATAAATGCGTCTTTTCCCCATTTTTGATGTCAAAAAGTATTTGCGGCTCCCAGTAAGTTTTTTTTTGTTGAAACCGGATTCAAATGGCTCTTTCGGTGTTAAAGGTTGCCGACCCCTGGTCTATACGAATGACAGTTGGATAACAGTTTTGTCTTATTTGTGAAGCGGATGCCAGTCCAAAGCTAACCACTTGATTTTATAAAGGAAGTGAACTATTGGACAATAGAGAAAACTTTGAAATAGCAAACACTTTGCTGTGTAAACGTCACGCAAAGTTTATTGACAATGGAATTTATTGCTGTGAAGCAATAAATCCAGACTAAGCAAAGCTCAGTTTAACTTCTCACATCACTCGTAAATGATTTTTGAAATAACCTAACTTAGATTCCTTTCAGTATGCCCGGTAGACAAAAAGATTCTCTTATTCCAGTTTTTTAAAAGTTAAGTCAACAGTGCTTATACAAAAAGTAAAGTATCTTAAAAAGCACAGCCTAAGCAAATTATTGGCGACTTCAGAAATATCAAATTGAGATATGGGAAACAAAACACCATAGGTCGGAGGTTACAATTAGATTAAAATTTTTCATACATGTGATATGATTGGTTTACTTTTATTTCAAAATGCTCAAATTTTTGTATGCAGTTTGAAATAACAAATATGTTAAATATTTTTAGCACGATGTCCAAAAACTAATCAACAGATTTTGAATTTTAGATAAGTTAGACTGCCAAAAGTTATGATCAAAATCGGCCAACGAGATGAAGCAAGAGTAAAAAATATAAAACATATAGATAATAGACAAAGTGGCGAAAAAACAAATAAAACATTAATCAAAGCTAAAGAAAATGATTACGGGAGCACAAAAATGAGCTTTTTTAACTAACCTGATTAAAAATTTCACTGCAAGTAAACTAGCAAACATTAATTACAAAACGTATCGTTTTATCCTTTAAGCATCATCATTTGTAACTAAATGCTACCTCCTAGGCTAACCTAAATTTTTTATCCTAGTAGGTTTAAAAAATTTAACTTAGCCTAGGAGGTAACAATTAATGGCAACTGATAATGCTGTAAGTATAAAGCAAAATGTTTTGAAATAAAAATGTTTACTAGTTTTCTGGCAGTAAAATAATAATTTGACAAAACTTAACAACTTTTGGACAACTCAAAATTAAGCATGTTGCAATCTTTAGTTACATAAAAACTTGTGTTCAGTAGCAATACTTAGGACAGGTAGTTGGCTTGCGTTAAAACTTGTCAAATTTTGAAATGCAACTTTAACTCAAATCAAGGCCTAGATAAATGTGTAAAGGGGAGAACTTTTTTTACCGGTTTTAAATAACTTGAAAAAATTTGATAACAATAAAGGTCCAATTAAAATGCAGGATGTAGCAATTTCAATAGACTTGAAAAATCATTTAAAACTCCGGACCAATTCAAAATATTTTCCTCATCCTAAAAGAACAAGAAATTCAATGTCAAATTAAAAATAAAGTTTACAATAACTACATTGTCATATATAAATCAAGAAACACCATCATCTAGGTTTTAAGGGGCAAGACAGTAAATGATTGTTAATGCAGTGAAACAACTGTAAAAGCCTGGATATCTCAACAACTTTTTGATTAAAAAGAAAAATTGAGAGTTATTACCAGAATGATGAAAAAATATAGTAATTACAACTTCTTAAGATAAAAATTAAAATATTGTGACTACAAAACCACTTTGTACAAAATATTCAAGTAGTAAATTTGAGCATATCTATGCAAAAAGCTTTTGATAAATAAATGCACCAACAACTTAACAATTTAAGTCTTACGTAGAGAGTGAATTAGATCGTGATTTTCATTTTTTTTTCAATTTGTTTTGATGAAAAATAAGTCACTGGTAATTAAAGTTCTGATGTAGATGAAAACTTTCAATTTCAACCCGTACATTAATGTAACAGAGCATGCAGTGTAAGAAGTTAAGTCAGGGGTCTCCAAAATTTTTCCACAGAGGGCCACATTGCTGATATTCTAAAAACGCCTGGGCCAAAGTAACTCAAATAACTTGGGAGTAATGATAAATAACATTGAAGATTTCGTTATGTTACCTAAAAAATAGGTGATCTCTAGAAAAAAAGGTCACAATCTCTCTCGCTGTCACCAATTATGCTGTTTGTGTTCAAATTGATTGGATCGAAGTGGCTCTGTCAATGAAACACTGTGCTATACATTTGTTTTGCAATTATGAAAAGAATTCTACAGGCTGGACAAGAAGCCTTTGTGGGCCGGATTTGGTCTGCGAGCCAGTTTGATGATCCCTGATTTCAGTAATAATAGAAATTTGTACTTAACTATGCCTATAATAAAAAGCCAGTGTAAATAGATTTATCAAAATCAACTGTAAAAATATGGCAAAGCCACACTAACCAGTAGCCATCACTACAGTATTTTTTTACTAACAACCAGCTCCTGTAAACTTGCACAAATGCGCAATATACACCACCAACTAATTATCAGTTCACATATCTACCTCAACTAGGCTTTCTCCTTAGAAGGTGCATGCCCACTAGGGATGGGCAATTCAGAATAATATACTATTCTAGAATAATTAAACTGAATCCAGAATCCGAATCTTTTTTTGCAATTAGCACAATCAATATGAAAGCATTTATCACAAATTTACAACAAAAGCACAATCAGAGAACGAGTTTACTGCAGTGCAATACATTAAAGCTTTGTACATGTTTGCCTGTGTGTGCCAGTTAGTTTTTCAATCATTGCATGCAATTGATACTTTCACAAAAAGAAAATCTGTGACTAAGCAACGTGATAAAGCTTGTAAGCAGGATATAAACCGAATCCTATTTCAGTCAAACCTCGGTTTTCGAACGTCTCGCAGTTCGAACAATTCGGTTTTCGAACGGAAAATTAAAGATGAAAATCACTCAGTCCTCGAACAAAAATTCGGTTCTCAAACAACTCAAGAGGAAGATTTACCTGAACCAAAGAGACAGAGAATAGAGAAAACACCCTCAGAGTTATCAGAAGTTTTATGGAAGGGGATTTCCCATCCAAAAAATGGCTCTTCTCTTTCTTCACACCACTTTGCATCAAAACAGGTGTACATATGTGCAATACAGCACTGTAATATATAAATTTACATTAAAATTACTCGCTATATTTTTCGTTTTATCTATACTTTTGTGTTTTATTTACCCTTTGAAAAAATGGTTTTATACTATAATGCACAGGGTATAGTGTAACCAGATAAATAAGTTATTCTTTTGGTGTGTAGAACAAATTAATCTCTTTTTCATTATTTGTAATGGGAAAATATGATTCGGCTTTCGAACAAATCGGTTTTCGAACAGCCTTCCAGAACGAATTGTGTTCGAAAACCGAGGTTTGACTGTATATGGTTTGAGTTAGCATTTTGGATTCGAATCCTCCGGATTCGTTATTCTGAATTGCCCATTCCGAATGCCCACTTTGTCTTATGTTAGTGCTTGCATTTTCCGCTACTGTATGCATACCTGGTCAGAATTTTTATGCGTGGTTGTTAATGCTTTAGCAAAGTGAACAGTTCATTTTTCTACGGTGACAAAATTTTACTAAGTTACAGCGATGCATTTACTTTTATTTTTTAAGAATTTGTATGATCAGTTGCAAAACAATTTGGTAAGTGTATTTTGAGTTGTTTTTCGTCTCATTCATTTATTAGCATTGGTCACATGTAGCCTATACTTATCAAGCATTATCATTCATTATTTTGTTGTTTCTCAACTTGCATAGATACGGGATCACACAATACATCAAAAATCACTGAATTTTTGGTGCAAGTTTTCTTATCATATGGCTGTTTTCGCTTAGCTTCAGAGGCAACTGATCAACAAGATATTTTCCCCATCGGCATCTAATTTAATAAATTTTAAGTCCTAATTCAATCATTGTATCGATACGACAATGTAAGGTGAAGGAAAAATTACATCGCTTGTCACAAGGTTGCAAGAACTACAGCCTTAGGAGTTCTGATATACTGCACAATCTCCAGCTACATTCAAGAAAAAAGAAAGAAGAAAGTTGACTGTACATCATTCTTCCCACGTTTTGCAGGCTCAGACATGCAAAATGCAAATGGTCTAAATTACAGCAATGAAATTGCCAAGTCATTTATGTAACTCATTCAGCTAACTTTTGGGCAGCAAAGCAATGTCGTTTAGTCTAGCAAAGTATGATGACTTAATTGCTATAGGGATTGCATTTTTGGTAGGCCCAGCCAGTTGTCAGTAATTTTGTCAAATGATAAATTTGTCATAGTAATTCCGTCACATGGCAATTGTAATTTTAACTCTAAAATTAAACTTAACCCCAACCTATTTAAGCTAACCCTAATCCTAACTCTTAATCTAATCCAAGCTCCAACCAAAAACGCTGATCCACACAGGGAATATGTGACAAAATTACTGGCAGTGGGCCCAGTCGTTCTTAATACTTTTTAAATAACATAAATACTATTTTTTTTGTAACCCTTGCAACCACTAGGTGCAACTACATTAGCTTTGCCAGTAGCTCCAGACTTGCCTGTAGTCAGAAAAGTGATGGGATCGGTTGATATGTAGTGTTTTAATGGTGATTTGCTGTTTTTCTTACCTTTCAATAACTGTGTTGCTCCGTGTCTATCGCACTTTATTTTATGATCTCATGCTTGGCAGCTCAGCCTACAGGAGCAGGAAACTGTGCATTTTGTTACACGCAGCAATACTATTGGAGTATCAGAATACTGCTCTTGGAAAAGCAAGTATTCTAATATAAACCCAGTCCACTCTTGCTTCATAGTTACCGCACACATAACCCTATTGTCATCTACTGCTACACCTTATAATGCATAAACATGCAGAAATTCCACAGACAACGCTAAAACATGGAAATCCAGAAATTTATTTTGAAATATGCATTACTAAATCATTAAAATACAGAAATTCATGCTAAAACATAAAGTTGTGACATTTTATTCCAAAATAAGGAATTACCCACTTATGAATTTGTGGAAAAACTACCAAATAAAGTAGCACAAAAATTGCAGAATATAGAAATTATGGAAGACAATAAAATTAGAGTCAGCGGCTATTTTACAATCCGTTATTACGTGATCGCAAGAAAAAAAGTTGCAACTTGCAGACTATTTTTACATGACCGTATGAAAATTTCTTTTGGCTATCTTTGCGTGACCGTAAAGAGTTTGCGTTGGATATTGTTACGCCACGGCAAGAAAATTTCTAAATACTTTTTGACATGGTAGTAATTTGCGAATGACCATAGTGCAAAGAAAGCTGTTTCAAGTGCTTGGTTATGTTCATCTCTCGATTGTGAGATTTTTCAAGAGATTAATAGCAATATATTTACCTGCCTTTAACGAGGATTACCTAAGAGTAAGCAACGTAAAATGCGTCAATTTTATTTTGCACAATTGCACGTACTTTTGAGGTGGTTTATCAGCCAATTAAAGAGGAAAGTGAAAAAAGTAAATTCGTCCAAGTGCCAAAGTAATCACTTTTATTACGTGATTGCCACTGCATGATATTCTTATCATTGTAAATATTCCCGCTTCATTCCTTTAGGTTAAGTTTTTGCTATAAAATAACTTGCGGTAAAACTACGTGCGTAGGGTAGTACTGCAACCGACAAATTGAATAACCATAGACTAGAATACGGATGAACAGTATCAAAGAGTGGAATTTATAGCTGCGCAGTAGGCTAGTTGTTAAGGAAACTGAGGTACTGTACTGGCAATGCACGTTCATTTTGCTTTATTTTTTGCGAAGTTGTTGTTACACTACTCTTCCTTCGGGATGGGGATATACCGAAGTACCATGGAGAACCAATAGCAGGAAAATTCTTCTTGGTCTGGATCAGAGGTAATATTAAAAGCGTGCGCGTTAAGACCCCGAAATAAGTGTCTGGAGTATTGCAACTAAAAGCACTGCTTGAAAGATGCTCAATTCTACAGAAATGAGTTCAAAACATTTTCTTCGTTTCAGCAAAGACTAGAGAGAACATCACCAGGATGCTAAATTTCTTTAGCGGAAACTTGGGCGTCGAAAAACTTTGATACGACTGTGTGCATCTTAGAAAAGAAGAGGTTGCTGAGCAACAAGAGAGATACTAGATAGTTGAAATAATGTACTCGCCTGGCCAGATGTTATTGCACGCGACAAACGAAGATCGGTTGCTATATGAGTAGAGACTGCATTGATGGGACTATTTTTAATGACTATGAGAAAACCTAAGTTACGAGCTGAAATTGTACCAATAATGAAAGACGTATATTGGTGCTTTCAAACTTTCCAAATAGCAAAGCTGTTTTTGAAGTTGTTGACATGATCGATGCTTTTGGAAAAAAAAAATTTCAAAACAATTGTTTATCAGACAATTGATTTCTTTGCGGTCACGTAAAAAGGTCGTGAGAAATTTTGTTGCGGTTACGTAAAAATAGTCCACACAAAATGTTTTACGACCACGTAAAAATACCGGCGCGATGGCGTAGTGGTTAGAGCGTCCGCCTCGTAGTCGGCATACCTGGGGTTCATTCCCTACGTCGAGTCATACCAAAAGACTTTAAAAAATGTTATTCACAGCTTCCCTGCTTGGCACTCAGCATATAAAAGGGATAGTGTAGAGAACAAGCCGGCAAGCTTGATTGTTGTGTCCTTGTGCAAGGCACTTAACGGGACGCCTCCACCTTTATGTGGCAGATAGGTGGCTCACCCGTACTTCACCGGATTACAATTGTGAAGTTGCTAACCCAGCATGTCAAACGACTCTTGGGTACCCACCGGTGGCAGTCCGCCTTGTTGGTGGTGGGCCTACCAGTCACTCAAGACTGGTTCGAAATGGGCTGCCATATTTCCCCCAGCCTAATATCAATTAGGTTGACGGCATGAATCTGAATTGCCGTTCATGTCGTACCTGCATCCCGAGGAAGAGGAGGAATAACCACAACAAACAAACAAACAAACATCACGTAAAAATAGCTGACAGAAATTTTCATATGGCCACTTAATAATAGCAGACAGAAATTTTCTCACGGTCACGTAAAAATAGCCACTGCCAAAACTAAAAGTATAAGGAAATGGCTATTCTGCCATTGACTCTATTTTTCTCTTGTAATCTATTTTGCAGTACACGATTGATGTGTCTTCAAATAAACAAATTGCAGCATTTCACTGAGTAATGCTGTGGCGGATTGAATAGTAATTTGGTTTTTGTGATGATCATGACTATATATAAATATCTGTAATATATATATAACAATCACATATATACAAATCATTTCAAAGTTTAATAACGTTAATTTTAGTGTGAAAGTCATAAAATAATGTTGTTTTTATGTTTAGGCTTCACTTTTATTTATGGAGGTTTGCTCTCATTTTCATCAATAATACAAACTTTTTATCACTGTTAAACGGTGAAAAGTTCAGCAGAAGTCTAAGATTTTCCTCTTCAATAAATAGGTGGAAATATTTTTGAGATTTTGCACGAAAATGAGTTAATATAAACGGAAGTCTTTAGAAATAAAAGGTTTAAAGAACAAGTAGAGTAGTTCATTTACAACAGTGCATCAAAACAGAGAAAGATTAGAAAGAACCAGATTGTTTCAGATACGGATGAGAATAAAAAGATGTCATTGCAAGATGAGTCAGATTACGACAAAAATGTTGAGGGTCTAGATCAATGCTTCCCAACCTTTTTTGCGTCAAGCCCCACTTTTATCTTGTAAAAAATCTCAGGCCCCACCAGAACTACTACATGTCGTATGGATTTTTTACTCTAAAGCTAAAACGCTGGATCAATTATAAATGAAAATACACATAGTTTCCACAATTTATTACTGGACGAAACCATATAATAGCAATGTTTAATGGGAGCCCTGAGCTTGATGCTGGCTACAGAGCTGCTTGATTCGAGGTTCCAGTTTAGTCAGTTTCAGTCTCAAATCACCACGTTTTGTGATTTCTAGTTGATTTCTCTTAGCATGCAACAAATCCGCAACAACGCTAAACCCACATTCAACCAAATAAGATGACGGAAAACTTATCAGTTTTTGACTTGCCAAAGCAGTACATCAAGGGTATTTCTTTTTGCATTCCTGCGACAGCCACATTAGGTTTCCTTTAATCTTGAAAAGTGTTTTCATGGATTCATCTTGCTGCAGCTCACATAATTCTTGTTGGTATTGTTCTGATACTGCAGATAAATCTGACAAAAGTGGTTGAGTTAACCAAGAAGGAAACTCCATTGCTTTCCGATCATAAAATCTTTGGTTGAAATCATTCATCAGCATTTCCAAGTGTTTAGCAATAACTGTGTTTGCCTCTTGACGTCACATTTTTTAACCAAGGAAATTGAACGTAGCTTTTTGACAAAATATTGCCTTTGCACAAACTGAGAAATGTCACAAATCCAAATATCTTTGCTTTGGCATCACAAAGTGTTGCATCGGCTCCTTGAAGCTGCTTATTTAAAGAACAAAGCTTTTCAAAAATATCTGCCAAATAACTAACATAAGCTTTGCCATCCGTGGTCATCAGGTGAGTCATTTCCGATTTGTCCTTCAAAAACTCACTAAGTGGTTCGAACAGTTCCATTAATCGCTTTAGGTAGTTTCCCTTTGACAACCACCTCACTTCGGTGTGGAGCAATAATCTCACATGATTTGCATGATTAACTTCACAAAACTTCTGGAACAAACGTTCTGTAATCTTCGATCCTTCCAGCGCCTCGATGAACCGAAGTGATGCTATCTGAATAAGTCCGGATACGAATTTCAACTTCACTTTCTCGTCTCCCGGTGATCGATGGCCCAACAATGATCAAGCAATTCATTTATTTATCCAAGATTTAAAATATAACACACGTTTCATGGGCCATAAGAACAATTAGAGGGAAGCGTTAAGCGCGAGATAGTCATTATGGTGTTAAATTCGGGTAATCTTACTTCTACAAATATAAAGAATCATATTACTATTTCTATATCTACAAATTCGTACAGACCAACATTCAGTAAACGTACCGTACTTAATGCTTTATTAAAGCGGATAGATACTGCAGCATGGCTTTGTAACCAATGCTTTCTTTAATCTGCCGCAGTAGAACTCGGGGCCGTTATTTATAACGATCTTGGGGTAATTTCTCCAAAATGGAGAAAGTGGCATGAATAATTTGTTTTCTGAGTACGAATCGGTAGTAGTCATAGGAGAAAGCAGCATCCATGACTTGTTTTTCAGGCACAATTCGATCTTGGTCATAATAAACAAACTAAAAGTGATATCAACCCCCTTCCGTAGTGTAAAGTTGTTTTTCAATAGAACTGCGAACTCACCAAAATGACTCATAACAATACAGCCACATAAACACACGAATGTCAGTTAGGCGTTCAGTTCTATGTCAGATATAAATGAATTGTACACTGGCCTTATTCGCTTGCTCATAATTTAGGATTTTCTTCTTTCTATGATGTTGTTTGTCAGTTCACGTAACACGTTCTGTTTTGGCATTTGCTTTGATATAATTAATGCATTTGATCGCAGAATGTAGTATTTCGTGCAGTTTAAAAGCAAGATTTTTTGCAACTAAATTTTCTCTGTGAATCACACAATGTACAACTAACGTGTTTGGATTTTCGTCCTTTAGCAATTTTAAACATCCTGTATTTTTACCCATCATGGCAGGGGCGCCATCGGCCGCACACTAAACATTGTTGGTTTTAGGAATTTTATTATCATCGAAATAATTGCTTACTTTGTCGTAGATATCAACTCCACGAGTGGTGGTTTTAAATGACTGACAAAATAGCATCTCTTCTTGAAACTTTTCCTTGTCAATATACCTCACATATGCTAATAACAATGCTTCGCTTTTCCTAACTGTGCATTCATCGATTTGCAATGAGAACTTTTGTGATTTCAACTTCTCGATAAGTTGTAGCTCAACATCTTGCCCCATTTCATCAATTCTTCTGCTGATGTGTTGTTGCTAAGTGGCATTGCTTGCATATCCTTGTCATCGGTTTGTAAAACTTTTCTCACAAAAACAGATATTGCTGGTTTTAGAAGATCTTCCCCTATCGTGTGATTCTTTCCGCTTTTTGCTATAAGCAAAGAAATTGCATAACTTGCTTCAATAGTGCGATTCAGGGATGCAGTTTGATTAGCAAATAATGAAGTAATTTTTGTCCTTTTCTCAAAATTTGTTTTTAAAGTTTTAAAATATTGCAAGTTTGATTTGACATGGTTGGGATGTTTAGCTTTCAAATGATTTTCTAGACGACCAGCCTTCATTGACTCATTTGTTAAAGTTTGTAGGCATAGTAGACAAAAGGGCAAGCGTTCATCATGCGCAGCAGGTATAAAACCAAACTTTAAAAACTCGTTTGAATATTGACGAACTTTTTTCTTGCTTATCTTGCTCATAGTTTCTAAACTTAAACCTAGTTTTAGGTTAGTGTCATAAGCATCACAGATACGAGTAGCACTGAAATGACAAGTAATACAACTTTACCTGATTTTATGTATAACAAGTAAAATAGATGCTGTAGATACCAATGTCATGTTTAGCACAGATATTTAGGTATAAATGAGAAGTAGAATAGATGCTATGACAGGACAAATGATATGTCGCGTCACAAACGTTGAACTTAAACACCCATACTATCACACACACCCAATTTCTGTGCAACTCAGGAATGCGCTGACTTCTCTTGGCACAGAAAACTTTGGCGGTATTCATCCTTTCCAACTTCACTACAGCCTTACATTACAATACCATTACAATATCACAATCTTATTCAAATAGAATAATACGGTAGCATGCAATACAAACAACAGGTTGTAAGTAGTTAAAACTATCCAAAAATTTAATTAAAGCAAGCAATCACATAGAGGAAAGACTAACTGATGCATCAACTGTACAACTAAATACCTAATTCAGCTTAAAAAGACTAGTTAAACCAAATTACCCAATTACAAAATAAAAACTAGAGCTTGCTGATAATTGTACCGCACCAAATCCGGGTTACTGATATAAACAAAGGTAATGTTGCCAACTAATTCCCAATTATAGCTAAATAGCAAAGGCGGATCACAAACATGAAATACAGTTATATACAACAAAGTTAAAGCAGAGTGAAAAGATAAGCGAATAAAAGTGACAAACAGCAATACTGGCAGTGGCAATGGTGTAACGTAAGCGAACGGCAAAATGGTGGGGTTGGGTCGGGATAAATAACGATTGTGCATTTCCGCTTTTATGCAAATTAATCACAAAAACGCAATGGTAGTCTTATTGATCGGCCTCTTCTCGTAGCACCTCTAGGCCGATTTATTTTCGGTGACGTCGAAACACACCCAAACACAATTCACAAAATCATACGAGGGTAGAACAGAAAAAAAAGCCAGATGTTCGAAATCAATCCAATGTCTTAAACCTCCACGCCCCACCAAAATTTTGTAATGCCCCACTGGTGGGGCGCACGCCCCACATTGGGAATCTCTGGTCTAGATGATTTGATTCAACTTCTAAGATCCCAATTTCAAAAATTTGAAGGAAGAGGTCAAGTATTAAGTGGCTGTTATCATTACACTGAAGGAATTTCAAGAAAGAAAAGAAGAAAAGTGAGGTTGGATAGCGAAGGTGAATCTGAAGACACATCACTTGATTCATCGAGCAGATTTGAACTAGACTCATATTTGCTGATCATTGACCTAATTGTTTCGTCTATGAAAACCCGAATCGAAGCTTACAACCGTCTTCAAAAAAATTTTTGTATCTGATGGAATTGAACACCATGTCTAACTGCAAAATTGAAGCAAGTGCGAAAACGTTACTTCAATATTATCCAGATAATCTGTAGGAGCCATAGCCTGAGGAAATGATTCATTTCTCTACACTGATAAAACAACACCATTTTAACAGCGAATGCAAAGAAATTCAGATGTTTAGGATCATAGATGAAAACAAATTCGTGCATGCATTTCCTAACGTATCTGTTGTTTTCAGGCTGTACCTTTGTCTGATGGTTTCCAATTGCTCGGGCGAGCGCTCATTTTCAGTTCTAAAAGCAGTAAAGAATCAACTGCGTTCGTCTATGGGCCAGAAAAGGTTAAATTCCTTAGGTCTACTCCGCATTGAAAACGAACTTTTGGGAAAAATGGACACCGATGGCATCATGAAGAGCTTTGCTTTGTCTAAATCCATGATATGTGTCATTTGAATGTGTTCACACTAAGTTCACACTACTTTGTTTATGTATTTGTTTTTCCTTTCAATTGTGGTCAGTTTTTAGTACAACGAATAGAATGAAAAATAGGCCTTTGATTATTATAGAGCCCCAGGCCCATAAAAAGCTTAATCCGTCACTGACCACATGCATCAATTGTGATACGCTAGGGGTATCTGGCTCTAGTTGTTACAAGATATTAAAGACTACCGAGAAATCTCCTAAATACAATCCATGCAAATAAAGATATAAGTGAATGGGAAATAAGGGTATATTATCAAATTAAGGCTAGCATTAGCTGACAATGCAAGAAGTTTATTGTTTCCCGGTTGATCTAAGACACAGACAAGCGCTTTCGAAATGCATAAACAACTTGCCACTAGCATTAGTTGGTGATAAAATATTAGGTTTTCTATTCGCTACCACCTCATACCAAAACACTACCAAAGTAGAGTGAGCTCATAAACAATCAATAGGCCTATTTATATCCACAATTAAATATGAGATCAATCAACGAAATTGTCACATAACCATTAACAACAAACGAGAATAACAGGCGTTAAGTAAAAAAAGAACAACTTGCCGTATTAATTTATAAATGATTCACCGCACCAAATTCACAGTTTTTTCCATTAAGGGTCGAACGTAATAGAAAACAATTTGGGAAATATAAAAACAATTCATTAGTCATCACATACTACAAAAACATCTCTATTCCTCACTTGTTACAAATGACAATCTATTAAATGAGGCGAACAACACAGCAGCTTAAAAGGCAAAAGCTTCTAAACAACTATGACATCAAGAACAGTAATAGTTACTTTACTAAAAGGACAAAAACAACTAAACCAATGACAGGGCACATAAATCACGTAAACACCAAGTTGTCAAAAAAGCCTACTAATTAATAGCCTATTTTTAAAAACGACCGACTCTTTGGCGCTTCTATCCGCCCAGTTCAACTTTTATTATGTCCCGTTGGCTATTCATTTCAGAAAATAGAGAGATCGTAATCATGGGAATAAAGGCAATGCTTATCCTGCACGGAATGCCTTTGACTCTGTGGCGGATTAGTTCGCTATCTTATATCTCTTTTTTAAAAACCGAATCCAGAAAAGTTTCAAAGCTCAAAAGACGCAAATCTCCAATTGATTAAAAAAATGCAAAATTAAACTACATCACCTACCAATTTGTCGACGGTGCACAAAACTGCGAAGTGATTAAAAAGGCAAAATAATCACCAAAGTAAATTAAAATGAGGTGATGTTACGCAGCTTAAAGGTAAACTACAAAATTAACGCATGAATAGATTTAAACAAAACATCCGATAAATTAACGAACAAAAAATCCAAGGAAGTGGTTCCGACAACTCGATCACCTTTTAAAGAAAATTTGATTTAGGAGTGAGAATCAAATGGGCTGACAAACCATTTACTTTTCATTATTGTTTTCAGAATTTCTCATTGGGGAAAGACAGCGCTGCCGGCTAAACCGATATTATTAATCTCGACATTACAAATGGGGTCCCTGCTGGAGAAGCTGGTGAAACCCGCTAGTTAAGGATATAGAAATTTTCACACATATAAGCAATTTTTAGGTCAGAATTAATAAAAAGTTGATGAATATTGGGTCAACAACTTTATTTTTACAGTGAATTGAAATAAAATTGGCCCTTAATTGGAGAGGACTTTAGGTAATAAATTTTATATCTAATGATAAATCTAGAAATTTCATTGCTATATGTAGAAATTTTGATCATTTTAACCAAATTATAACAAGAATGATCAGTGCCATTACTGACAGGAGGAGGTGGTCTGATCTGACTCACCAATTTTAACGAGAAACACTCTATCAAAGTCGGGTAAAAATAAAAACTTGTTGACTACATTGTAATGTTATACTCTTGTGAAAAGGCAAAACCTATTAACAAAAAAAATCATGTTTTTATGAATATTGACTTTGTTGTCATTCATTATTGTTCCACAAGGGAGCAACTAAACAAACTTTTTCTGCTTTGCCTTGAACCTGTTAACTGTAGAATAATAATTATTTGTTCGCCTTGGCTGATCAGTAGCTCCACATAAAGAAAAAACCAAGGTTGTTTATGATATCTAAAATGTAGTTGTTAGGTTTTGTAGTGTCAAGGCAGCCAAGATAAGTTGACTTTGGTGGTTGATAAAAGTCACAACTTTTAAAAACTTGGTATGACATTTTCGAATCCACCCTAGCTGTCAAATGACGTGGCTATGTTGCCACAAATTATACAAAAAATAGATTTGAAAAATACTTCGGATTTCAGTCAGTAATCAATTAAAAAAAATTTTTTTAAATTATTGATCAGCGCTCTTCAACTGGGGTTCCGTGGAAGCTCAGTGTTTCGCGCAACAATTAGAGGGATTTCGTAAGCTTTTGAGGTTCCGCAGGAGTTACCCTCCTATGTTTTCATTAGGCAAAACATGTTTTTTAATTTTTTCGAGAATAATTTGGCAAAACTTGACAACTTTTGTGTAAACATATCACGTAACAATTACCATAATTGAACATTTTGTTTGATTTTAAGCGCAGCAATGTGATTTCATTTATTATTGTATCTTAAATACACAATGAAATAAAAAGCTGATTTTCTCAAAAAATTTAGAAAGCAGTAGTTAGATTTTGCTAAATGGCTGCGGAATGCTGCCCGCGGGGCTTCCATCAATGAGGAACGAAAACTAAGGACATCTAGAAAAAAAATTTTTAATACTTTTGGTAAGATCGATTAGAATTTTTTTCAACTGTGGACATTTATGTGTGCATACTGGGTCAAATTCACTTTGCTTACGGGTTTCAATATGGTGTGCCTAAAATCTCAGAGCAGACAGTCAGACTGGTTGGATAAACTCAAACAGTAAATCTCAGTTTGGGACGAGATGAAAAAAGTGTACATTAATAAAGACTTAAATAGTAGTATATTGCTAAAAGCAAAACAAAATAAGGAAATATTGTCAAAACAAGGACTTTTTATAGAAACAAAGAAAACGTTATTTTCTAAGACGTAGTCCTACAAAGCAAGGACAAAAACACCTTTTAAAAGCCCAGACAAAACGACTAGCTTTCCGCTTGTGCGACAAGTTATGATGCATGTATCATAACTCTAAAATGGTTGGCAACTAAGGCTGGGGTTCTCAAAGTTTTTTAGCTTTCTACTTGTTTGCTGAACCTAACTGTGTGGCGTAACCACAAAAAGACTGTATATGTCAGGGGCAAAATTCGATTTCATATTGTTGATTGCCAAAAAAAGGTCTTTCAGTTAAGAAACAGAAAATCAAGAAAGAGAGTGAGCAAGTAGACATAAAAAATATACCCTTTTCGTGACAAAAAAGAGTGAAATGATTGCTTTTGTAAATCTGATCTCAAAAAACAAAAAGGTCTTCAGGTAGAGAATATTCGGAGGCAACTAATAATCACGGACTGTTTTCAAAAGTATTTGATGTGCCTGTACGAAGAACCTACTTGAGTGCTCCAAAAATTTCTCTTGTGTACCCCAGTTTACTAACCCCTGAATTAGCGTTTTTGTGCAAAAAAACACAGCCAGCGCAGTTCTAATCAATTTTTAGTGATGGGAGTTTTATGATATTTGTAAAAGCGTAACAAGAATTTCACGACGCCAAAAAGGAAGAGCGCACTTATGGATTTTACTTCAAGATTTTATTTCGGAAAGTAAAAGTAGAACCGGAACTAAACTGTGTCTTACTGACACAAGCGGTTACACTATCGAAATAAAAATATTTATTGTCACTTCCAAACACAACAATGTAGCGAGTTGAATGAATTATTTTACCTTTTCAGGATTATTGATCACACCTTTGTACGGAATAGCTTAGTGTTTATTTTTAACCTTATTTTTTTACAACATCCCTTTGTAGCAGCTCCAACCTAGAACAAAAGTAGAATACCTGTGACGTGGTAAGGCAATGGTTTGAGGGAGTACTTCGAAACAGATAGAACTGGATTCCATTCTTTTGTCGAATTCTACCAACGTTTTAAAAATTCGGCTTTCACAGCTTTCCCGCTTAGCGTTTAGAACGAGATCGATAGTGCGGGGAAAAAGCCTGCAAGCTCGCTTGTTGAGCTTTTTTGGTAAAGGCGCTTAACGGGATTCTTACACCTTTGTGTGCCATAAAGATGGTGGGAAGAAGCAGTCTACCTGTCTTGGCAGCCCTATCTGACTAAAGACAAACAAGCAGGGCATGAACTCGCACGCACGAAAAAATGATTTTACATCTATAACGTCATAATGTCAAGAACTTGCAATTTTGAGTATCATAAGTAATTTTTTTCATTTTATTGCGGTCTTAAGTTTCTAAGAACAGCTATTGGGTCGGCTGCCTTTACATTTTTGTAATTCACTGTTATAAACAATTAGAGAGTACTCTTACCCAGAGATAATTTTTCAGGATGTTCTGCGGTGCTGTAGCAATCCCGACTTATGATTACTCTTGTTGTATTTTAAAATTTTATGCATATTTTTATGCTGTGGCGTATGCAGAAATTATTCATGAATAGGGTTTGATTCTCATAATTGGAGGGGGAACCCAAAGAATGCACTCTTGTTTTGTGCTCAACAAAAAACTCAAAAATACGAGTGTGTTGCTCATCGTGTAATCATTTTAGAATAGGATGATCCTCGATAAAACAAAATTATGATTTTTATAACTTGAGCCACTCACCTGCTCGACATTTCACTTATTCTGCAGGTGACCTCTTTTTGAAAAGGCATGTAATTCCTACAAATGTTTAGTGATGAAAGTTTTGTTTATTAAGAGACACTAGAGGCATTTTGCAAGTACATTTTTAGCCTGCTTAGAGAAGAGTGGTTCACTTGTACACGTTGTTTCTGGAAGAGTGAACAAAATGTTGATCAACGCAATATGTTTGAAAAAGCACCATAACTGCATTCTTTGGTGCTGCGCATCACATGAGTTCATCTCTACGCTGCTTTCAGACGAGATAGTCTTCTCTCCCATTATCACAGCTTAGACACCAGTTCTTTCTGGGATCTCGCGAAATCATTTTCATAAAATTTTTCCAGTACTTGAAAGCTGCCGATTTGTTGGATAGTGGGTTAACGATGAGATCAACTGGAATTAAGCGCAGCAATTATATGCTCATGGGATGTCTGATAAACTGCAACTTATGATGAGACTGTCATACGAATGAATGAATGAAAGCATTGCAATTCACCAAAATCGGATTTGTGGGGTGTAAATCTTGATTCAAGGGCGACAATAAAATTGCATAGTAATGGGATAAAAACTTCTTCAAAAATATTTCTCAACAGTGGCAACTGCAATGTTAGGCCTACACCTAGTGATACGCCTCAAGATAAAGCGTGGTACTTTCATTATAAACTTGTGGTTTCGGACTAAAAAACTTTTGTTTCTCTTCAAGCCAAATGCTCTTGGAACTGATAAAATTCTAAGCATACTTATAACTCGGAGTAATGACATTTTGATGACTTTCAGATTGACCTACTGTGCTTTTTTTTTTTTTTTTAACCAAGGTCTCCCACAGCTCACCTCCTATGGGGTATCGTACGTCACTGAAGCTGACTGCCACGTAACTTAGTAATTACGGTCAATCTGTTGGTACTATTTTCGAATATCGAATACTGAAGCTAATGAAAGCGCATAAATATTCTGCTATTGGTTTTGTGGTTTACAAATGTCAAAAAGTGATGATTTATAATCAGTTTAAAATTGCACATAATATCAATAGTCATGGAAGGGTTTTTGATTCCCAATACCCCAACCCCAGTGCGTACGCCAATGTTTTTATGTTAACTTCTTCAAAGAAGTATTTTAAATATTTTTTGGCCTTGAAAACATGCAGTATTTTTACATGTTGTTGTTGTTGTTGTTGTGATTACTTCTCCTCTTCCTCGGGATGGAGGTACGAAACGAACGACAATTCAGATTCATGCCGTCAACCTAATTGATATTAGGCTGGGGGAAAGATGGCAGCCCATTTCGAACCAGTCTTGAGTGATTGGTAGCCCCACCACCAACAAGGCGAACTGCCACTGGTGGGTACCCAAGAGTCGCCCTTTACGACATGCTGGGTTAGCAACTTCACAATTGTAACCCGGTGAAGTACGGGTGGGCCACCTGTCTGCTATGTAAAGGTGGAGGCGTCCCGTTAAGTGCCTTGCACAAGGACACAACAATCAAGCTTGCCGGCTTGTTCTCCACACTATCCCTTTTATGTGCTGAGCGCCAAGCAGGAAAGCTGTGAATGCCATTTTTTAAAGTCTTTTGGTATGAATCGACGTAGGGAATGAACCCCAGGTATGCCGACTACGAAGCGGACGCTCTAACCACTACGCCATCGCGCCGGTAGTATTTTCCATCGTTTTACTGAATAGGGTCAAATTTCGAGCAAGGTACAATAATCAACATTTTTGTGCTGCCACATCAAAATTCACAGACGAAAATCTTAACTGACGTAAATTGCTACATACTCAAGTAATGTCAATTAACGCGTTATGACATATATGTCAATTTCAAGTAGGAAAATCTGCTTCAATTTGGAGCTCTTTTTTGCTTAACGCTGAAGCAATTTCGAACCCTTAGGATGCTGAAATTGTTTTTATCGCATCTATGAAATATGATTCTGTCTGTCTGTTTTTACTCCTCCGATACTGTTGGGAGTAGAAACTTGAAACTTGGAATGATTGATCAACATCCTGGCGTGAACGCCATAAAGAGGGTCCGTGATGTCATGATGATGTCACAATAGAAAATAGTTATTTTGATTTTCATTTCTTGAGCGAGAAAATCGCTTTTGCTTAAAGAAAACCCACTATTTATCTTACTAATTTTACAAAATTTCACCTATTTAGAAACAAAGATGACGTCTTAATCAACGACTAATTGTAAAACTTGTTTTCCTTGTTTTCTCAAGAATACTGACCGCAGAAACGTGGTTGAAAGCTTTTTGGGAAATATCAACAAGCTGCTTTCCATGAAAATAATTAAACAACAATTAAAGCTTTATCGACGACGAAACAAGCTATTAGGCATTTAAGCGTTTTTCTAACATCCTTTTTTTTCTTGAAAGCTTCAAAAAAGCTCTGTTTTGTCATAATGTTGCGTGGCATCAGAATGTTGTCTAGTGCTGGTGATAACTGCAGTATGAAGCAACTGCACTTAATATCCGATTATGTTTCGAAAACAAACGCAAATAGTAATGCTAAATACTAATATGCTGTCGTTAAAATACATTTGGAGTACAGATAGTGTTCGACTTACGACCGCGTTCGGTTCCGACCATCCGGTCGTAAGTCGGAGTGGTCGTAAGTCGAATCTCATATATACATGTATGTATATTCTGTATGTAATATACATGTATGTAAGTCGAACACTACCTGTACAGTCATACCATGAATCTTAGTACTTTTAACCCCTAAAGTATTCTTATCGTGCATAGCAATATGAAACAAAATGCCAAGTTTTCATATAAAATCTTGCAGAATTTAGAAAAAATTATCTTCTTCTTTGGCACGAAAAGCTGGTCAGTGAGTTTTCCAGTTAAGCCATTGGTTCCCAATTTTTTAAACTTTACACCCTTTTAAAATTGATACTGTGTTCTCACACCACCAACAAATTAGGATGCTACAGAAGATTTCATTTCATATGTTGGTGAAACAAACTTACTAACAAGTACAAACATTCGAAAGCTTTAAACATAATTGTAATAACTTTTTTGTTTCTGGATTTTGGTTTGTTTATTTTTCAAAACGTTGCGCTTTGTTGCAAAGAGCCAACAGCACGACTGCCTGTGGGTTTCAGCGATTTCTTGATTTCGTTTGGATTGATAACAATAGAGTACTGAATCCAGACTCACACAGATAAGTTATCGCAAATGGAATACGAATGTTTATTGCTTTTTTAGAAAGTCTTGTTCTCGAATTACATTTCAAGAGTACGATCTGTCCGCAGATCAATGTGATTTTCTTTCAATTCTTCATCAGGCATATTATCGAATATGTAAGAGCATGGAATCATGATCTATTCTTCTGAATTCTTTGTTTCTTCAGCTGCAAAACATTCGTCAATTACTTTTGAGAGCATTTACAAATGAGCCACAATTTCTTCGTGCACAATAGGAATTACTGATCTATTCTCGTTAACCATTTTTTGAAGTGATGGAAAATTTGAAAGATTATCTCTTTCTATTCGTCGACGTCACAGAGCTGCTTTTTTTTTGAAAGCTTTTGACATTTCGCTATATTGCAAAACATAATCCATTTTCCCCGAAGAAACACACTTAGATCATTCATACCAGTAAAAATGTCAGCTAAGTAAGGCAGAGTTTGCATAAACTTGTGTGATTTCAACTTTTCAACCATACCACAGTTTTGTTGCTCCAAAAACTTTGACTTCCTTATGCAGCTTGCAGAAGCATGTTAAACCTCGCCCCTGCGAGAGCCAATGGATTTCCGCGTGAAAAGCAAAACTGTATGTTTATTTTCCAGATTGATGCTGCAATGTGGGAAATGGACAACTTAAAGATGCTGTTGCAAATTAGTTCTTGAATGCGCTTTGGCGACACCTACCTTGCCTAAACTATAACTGCAACGATTTGATTGCTTTATTTGCTGTTTCTTTAACGCGTCTTGTAGAGGTTTCTGTAACTAGCTCCATATTTTGATTCAAACAAATAGTGTTGAAATATAAATAAAGTTAGCTAGTAATCTGGAAAAAATAACAAAATATTTGAATCCCAACACTAAAATTCAAAGGTAATGATTCAAATTCAGATTCAAAGTGGCACGAGACAAGACGGTACAAAACGGTTTCTACAAATTAAATACACCAGAGTCAGTTGCTACTACCTATAGTCACACTATACTCAGGAAAACAGTCAATACGTATTAAAAACAATCGTGCCAAACTTAACGTAAGCAAATTGCAGCAACACCTTATCAGACTCATCTAAATTGTGATTGACCATCACGTATCCGTAGTATCAGCCAATTAAACACCACAATTTTGTTTGGATACAACTGCTGGACAAATATTACTACTGATAGATTTTTTAGGGTTACTGCAGTTACAAAGAATGGTACAGCGAGACAACGAATTTCTGTGCTGTGGTGGAAACATAGGTCGGTCACTTGGTCTACCTAAAAAACAATTTGAAATCAAAAGCGGCTCACACTGTCAATAACATGGGGGCAAAGATCAAAGAAATATCTAACTGATGCGATGGTACAGAGCACGGCTCCTTAACCAGTTGACAGTTTTAACACAAGTGTAAAGAACTTCTTTCAAACCTGGAGGCAGAGTTTTTGCTGCCAATGCGTGAGGGTAAATAAACAGTGAGTGATTTGTGAGAGGGCAATCGCATTTTGAGTGATTTGTAAGAGCATAATCTTCAGCAGATAAAATCCAGATACATTCCTTAACAATGCAGGGGCACTGTCAGTGTACACAGAACCAATAGTTTGAATATCTAAATTATTTTTGGCAAAGCCAGTAGATCTAGATCATCGGATCACAATTTATTTTGTATCTTACACTCCCTGCAAGAAAAAAATTAGTGTGCTCACTCCTTTTCATTATATTTTGTGTCTCCCTGTACAGATTTCAAAAGTGTCCCCCTGAAATAGAAACTTGATCTCAAGTCGAAAAGTTTTTCCTAAAAAATGTCTTGTATCAAAATTTACAAAGTGTTCTTCAAAAGAAAAATGTCATCAATCTAAATCAAAGTGATCCTTGTCGATAGTCTTCTAAAAATAGTTTCACTTCCTAATATACTGTCTCTCGCGATGTACCCACTTCTATTGATGCCACTGCCTGCACCGTCCACATAAACTTTTAGTCTGGTCCGAAATGTGAATTAAGCTACAAATTGGCAAAGAGGTTTGCTTTTCAAAAATCCCATTTTTTTACGGAAAGAACATTTTGATAAAATGCTTGGAGCGGCTAATTGACATCGTAATATTTTTTAACAGAAAGAAATTTGGCTTTTGAAGAGTCGAACGAAACTTTTAGTTAACTACACAAAAATAACTTTTTGGGGTTTTTGAACTACGAGCGAAATAGGATACCGTCTTGAATGAATTACAAAACAGGATAATTCGGCACAAATCTAAATAACATGTAGGCAAAAATATTCAGAATGAATAGGTAAGCTTGATTGCAAAAGAAATGGAAAAAGTACTTCTCACACAACCTAAACAGCCAAATATATTGTTGTAATTCTAGATGTACCCCCAGACATTTCACATTGAGAGCAATTGACTGTAATTTTGTGTTTCATTTAATGTGATGAGAAAAGTAGCCTAGTGCTACGGTAAAGAAGGCTTTTGGGGTTATCTAAGAGTCAATGACAGCACTGGAAAAGGCTTGATAAATGTCTTTTTAATACGATCCGAAGAATTAGGGTTAAACCTTCCTAATTGTCTTTGTCAAAGCTACAATAATACAGCATCATGAAAGTGCGAGAAGCTGGGGTCCCAGCTAGATTTCTGCAAATTAATTCAAAAGTGTTGTATGCTCCATATTCTAATCATTCACTAAATTTTATTGTGGTAGATAGCACGATAGCAACGGTGGACTATACTAAAAAAGAATGCGCCACTATCACTCAAATTGCAATCTGCTACTCGCTCGCAGAGTCGGATGTATCTCACATTGCGATACCAATTGGCTGATATGGTCAAAGCTTTCCAAAAACTGGAAAGTTATTGCTTAGAAAAAAAGGATAATGAAACCAGTTAATTATGTTCGTGCATTGATACTTAGAATTGAAGTATGGAGCTTTATTTGGTCCATTGTTATTTGGCATGACCTTCTTTTCCAAATCAACAAAACCAGCAAAGCTATGCAAACCTTTGGTGTTTCATTCGAAGTAGTCAAAACAGAAATTAAAGCAACATAAAAAATCTCAAGGAAATATCACAATAATGGTTACGATAGTCCGGTGACTTGTGGGCGTGAAGTTGCTGAGGCTTGGCAAATTTGATAATGGGTTTGCGGAAAGCAGACCCGGAAAAAAAGAAGAATGTTAAAATATGAAGCAGAGGACGAAAGTTGCGAAATGTCACAAGAAGACCAATTTATAGCAACTTCTTTTTGCCATTGATAGATCATGCAATATATTGTTTAAAAGATCGCTTTTAGCAAATGCATGCGGTGGGTACAATTTTTAATTATCTTTATAATCAAGAAAATATTTTGCGACAGTACGAGCACAATCGTCTTCCCAGTGCATGTCAAAATTTTTCCAAAACTATGGGGGATATTGACCCTTGGAAAATGAACGATGATTTGTGTGATCATTGTAAGAAAAAACAAAGAAGTTCTCAAAACAGTCAATGATTTTATGCCCTATATGTATCAAAATAACTCTAGAAAGTGTATCCAAACTTCTGTATAGCTATTCGAGTTTTGTTGACTTGCCCAGTCTCGGTAGTAGGTGCCGAGACGTAAAACTAATGAAAACCTTTCACAGATCGACGATGATGGATGAAAGCCCTAAGTCATTATCAATGATCACTATCAAAAGGGCGTGTGTGCAAGATTTAAATCTTAATCTCACAATAGGCCTAAATGTGTTAGCCGTCGAGAAAGCTCGTCGCAAATCATTTTAAAAACTATGAAGGAATATTTTTTGAAGTTTTCGGAGAAGCGTTTTCTTTGTTTTATGATTTGCTTTTATTCAACTGCTGCAATAAGTGTCAAAAATACACTGAATTGTTTTGAATGAGGCATGACTGACAGTTTGGTGATATAGCCTATTTTGAAAGTATGTTACTATTTAAATTACGGTACCTTTTTTCAGTTTCATTTTTAGGTAAGATCTAGCCTGTACAGTAGAAGACGGCCAGCGCTAAATTATGCATTGGCCAACACTTTTCTTACGATGTTCATCTTACTTGCACAACAGAAGAGGGAAGGGAGCCCAGCGCTGAGTTTGTTAGGGGAGAGGCTCGATTGGACTAGCATTAACACCAATCAAACAACGCAAATTATAAAAAAAATTATTTTTAATTATGACACCATAATGACTTTGTCAGCCCCGTTATGGCACTTACTTGGGCGGTAATCAATCGGGCCAACTTTTATGTTTGTACGGCCAACAATTTTGGAGGAGTTATAGCGCACGTAAGTAAGTAGGCTACAGATCTCTGCTTAAAATATTACACAAGAAAATTTTGATGACGTCGCTAATCCTCTAATGACACTCACCCCGTCGGTAGTTAACAATCCTGCCAATTTTCCTGCCTGCACGCCCAGTAGTTTTAGAGGAGTTACCACAGACAAAAAAGAAAAATTTTTTTGAGTTATTCTATAGATGTTAAAAAAACCTTTGCAAAAACAAAAAAGAAAAAGTCTTGTTTGAGATTACTTATATTACGTTTCCATGCTGAAAACCTGAAAACGTCTTTTCGCTAACATTGGTTGAAAGTGGGGTTTCAAAAATTTGTCAATATCAAAATGAAACCAAAGGCAAAGGCTAAAGGAAAGCCAGTGAGTAATGTATGCTTTAATTTTGATGTAGAAAAACATAAATGTACTGACAGGTTTAGAGTGTAATTTCTGCAGTTACTGGTAAGGTAAACATAAGTATACTCATATTTACTAGACAGCTATTTTCCCTTTAATGGCGAAATAGATTTCAGAGCTATAAAAAGGTAGCTATTTTCCCGTCCATAGCATTTTATCCCTGGAGGCTTTTTTGCCATCACTTTGTGTGAGTTTAAATAGCCATAATTGCTATAGTTCTGGTAGTGATGCTGTGGTGTAGTGGATAGTGCAGCTGCCTTGAAATGCAATGGTTATGGGTTCAATCTTCTTTAGCAGTGTACCTAAATAAAGGCAGTATACACCGGAGTGGGAGCCCTGGTATGTAAGTGTATGTGGGAGTGTACACTGGAGATGTAAATTTTTTAATATGTGATGGAAACTAACCAATCAGAAATAATCAAAAGTCGCATGTTTAATACGTCATTAAAATTGACCGATGACAAATGTTTGACAACAAAATAACCTCCAAGAGTAAAATGTCAGTGATGGCAAAATAACTGCTGCCAATTATAATGTAATAACAATGTGACTTCTAGTCGTTTTTGATTGCTCAATATCAATGACATATTTAAAATGTGATCAAAATTTAATCCTCCGTGTACCCCTCCCCCTTATGTATTATATACCTGGATCTCCTCCCAATGTTCATGGCAGTCATGTAACTCAAGAAAAGAACAAAAAAACTTACTGCAATACATCCTAAGAATCCCAACTGAAATGTGAAAAAACAATTACTGCAAGGAATCATACAATAGTAAACTTAGTACAGTAGTAGTCGCTGTTATTAATCCTATGGTTAATATGCCCACCTGCTTAATAAACCCAAAATTGTCCAGTCTGGAATCACTTCATCTATTTCTGTAATAAAAAAACCTTTATAAACCCAAAACCTTGCTTTATAAGCCCAATTTTTGAAAACAATTGCTTAAAATTTGATAAAAAAAGCATTGCAACTCACACTTCTATGTCTTGCTTTTGACTGTTTCACACTTCGTTGTGCTGCTTACCTAGCTCTTAATTCAACTGTTTTATCATGAATCGATTATTTGTGCCGTAATCAATTGGCAGGACAAATGGTGCATTGTAGATTACATTTTTAGCAACTTCTATCCATAGTACAGTCAGCCATCCCATATATGTGCATGAGAGTGGCAAAAATTTGTTTCCCAGTTAAAGAGAGAAAGAGATCCACTTTTTTAAATTCGGTTGTGTCTTTGTTAATGCAGGTGACTGGACTCACCTCATGTTTCTTGAAAGTTTCTAAATACCATCTTGCCCCTTTGTTCTGTAGATGGCATCTTTGTTTTTTAGTTAACAAGCCCAAAATTATCTGGTCCCAAGGTGGGCTTAATTAGCAGGGATTACTGTAGCTCTAACTTAACCATAACCTTAATGAATGATTAAAATTGTAAGCAAGTGGCTATTTTGCCACCAAGCATTTGTGAATAGTCAATTTTAATGAAATATTAAATGCATGACTTTTGGTCAGTTGTTATTGGTCAGTTTCTACGACAAATTTTAAAATGTGTGCACTTCCCCTATGTTTACATACTTGTCCCTCTCCAGTGTACTATGCTTCTCTCTAGGTCCCACCAACAAAGGTTCAAACCCACAATCAATCCATTTCAAGGCAGCTGCACTATCCACTCCCTCACAGCATCACTACCAGAAATGTAGCTGTCAGTGCCATTTTGTAAAGTCTTGTGGTAAAACTCAGCTTGGAAAACAAACCACAGGCCTACTGACTGCAAAGCGAATGCTCTAACCACTATGCCATTGTGCCAATTATTTGTAAGGTGTTTACTGCTTAAACCAGTGATTGTAAACCCTTTTAGACATGGCTCATTAATTTTTTTCATTTTGTGGATTGTTTTTAAAGTTGTAGTCAGAAGAAAACCTTGGTAGGGCCAGATAATTACATTGTTCCTCAATTTTGCCTGATGATCTTTTTGGTGATCAACGTTATTTGACTTACTTTCCCTCTGTTTTGGTTGATATTATTTTGTTAAATTGAACATACAGTTGCTGTATATTATAAATCCTTTTTTTGTACTGTGATCATGTTCAACAAGTTTAGTTGGGTTATGCCTCACTGTTTTGAGAACTGCTGGCTTATACCAATTAAAGCTGTTGCTCTGTGCATGTAGCCATCTATGGGCTTTCATTGCTACGTCACTGAGCATTTTATACTGGAAAATCATGTATTCCTTTTGTAAACATAAGTTTTTTTGGAGACATCACCGATATATGGTACATGGGGCTCTACTTACTGTGACCCTCCAGACATAGTGGGCAATTTTTGTGGAAAAGACAAAAACTGATAGTTAAAGTGTTTATCTCCCCTTGATGTGGTCAAAGCTGTTAAACGAAGTTTGTTTGTTGGTGTTTCGACTAATTCATGTAAATTATAAATTAGTTTTTAACTGTCACAATCACTTTTAGTTCCAGTTATGATTTCTCACTCATGGAGTGGTAACACTTTGACAGAAAAAATTGAAGTTCTCAAAAAACAGCAAGCCTGGTGTGATCCAAAGAAAAATTGCAAAACGTTGGTTTTGGATTTACACGTGTTTGTATCATGCCTCTTATGAGGAAACTCTCTGGCTACTATTCTAAATGGTTGTGAATTTAGGTGATTGTGGTCCTCCGTTTAATGTAGGCCATGGCGTTTGGTTCAAAGTGGCTGTAGTAAGCGGAACTCGCTGTATTTAGAACTCTCCTCTCAATAGTCTTGGTTAGCAGCAAGCTAACTAATGGTAACTGACCTGAAAAACATTGCTTACCCCAGCAAATTTTTGTTTCTTTGATACTAGGTGTGCCAACAAAAATTGGGCATATCTGTATATTTTGTGAATAAAATTACCTACTGTCTTAAATGCAAACAGTATGGATAAGCAATTCAGAATACTAAATCTGGAGAACTTTGATCTTAAATTTCCATTTTAATTCCAATAGTCGGGTTTGGTTTTTATGTTCTGCTGGGTTTAAGTATTAAGCCTTGCCAAACTTTGAAACTAATTTAAGTTCGTTAAAAACGAGTTCTTTAATGCTTTTTGGTGCCACTAAAGTCTAGCGTAGCGGCCCAACCATCACTGAACATAGTTTTATGAACAAATTAAAATATAGAATACTCAGCAGCGTTGTGTTGATCTCTAAATAAAAGTGGTCTTTACTTTTCAATCAACACAAAATGCCACCTTTACCAGTTATAGAAAAAAAGATCCTTTATATTAGTTTTGCGACCCATCATTTGAGAACCCCTTACATAAAACGCGTTTTTTAAAGCAGCTGATTTCAGGCGCTGAAGTTGAAATTTATCTGCACGCATCGTACTTGCGATTGTGAAATGGCCTATATTTTTTGTGTGTGCACACCACGTGATACCGTTTGCGCACTACTTGAAAGCTTGCGTTTCTAATTATAGCAGTTGAGAGAGGTAGATGTTTTGCACATGTTTTTTCTTTTCACATCTGTTTTATTCGTAGGATTTGGTTTAACTATTCCGGGTTAATTCCGATTTACAAATTTTTCTGAATGCCTTCATGTAAAGTTGGCCTTACAAGGAAATCATAATTCAGGCCTGCCGCACTTAATCTTGTTGATTTGCATTTCAGGGACTAAAAAAAAGTACATACAAGGGAAAAGGAAAAAAGAAGTTCCAAACCATCAAGTACACATTAGATTGCACTCATCCAGTGGAAGATGGCATTATGGATATTAACAACTTTGTAAGTAGTTTATGTTATGGTTTTATGTTCGATGCTACGCTGATACCCAATATATACAGAGGAATGGGTTTATATTGACACCTACTAACTGAATGATGAGTGCAACAAATTACTGTTCAATATAAAAGCCTGTAAAAGATTTTCTGTAAGGTTTTCAGAATATTTTACTACTTTCTTTTGGCAAACTGATGTTTAAGTGAATCAGACATTAATGTAGCGATATTATCTGTTCAGTGTAAAGCCTGTTAAAAGATTTTTTGAGAGGTTTTTTAATTATCCTACTTTTTTGGGGGAAGTTGGCGTTTATTTGGCTATACGTTTTTAAAATAATAGCAGGCGCGGTTTTAAACAACAGCATTGTTTTCTGATGTATCTATAATGTGAAGTGCTAAGTTTTGCACAATGTAAAAAGTAATGGTCTTGATGGATTAACTAGATTTAAAAACAGATGGAGCTCTTCATATTGAGCTTGTAGGCGAGGTTTTTGGGCACTTGCCAAATTTTTAAAAACTAACAATATTTAAAAATAGAATAACTTTAAAGCAAATTTAGATAAAAACAAGCAAAACATGGTGATGTTACTGCTGTAAATGTACAATACAATGATGCATGCTAAGCGTTTTTGGAACTAGGGTTGCCTTCCCTAGATTCCTTTCACTGTAACACTTTCGCGGTGTTACATTTCATTTTTAGAAAGACTACCTTGGTCAAAGAGTGAAGGTGAATGGCAAGCTTAACAACCTTGGAACTCAAGTTGTGATTGAAGTTTTGAAGAATAAAATCGTCTTCACTTGTGATATCCCTTTTTCAAAGCGGTAAAGTTTTTTATTGAATTGCGTGGATATTGAATGCCATGTTCAATTTACATTACTGTAGCGTATCGCAAAGATGCCAAATTAGGTGGACGTCGCAAGTCTACATCCTTTATCACTTTTTTGGAAGTCACCTGCCTTGGGAGCCTTGTGTCTTTATTAGCGACTTCATGACCTTTGTTTTTTTGAAAATCAACTTATGTCGAAAGCTTTTTTGTCCATGTTTTTGACTTTACCTTTGTTGCTTATATCGGAGGTTAACTCAAGCTGGACGTGGCTGGATTTTATGCGTGGGGTTAGTTCGCCGGCATTTCAATCAAGTTGGGAACTTTTGCCTAGGGATGAACAAAGTAGAATCTCGAATCTTTTGAGATATTCGAATCTTAATTGCGAGTTTTTGTGGGGTAATTGGATTTGAAAATAGATAAGAAAAGTATATAAACAGCACACAGCAATTTAATTTTGCAGCAATCACATTCGCTTTGTGTTAGTGATGCAAAAAAAAGTAATCAATTTCTTTGCGATACATACTAAGTAAATGGCTGCGAAACAAGAGAAAAATGTAAAAAGTTGTTAAATACATCTTTCAAGCTAATGCTGGTGTTTTTTTGTTAGCTAATTTGAATTCTAGAATAAGATTCGAAATTCTGGATTGGAGAAATAGAAAATATTAGAATACTTATTATTCTACTCTGGTCATCCCTACTCCTGGTGTACAGTTTTCTGTTAATTTTGTTGATTCACCCGCACAGACTCAACAGTTGTTATCTCTTCAGTTTCGCAAAAGTGCTATCAAGCAAACCATACAATAGAAATTTCAGAGACATTTAGCTTGAGTATGAACCTAATCTATTAGTTTCCAACCACGTAGGCCGACTTTTCCACGGGAGATGAACTAAGATTTGTAGAAGCTGATATTATGCAAGGCCGGTTTTTCAACTTTGTTATTAAAATAAAAGAAAGAACAATAGTTTTTATAAAATATGTCAAGAATTTATTGTTTTAGCCTAAATTGCTGCAGCAGAGCATAGCGTGATGCAGTTTTTAGTGCTGTGTGTGTTCATGCTATAGCAAATATCGTGAATGTAGGGAAGCTGATGATAAATAATTCCCGATTAGGGACAAGGAAAATGAGGTAATAAAAAGGTTGAACCCCTACCTAGCTAGACCATCCTTTTATTTGCACTGCTGTTTTGCTTGCTCCGACCATGCGAGGATCAGCTGTCATTAAGCTGGTAAATTTTTGTAGTGGTGGCAAACCCACTGCCTCGCATTAATACTAATTAAATGCGAGTTAACATTTCGTCGCTTAAGGATGTCATAATGGTTCATGTCCTCTCGTGCAGTAATAGTTGGCGAAGCTGGTTGGTTGGTTTACCCCTCCTCTTCCTTGGGATGGAGGTGTGGCGCGAACAGCAATCCAGGTTCACGCCATCAACCTAATTGAATTAGGCTGGGAGGAAAGTGGCAGTCCATTTCGAACTAGTCATTAATGCAAATTGCTGGCTGGTAGCCCCACCAACAACAAGGCGAATTGCCATTGATGGGTACCCAAAAGTCGCCTCTTATGACATGCTGGGTGAGCAGTTTAACTATTCTAACCCGGTGAAGTACGAATATGTTCACGAAGTCGTTCTAAGAGTTTAAATACTTAAATCTTTTGAGGGAAGTGGATTAACGTTGTTTATTCACACAAAGAGCACCTCTTGCGGCATTTTGTCACTCTAATTCAGGGTTTCCAACCAGGGGTGCGAGGCAGCATTTTAAGGGCTGCGAGATGTTCAGTTTTTGTGTTGCATTACTGTACTTTCACGCTCAGTTCATCTTGTGCTAATTGTTTTGCACTATCTGTGTCTAATTACAGCATGCCTAGTGCACAGCCTTCAATTTAGCCCGAGATGATACTGATCTCCAAAAAAAAAAAAATCAAGAAATGCAATTTCAGCCGTTACTTCAGAATTGGCCCTAATCTTGGTCCGGGGCATGTAATATATTCTTCACATGTTAAAATATTTTAGGGGTGAGAAAACATATTTAAATAATTTAGAGGTGCGGGCCATTACAAAGGTTGGGAACCACTGCTGCTTTGCATTTGTGCGGTTGCCTACTTTTAGCCATCAAGTCTGGAGCATTGATCTAACTCGAGTCGGCCAATCTAAAGCCTTATTTCCGGGATATGCTTGCTTGATGCCAGAAATAGCAGTTAGTACATATTTCGGTAGACTTCGGCTTTCCAGCATTAATTGGGCAATTTTCATAGAGAACAATTGACTAAATTTATGCTTTGTTAAATTAAAGTTACTGTGCGTTATTGCTCCGTATTGTTTCGAAAGGCTGTAGTTGTTACACAGAAGATTTTATACAGTTTTGATAGTTATTGAAAACTTTTTCATCTATTTTGTAGATACCTTAAATACCTTTCAAAAAAATACCTTCAAAAAAACAGTTTGAGGGATTGGCTTCGTGTTGTGGCTGCTACTAAAGACTCCTACGAGTTCCGATACTTCCAGATCAACAACGAAGAAGAAGAGGAGGAGGAAGATTAGTTGCGACATTTTTATTAATTCCTGTTTATGATCAATAAAACATCATAAATGGCGTATTTGCAGTTTCTATACCAGCGCGGAAATCGAATGATGGGAGGAAGTAGACGATTAAAACTGCTCGGTGCCAGCGTAAGATCGATTTTTTTCGTTTAAGGTACAGTTTTAAGATAGCCTTTTTCTGTTTGGTGCATGACAAGTAGAATGCACTCTTGTAAAAAGTAACTGAAAAAAGCTTCCACTTGTATAATATAGCGTAGGCTAAAGTAAGTGGCGATATCGCTGGGTCTGCACCAGGGATGTGGAAGCGGTTATTTTTCAAACGCTTCCACCGACAAAAAATGACCGTTGACAATTTTTTTAACTTTTGTGGGCCTGTAGCCTGCCTTCTACACTTTATCATTTTGAGAAGACAAAAACCTTCATTTATTGCTATTACTTTACCTACTTCGCTTGAGTTTATTGTTTCGAACTACTCTGTGTTTGTTTTTCTTAGATATCAGAACTCGTGTTGAATATAAAACAGTGCTTTTCAATCTTTGTCATCGCGGAGCCCCTGATGTACTTTCGCGTTTGTCACGAAACTCCCACTAACAAAAATTTGGAAATCACGAATTGCTTGCAAGAAAACCAAATATTTCGTTACTACACTTCAAAAAATAATTAAACACTTCAACAAATAGTTATTACAAGTTCGTTCACTACTTACAACCACTTTTACAACAGTTAACCTAATGCTTCTCAGATCTAAATCGTATGACCACATATCACAGCTCTCGACAATAACCTGTCGTCACAACAACAAATTACACCGTATAGCGTTGATTTTCTCTCTTCATTCTTAACTAACTCTGAGTTTGAGTTAACTTTAACTCTAATCATTATTACGAACCTTCTGTCCGTCCTCAAAACACGTATTGAATCTTTTTGGATAGTGAAGTGCGAAATTTCTGTCGTATATATAGTATATACATGTAAAGCGAGCAAAATTGAACTGCACCAATCAACAGCCGCCTCAACGTGGTGGTGCGGTCCCCGACCCGTTTGGGTTGGGTCAAAATGGCTATGGCCTTCCCGATGGTCTCAGTTACCCTGGGTACTCCCCTCACATAAACCATTTTTTCGCCGTGCAGCCCCCTGAACGACCGCAGAAGGGTAGCACGCAGCCTCTTTAATATTGGCTGTCTTCTCTTTACTCCTGCCTTTTTCTTGCCCGTCTTCTCATTCTTCTCCTTCTCATGATGAGTGGCAACGTTCATCCTAACCCTTGTCCAGTCTTTCCCTGTATAGTGTGCGCTGGAAATGTGACCTGGCTGGGTAGGCCAGTGCAATGCTGCACATGCTTTAATTAAGTTCATTTAAAGTGCTCACTACTTTCTTTTTCTAGATTCAGAACTCTTTGCAGCTCTCACTTCTGGAGCTCCCCTCCGTGCTTTTTTTTGAGATTCTACCCCTACCAGCACTGTGACTTCCTCCTCGAACTCCTCCATCTGGTATACCTTCACTGCTCAATCTGGCTCCCTTCTGCTAATGCAGCACTCGCACCCCATCCTCACTTCCAAACCTCTTATCCTTTTTCCGCCCACTTTGTATCTTCTCCCTCTGCACCCTCACGACCGCCTCATGCTCCTGGCTGTTTCTCTTTACCTCCTGCTTTCTCTTCCCCTCCATAACTCTCTCAGGGTTCTTCAATGGAATGCTGGGGGTCTCCAAGCTAGGAGCAATAAACTACTACACTTTCTTTCGTCTCATCCCGTTGACCTTATTTGTATCCAGGAATTTAACCCTAATTTATCTTCCTCTTTCCGGATTCCTGGATTCTCTGCTCTGCGATCCCATGGCACTCACTCCCGATCTGGTATTTTTTCTACTAATGTCACAGACGCTAGTGGCGGCGTCATCATTTTCGTCAGGCAGGGCTTATCCTTCTCTAAGCTTTCTACCGCCTCTCTTTCTTTGCTTGGCCCCTACTCTGATTATGTAGAGGTCAATATCTCTCTAAACGACTCCTCCTCGCTCTCATTTCTTAATGTTTATGGTCCCCCTATTCGTTCTTCTACGAAGGATAGCAGAACCATTTTTTTTCTCTCTCCATTCTTCCCTCCAATGTGGAAGCGGAAGCAGTGGATTTTTCGCGCTTCCACTTCCACAGAAAAAGTACCGCTTCCAGCTTCCGCTTCCACATCCCTGGTCTGCACTATCAACAGCGTGGTGGTGCGTCCTCCGACCTCGTGATGAGTTCAAATGGATGTTTTTCCCCGAGGGTTCTAGATTATCCGAAAACGCAGTTTTTCGCAGCGCGCTCAAAGTCTTCTGTCTTGCGGCAACGTTTATTCAAATCCTGGTATCTTCCACTGTTCTGTGTGCGGCTGTTTTTTGCAGGGGCAGGTCAGTAAAATGCTGTACGCGCTTCAAATGAGTGCATCTTTGGAACATTTACCTCTGCAATTTAATTCGCTTTCCTGCTCTTTAAAATTTGGATCGGTCCCTGCTGGGGGTCCCCCAACACTCATCTTTGAATTTTTCCAATGCGTATACCTTTACTGTACGCAATCAATCCCCATCATCCTTGCCTACAAACCTCTTTTATACCACGCCTCTTCCTATCCTGACGACTCAGGATTTGTTGTTGTTTACCCGATCCCTTCCTAGGGATGGGGGCATAGCGGGAAACCATGGAGCCCCAGAAGCCGGGCAACTCCCCAGGGTCTGGACCAGAGGTCGTAAAGAGACAAAAGAGTGAGCGGCGCCGCAAAGAGTCCGTAGCTGGACAGTGCAGAATGACATGAGAGGTGTCCACAGGGGCTGCAGAAAGGATAATTCTGCCAATCCTAGAAAGATAAGAACCTAAAAGAAGGCTGTGTTCATTGCAGCGAAGACGAGAGAGGACACCGCGAGCATGACGAGGGAGCACAAGTTCCTCGATTGAAATCGAGAGAACCTGTGTGTCAAAGAACTTCGATGAGACGGTATGCCTCCAGTTCGAGATAAGATGAGAGTGGAGATAAGAGGAGAGAGACTACAAGGGATTGCGGAGGGCGCAAGTAGCGCACCCCGTCTGGCCAGCTCATCAGTCGCGTCGTTCCCCGGGAGAAACGAGTGTCCTTGGACCCATTGTAGTGTGATAGAACAGAAGGAGAGAGAAGACAGTTCCTGCCAGATCTGCCACAGAGTTTGAGAAAAGAGGAAAGATGGAGGAGAGAACAGAAAAACTCGGTGAGAAAAACTTGAGCATACTGAGCATGCCGAAAAGAAAAGAGTGGCCACAAAGAGAGCAGTTGGCAAGAACGCCGGAGCCGTCTTTTTCAAAAGGAAAAGGAACAGAGCACCAGATCATTAGGGAGAAGAGAGTCAAGGTGGGCGAGAGCCTTACCTTGGCGAGTGAGAGGGGGATCAGAGCGAGAGCATGGGGTGGAAAGGGTGGACTCCACCGTGAACGAAGGCAGATTCCAAGGAGGAGAGGGAGGGCAAGCAACAAGAGCCTCCCTAGAACAAGTAGAAGGAAGCATGAGCGGGTGAGTGGACGCAAAAGCTCTCCAGGACGATCTGCAGAGTCTTGGTTTCACTCCTAGTCTGGCCAAACCTGAAATAGGAAAAGAGGTTGGGAGATGAAGAACCCGCTCATAAGATGAAAGAGTGAAATGAGTCAGGGTGACTTGTAGGGGAGGTAGAGAAGCCTCGGTGAGAAAAAAAGGGATAAGGGAGGTAGAGAGGCAGCCGTTGATAGCGCGACTGGCCGCTCGGTGGAGGCGTTACAATTTGGTGATATTGGTAACGCTTAGGAAACGAAACCATCCGGGTGAAGCGTATGTGAAAAGGGACCGAAGAAAAGATTAATACAGAACAGAGAGGGACTCCTTAGAGGAGCCCCATGAGGAAGCAGAGATACAGCGTAATGCCTTGAGACGTGGGAAGAACTTGGCCTTCAGCGAAGATACATGTTTAGAAAAGGATAGAGTGCGATCGAAGGTGATCCCAAGAAAAGTTGGAGTGGGATTGAAACGGAGACGGGAGCCGAGCAGGAGGAGGTTAGCTTGGTGGGGATCCACTAAGAAAAAGGAGGTCTCACATTTGCTCGGATTGAGAGGAAGGCTCCAGTACTCAGACCAGCGCTCCAATCGAAACAGAGCTGCTTGTGTGGCCTCCACCGCAGTGGAAACCGAGGGGGAAGAGGACCAAATGGCCAGATCGTCAGCGTAAAGAGAACAGCTGACGGAAGAAGGCATAGAGGCCGGAAGATCATTAATAAAGAGAGAAAAAAGTACAGGGCCAAGAACGGACCCTTGCAGAACACCTCGACGGACTCGAAAGGACCGACTTTTGTGATTTTGATAAACCACAGAAGCGCGTCTATTAGAAAGAAAAGATTGAGTCCAACGAGCAAAGCAAGAAGGGAGGCCAGCCGAAATAAGTTTGTAGAAAAGAGCGGGATGCCAGACAGAGTCAAAAGCTTTAGAAAAATCGATAGTAGCAAGGATCGTCCGAGATCCCGACCTGAGTTTGTTAAACCCATTTAAAATTGACTGAGAAAGGTACAGAATTTGATCAAGTGTAGACCATCCAAGGCGGAAACCGGCCTGGCGGGGAGAGAGAATGGAATTAGATTCCAGAAAGAAGAGTAGACTGATGCGTTCAAACAGCTTTGATACGCAAGAGGTAAGAGAGATAGGCCGGAAGGTAGCAGGAGAGTCGAGAGGCTTTCCCATTTTGTGTATGGGAATAATGGAAGATGTCTTCCAGATGGAAGGAAAGGAATGCGAAGACCAGGAGAGATTGAAGATGTGAAAAAGAAAATCCATGCCAGAGCGAGGAAGATGCTTTAGCATGGGATAGGCAACTTTGTCTGGGCCAGCGGCAGTGGATGAAGAGAGGTTGAAGGCAGCCGCATGAAATTCAGCGAGAGTGAAAGAAGAGCAAAAGGACGAGTGAGACTTTACAGGGCACGTGGCTCGGCGGAGCTCGGAATGGTAGCCTCTGGCTCTGCTACGCAGAGCCTTTGGCTGAGAAATGGAAAAGGGGGATCTCAGGTAAGCGGCATAGACCGAAGCCGATTTCCTGGGAGAAGAACAGTTGGAGAAGTTAGAAGAGGAGGAAGACGAGGAAGATGAGCCAGCGATAGAGCGAAGGAGAGAGTACACAGATTTAGGGTTAGATTTAGGTGAAAGAGAAGAGCAAGTCGTCTTCCATGCCTCCGCCTTGGCCTTGGCGATGACTGACGAGGCGCGTCGAGAAGCGGAGATGTAAACCTGGCAATCTTCATCACTTCTGTGAACGGCAGCGAAAGCCTTGGGTCTTTCACTAACCGCACTTTCCATCTCAGCAGACCACCAGGCTTTAGGAGGGCGTTTGATGCGGCCGAAAGGAATGGAAAATTTGGCCGCATTCAGTGCCAGAGAGGTAAAGAGCGAAAAGAGAAAGAGACGAGTATTCCTCCGCAGAAGGACAGCGAGAGTCAATGTAGAAGGCAAAGCCATCCCAGCGAGCTTTCTGAAAATTGAAGGAAGGGGGACGCTCGTTGAGGCGAAAGACCGGAGAGAGAGGGATAGATAGAAGAATTGGTAAGTGGTCAGAACCAAGGTCCTGTAGCACCTCCCAGTAGAAAGAAAGAGCAAGAAAAGAAGGGGCAAAGGAGATGTCAGGAGAGGAGCGACTGCCAGAGGAGCGATGGAGAAGGGTAGGTATGTCAGGGTCATTGAGGGGAAGGAGGTCAGAAGAGATGACCCAGTCGAATACTTCCTCCCCGCGGGGGCCAGAAGTAACTCTTGAGTCCCAAAGCGGGTGATGGCATTTGAAGTCCCCCAGAATGAAGAGATTTCTGGCGGAGGGAAGAATTGAGGGAGAAAAGGAATCGGTTCTGCCATCCGTCGGGGAGAAGCGAATAGGAGGTCGTACACATTAAGAAATGACACCGAGGAGGATTTGTTTAGAGAGATGTTGATTCCTACATAATCAGAGTAGGGATCAAGCGAAGAAAGAGAAGAGGTAGAAAGTTCAGACAAAGATAGGCTCTGCCTGACGAAAATCATGACGCCGCCGCTGGCGTGCGAGGCATCAGGAGAGAGAATGCCAGACCGGAAGTGGGTGCGATCAGAACGCAGAACAGAAAATCCAGGAATCCGGAAAGAGGAAGATGAGTTAAGATTGGATTCCTGGATGCAGATAAGATCGACTGGATGGGACGATAGAAAATGAAGTAGCTCAGTGCTCCTGGCTCGGAGACCTCCAGTATTCCATTGAAGAACCCTCAGAGAGTCAGGGTGGGGGGAGGCAAAAGGACGGCCAGGAGCAAGGGACGGTGGTGCGGGGGCAGAGGGACAAGATATATAATGGGCAGATGGAGGATAAGAGGTTTGGAGACAAGAGTGGGGCGAGAGAGCAACGTTAGCAGAGGCGGGGCTAGATTGCACAGTGAAGATATACATGTCGGAGGAGTCCGAAGAGGGAGTCACAGTGATTCGGCAGGGGGGCAGCTCCAAGAATGAGAGCTGCCAAGAGCTCTGAATTCGGAGAGGGAAAGTTGTGAGCACCTTAGCTGGACCCATTTGGAGCAAGCGCAGCATTGCACTGATTTCCTCCCAGGTCACATTTCCAATGCACACAGAGCAAGGGAAAATGGGGCCAGGGTTGGGATCAACGTTACCGCTCATCAAGAGAAGGAGGAGAATGAGGAAACGAAGAAGGGCAAGAGAAGGGCAGGAAAAAAGAAAAAGAGAAAACAGGTGACCGATTTTAAAAAAGCTGTGTGCTGCCCTTCTGCGTTCGTTGAGAGGGCAGCATAGCGAAAAAATGAATGGGAAGTGCCCGGGGTAACTGGGACCCTCGGGAAGGCGAACAGCCATTTCGACCCAACTCAGACGGGGCCAGAGACCGCACCACCACGTTGAGGCGGCTGTTGATTGGTGAAGACTCAGGATTTTGTGCCAAGTATTAAACTTTTCACTTTCGCTCTTTGCTGTCGATCTTATTGTGTATTCAATCTCAACTCTGCGTCATTCCAAATTCCTAGACACTGCGCTGTGATCGAATTGCCCTCACTTCCGATCTGGCCCTCTTCCCTGATAACTCCCACGTTCGCGGTGGTGTGGTTTTCATCAGACAAGGCCTAACCTTAAACAACTTTCTTCGCTTGACCCTATATTGACTACCTGGGAGGCAAAATTTTGCTGAAAAACTCCCCTGTAATATAAGACCTTCGCTCTTCGGCAGACAATAAAATTGACTCATTTCCCCTTCCACAAATCTCTTGTGGTGGGCTTCCAACTGCCATCACCTCCCTTCTGGGACAAGAGCTACTTTAGCTCGTCTTGGGGAAAAAAATATTTCACTGGGTCATCTCACTACCCTCTTCTACGTGCTACTGCGCTCTTCACCTTTTTTGCACAGAATGTGGACAAATCTTTCATTTCTTTCGGCCGCGTCCAACATCATTCTCAAGTCTGGCGGTCTTCCGAAGTGGAAAAAGCAGTAAAAGAAAGACTCAAGGCTTCCTCTCACAGAAATGTTAATGAGCGCCAAGCTTACATCACAGCCTCTCGACATGCCTTATCCGTCATCACAAAGGGCTGAGGCATGGCACGAGACGTGCTCTTGTTTCCCCAATTAGATCCCAAAGTAGTATATACTCTATCCTTCCTTCTGTCGCTGTTTCTGCTTCCCTAACGTTTCCAACTTCTCTCCTCCCAAGGAGACTGCATCGGTTTATGCCAACTACGAGATATTACTTTTCTGTCTCTCAGCCAAAAGGTATGCGCAGCAGAATCAAAGGCTACTTGTTTGAGCTCATCCCCCGAAAAATCCCATTCTGCTCTGCTCTCCTCCAACCGCCACTGAATTTCTTGCGGCTTCTGCCAGCCTCATCTTCTACTACTACTGGCCCAGACCAAGTTGCCTACCCTACGCTGAAGCACCTCCCTTTTTCTGAGGTAGATCTTTGCTTCTTTATTCTTGGTCTTTGCATTCCTTTCCTTACATCTAGAAGTCTTCATCTATTATTCCCATCCACGAGATGGGAAAACCTCACCTGCTTCCTGCTAGGCTATCTGTCTCACCTGTATCTCAAAAGTGTTTGAGTTCCTCCGTCTACTCTTCTTTCTGGAGTTTCACTCAATTTTCTCTCCCTCCACCCCCTTCTCGTCAGGCCAGTTTCCGCCCACATTGGTCTACTTCGGATCAAATTCTTTTTTTTCTTAGTTTATTTTGGATGGGTTTAACAAGCCCAAGCCAGGCTCTCGGCCAATCCTTGCTACCACGGACCTCTCGAAAGCTATTGACTCTGTCTGGCATCCCGCTTTCTGCCATAAACTTATTTCGGCTGGTGTCTCTCCTTGCTTTATTCAGGGGACTTGATCTTTTCTTTCTGACTGGCGCGCTTGCGTGGACTCCCAAAATTGCTCCAAATGAAGTCGCTCCTTTCGAGTCCGCCAAGATGTTCCATATGGATCAGTTCTTGGCCCTGTTCTCACCAATGATATCCCTAAGTCTGCCTGCTTCCGTAAGCTGCTCCCTATGCTGACAATCTGGTCCTCTTTCCCCTCGGTCCCCTGCTGTGGCAGCCAAACAATGAGCTCTGATCCGGCTGGAGCGCCGGTATCTTCCTAAATCCGAGAAAATGTGAGGCATCCTCGTTTGATTCTCATAAAGATATCCTCCAGCCCCAAGTTATTTTACCTGCCTCTCCGCTTCAGTTGCACTCCAACTGTTCTTGGGGTCGTCTTCGACCGCACTCTTCTTTTCTACCCATGCATCTTGGCGTAAGGACCCGTTTTTCCCTCTTCTCAAGGGCTTACGTTGTATCTACTTTCTCGTGGGGCCCTTCAAAGCAGTCCCTTGCTCTTCTTTAAAAAGCTTTTCCGGCTTGTTCTCACTTATGCTTCATCGTCGTGCCATCGCCGCCTGCATCACGTTTTCCCCTATTTTCTGTCAGTGGCGTTGCAACCTTCCTTGCAAGTCTCCCTTACTCATTTCGCTCTGTCTTATGAGCAGGCCCTTAGTCTTTCAGCTTTCTTTTCCATTTCAGGTTTGGCGAGACTTAGACTTTTCAGGTCCTCCTGGAGAGTCTGCGTCTACTCACCCGCTTATGCTTTCTTCGTCTTCCCCCAGGCAAGTTCTCTTCGGTTGCCCTTCCTCTCCTCTTTATAACCACTGTTCCTTCAGCGTGGAGCTCACTCTTTCTACTCTGTACTCTCACTATAACCCTCCTCTTTCCAGCCAAGGTGCGGCTCTTTTTCACCTTGACTCTCTCCCTCCTTATGACGTGGTTCGGACGAATGACTCTTTTTGGCTAAGGAGACTCTGGCATCCTTGCCAAATGCTCTTTCCATAGAGCTGAGGCAGCCATTTCCTATTCGGCAGGCCCAATATGTTCAAGCTTGCGCCATTCTACAAGCTCTTTGCTGGTCTCGACAGTACCAAAAAGACTGCCATTTCCCCTCTAAAACTCTCGCTCTATTTTTGCTACGCTCTCCTCCATCCCCCCCGTTCTTTTTATTTTGCACTCTGGCAGGACCAATCCTTTTTATTCTCTACTATCAGGCTACAATAAGTGGCTAGTCCCTCATTTTTTCCAGGGAATGTCCAGCCATTCACTGTCCCGTGTAATCTATTTTACCGGGATAGAGGCGTACTGTGTTATCGAATTTCTTCAACACCCACGCGTCCTCTGTATCCGCTACATCCAAAAGGGAGCTTGACGTGAAGTTTGCTGATAGACAGAATTTAATTACACATGGTCTCTGCAACCAACTTTACGGAACGATGACCAAATTCTCACTAATCCAGCGCCAGCCTATGTGTGTATACCGGTTCACTAAAACCAAAAGAGATGACTCGACGTCCAGGGTAGCCTTAACTACACGTCTAGGCTTGCAACTGAAAAATGGAAGATCACAGTCTCTGGCAGCGAATATAATAGAATTTATATACAATACAAACAGCAAAGGGGTGGCACACAACAAATAGCGCTAATCCAGTCCTACAGTAAAATAGACGGGTCAAAAAAGCATGCAAAAACGGCAGCTTAGCTAATTATTTGAGTGACCGAACCGCTTAAGTCTAAACAAAATTGTAAGTTTCACAGATATATAATCATAAATAGCCAGCACACGTGGACCAATCCTGCCTAGAATTACTAGATACTTTCGATGTCTACCTAGAAAAGGAAGTCTCCTCTCTCGAGGACATGCATTCGTTCCCTTCACTAAGCACGCCAACCAAAAAAAACAAACCACGCTATGTCAACAAAGCTTATCTAAATAGTCCCTGAAGAGCTCTAAAGGATTTTACCGACAACAAATAGGGAAAAGGCGTAATTACAGTTTCCTACATTCACTGAGGAACTGGTACTTCCTCGTCAGGCTCGTTGTTTCCTTTCTCGTCTTCGTCACAACGGACGCAGTCTTCTGTTAAACTCTTTCAAAACATCTCGCATTTCATTCTGCACTGTCCTGCTACGGAGCCTGCACCGCTTGCTCTTTGGCGACTCCTTTTCTTTTTAAAACCTCAGTTCCAGGCCCTGGGAGGTTTACTGGCTTTTGATGTTGCATGGTCTCTCGTCACGCCTCATCCTTCGGAAACGGTCGAGTAGCAACAACAGAATATCACGGAATTTGGTCCATGATATTGGTGACTGGAGAAATAGCTGCTTTAAAGGCCATGACTTCTGAATGTGGATCGGCTAATTGGATGTGCCGGTAATCCAAATTATTTGCGCTTGTAGTTCTACGAAGCATCTTCGATGACCCAGAAGTGCAACAGCGTTTGCTTTTGGATCAAAATAGAGCAACGTTATGTAGCAGTGAAAAAGTGAGAAAATTACGTTTTTTGAACGCAAGTTGCAGTTATGCTCACCACGTAAAATTAATAGGCCTACTAAATATTTCGAAATGTCGGTGGAAAAGTGATGATCTTGAAGAAGTAGTTTGCCCAGCATGCTGTAGCTTTGCTCAGCACTGCGTAAAATTGTTTGGAAAGGTAAAATTTAGCTTATAGTGCTGGCTTAATGTTTGGCCATGACATTTATACAATCGATGAGACTGTGATGTTGAAAACTTAAGTCAAAACACTTGGCATCTCGGTGAAATTTGATCTAGAATCACTAGGCTAGACCTGTATTTCTTTCTGTCAGGCTGCTTGGCAATAGCTTTTCAAAACTTTGTAAGTTAAGTCAGATCTTTACTTCGAGTTGAACTCTGGCACTATGTTATTAGGCTAGGCTTGTAGATTATTTAGCTTGCAATTGCGAGTTTTCCATCTCTATATTATTTTGTTGCTGTTTAGCCATTGATGCTATTGCTTCGTACCATACACGTAGGTAGCGATTGTAGTTAAATAATTTTATGCAAAGCAAATAGGCCTACTCTGAAGCAGTTGTATGTGGTAAAACAGATAAGCTTCCCACATTTTACTTGCTGACAAGCGACCAAAAATAACTTTTATCAAAATTTTTGATCTACAGTCACAAAAATAGACAATTATCATTTGGTGTCAGTTGCGTCTTAAAAATAGTGTCCTCAAAACGGCGCTGTGGAATCGTTATATACTGTTCTAGACGATTTCCATCATTGGACGAATCATTTTTTTTGACAGTTTTACCAGCTATTTACGTATCAAAACAATGGGATCTACCTCTAGAATTTATCACTCTCAGTATGTTAAAGACAATGCAGGGAGTGGCATTTCAACCCACATTTACGCCAACCGTCGAATATGTGTCATGGCGTAGAGATAAAAACCAGGTGTACATAGCCTGCAGTTCCTGATGTGAAATTTTTCGGCCCAGGGAATGATGTAAATTGTGGCCCGCTTCTAAAGATTGAATTTTTTAGTTGCCAGTCGACACCTTTGACATTCGATCCTTATCAAGCTAATCTCATTCGTAGATCTCTTAAACAGATAAAATGGTCTTCAATTTTGTCTCATGACAGAAATTGGCAAAAGAGTCGCTGTCAAAACGTTGATCTCCCAAAAACGGTCTTCTGTAGGTCAGCCTTCATAACATTGACCGTTTTAGGCCAATGTTTACTTCAAAAACTCTGATTGGCCAGCGGAATCTTCCACTACTATGAAATTGGCTAGCTTTCAAACAGGTTGCACACTTCCGGTGTAGAGCATGACTTTGCCGAAGACAGCGCCGCAACCGATTGTTGTCCCAGATCGGTGGCTGATGTGACTTATTCCGATAATTAAATTGATGGGGCGTTTTCACATTGATTGGCACGAAGCCTTAATGATACATTGAGCTACTATGACAATGTTCTTCGTATTCCATATCAATTATCGGTATAGATCCAACACTAGAAATAGTTAGGCCTACATCTGCCGCTCAGCTGGCATCGCCGAATCGTTTAAAGCGCTAGCGACGGTTAAGTGATGCTTTACACCGGTGGTTCTTATACTTTTTTAAGAATTTTGTGTAATGTTCCCCTTGCAATATTTTTCATGACTCACGGTTTACCACATATTAAGGCAATCTTGAAAATTAAATCAATTACAAAAATCATATTTCAATCATACTTGTTAAGAAGTGATTGGCACTCACGCTAGAGCCTCCTTAGCCGATAGAAGAAGAGTCCGAGCCATCAGTCAAAATAACTAGGCGGTAAGTTGTGAGAGAGTCAAAGTGAGCAACAGCAGTCCCATGGAGAGAAAGAAAAGCGTCCAAGCGAGGACATGAAGTAGAAATAGTAAGCTCAACGGTGGAAGAATATGGGTTTCAAGGAGAAGAGAGAGGAAAGGCTGGAAAAGCCTTCCTGGACAAAGAAAGCGTCAGCATCAGCAAGTAAGCGGCCGCAAAGGCTCTCCACGAGGACTCGAAAACCTTTGGTTTCACTTCGCGTTTAGACAATTCTGAAACACGATTGTAGTCATGAAAACCCCTCACAAGGAGGCAGAGCGAAGTAAGTAGGGTAACCCGTTAGAGAAGCAGAGAAGCCTAACAAAGAAGAAGAGAAATAGGAGAGGAAGCTGGTGATGGTGCGATTGACTGCTTGGTAAAAACGTTCCAATTTGGTAAGATTGGTGCTGGTGCACGATAAAAAAAGCGAAAATGAGAAGGGGTCTTAGAAAAGTTTTATGCAGAAAAAAAAGCACATTTTCAATCAAATTGAAGTCGAATTCTATTCTGGGGGAAGGGGATCAGCGTTTTTAAAAGTAGAAATTTACGCATTGTCCATCCAAGCAAAGGCGAAGACCTTTTTTTCAGAGATCAACATTTTCAAAGTCTAAATTCTTGTATATTTATATTTAAATCGAAATGAAAACTTTTTTGCGATCAGCTTTTTCAAAGTATATTTTTTGAAAATAAATCCTTTTATGATATCGAAACTGATGAATAAGCGCACGCTCACAAACTTGGATTAACTGGTTAGGGATGTATCCCCCGTACCCCTCTCTAAATCCCCTAAAGCTCTCAGCATTGTTTTTAACATGTTGAGAATTATAACATCTAGAGCGGTGTTCCCAACGGGCTATCCATGAATCATCAAGTGGCTTTTCAAGTGATCTACGGAGAGGTCCTTCCATGAAAACAGAATATTTACCATAAAATGCTTATTCTAAAGATTCTACGGGAGCCTTTCAGTTATTTTCAGCAACAGGTATTACTGCGTTTGTTTTTGGTAAAATACTGTTGAACAGTCAAGACTAGCAACTCGTTAGGCTCAGAGTTTATGAATTAGGCTATTGTGATAGTTGTGACCATCGATTAAATTAGAATAATAATGCCTCTTACTTTTTAGCATTACACATAGCCTACAGCCCAGAATTCTTATAGAATATCAAAGTCTTTGAAGACGTTGCAGCCCAAGCTAAATAAACAAATCAAATCTTATTGACCCTTTTAGTGTTACAGCTTGTTTGTGGGATGCTTGGAAATAATAGTCCAATGCTGTGTAAATTATCTTTTAGTGGTCCATCGGCGAAAATGGTTGGGAATCACTGATCTAATGGTAAATCCAAACATTAATTCTCTGGATACATTAATGTGAGATAAAAATTAATTACCAGGCATGTCGCTAGACAGGCTGATTCAGTAACTGCGTATAGCTTGGGCTACGCTACTGCAAAATGTAGGCCTACTGTTTTGTTAGCTTTCTGGCAATGACTAGCTGTTGGCCGGTGTATGTAGACCTCAACTTTCATGTAACCCCGTAGAAAATAACTGCAGGGAAAGATCATGCGAATGTGCTGGATATCCCACGTCAGTGCGCAAAGAGATCACAGGAGTTGAAAGCATCTCTCAAAACTTGAATCAATTTTTTGCTGTGCGCGCGGCTTCTCCGTCTCGTTGAAATCATGCCGGCATATATTCAAAAAAATTCTTCTTTCAGTGGGATCAAAAAGTGTTGACGCAAAGGCATGCTTAAGCTGAACGCCAAACAGAATCTAAGATATACAGTATGAATAACAATTTGAACTTTCTTTGAACTTCAAACGCTTCAAGGTTTTTCAGGAGGCTTTCGCTTTAGTGCTAAACCTGTAGACATAAAATTTTTGACCCCAAAAGTATAGATTTTCTATCGATTTTTAATGAAATCAAACAAGTTTGCGTTTCAAAAGTTGCAAAAACGCTTTCAGTTGTAGAAAAAAAGAAGAAAATGCGTATAGCATGCACAAATAAAAAAATGTAAGAAGACTGTAAATCGATAAAGTTGGGCATCTTTTTTGACAAAACCGTTGCCGTGTTCTTTTTCGGGGAAGAGGACACTCCGAGTTCCATTACAGCGGCGAGAAGCTTTGCCAAAATGAGAGGACAATTTGGGAAACTGTCAAACCTGGTGATGCTTCATAGTCCATAAAAATGCTTAAGAAAAGCTGAGCAGAGCTGACCTCAGCAGAAAATCTGGAACAGACAGCAACAAGTAAAAATCAGAGGCAACGACGCCAGAGCCTCTCCTGTAGGAAAGAAACAGAACCGTCAGTTAAGAACACAAGGTTCCGAAGAGGCTTGTGACAAGTGATAACACAACGTTGTCGAAAGAGAAAGATCAGAAGTAGACCGCAGAGAAAGGAAAGCCTTTGCGAAAGGAAGAAAAAAAGATTGCTCGTAAGTAAGAGGCGAAGGAGGGCAAGCAACCTGACTTCTTTGAGATAAAAAAGAGGCAAAAGTAAAATCAGTTAGTGGAACCCAAAAGAGGAGGTAGAAAGAATTGTTATTAAAAGTTGGAATCAGCAAGACGCAGGCAATGATGGTGATTTAACGTGGTTAGCTGCTCTGATAAAAAAATCACTGATATAAATCTAACCAATAAAGATGCGTAGAAAGAATTTATAGAGTAAAGATAACGACTTCTTAGTTGGGCCCCTGACAAAAGCAGATCTGCAGCGCCAAGCATTAAGACGAATCAAAATCTGTCTCAAATGAGGAGATAGACTTCTTGGTAGAGAGAAAGATTACCGCAGCATTTCTGTTTTATGATTAGCAGTTTTAGGGTTCATGTTTAGTTTCTCCATTAGACGAGAAAGATGGTAATAGGGCAAGGCTGTGTATTAAGATCATTATACCATCCAAAAAATGTGCAGATATCTGTACAAAATGGGTTTTATGTATTTGCAGAATTGACCTTTTCTTTGCATGGACTGATTATTAGATGCTTCCAAATCTGCTCTACTTACAAGGATCAAATGATGACAAGAGTTGATGATGTTCAGAAAATGTGTGGCAGTGCAGTGGCAGTGGCACTGTATGTTGCACCAGTTAAGTGTCAGTAATAACTGGTGAATATTAGAGCATGGTTAAAGATCTGATTGAACAAAGACAATATTTCAGTTAATATTGCAAGATTATTGTTTACTTTTTTTGATCTATTTGCGATCTGTAGCCAAGCAACATACGTAGCCATGAAACAAGCATGAAACTCATTAATAAAGTTATTTCGCAAACAACTAAAATGCCAAGTATTCCATTTTGTTTGCCTCGTAACGACGACAATAGAAAAGAAGAGAATAGATATCTAGCAACCTGTTAATATTTTTTGAAATACACTTTAATCAACAGCAAATTTACCAATCGTAGGCTCTTTTTGGACCAAAAAAGCTGTGAAGTTGGTTACAGCTTTCTCATGAAATCTCTCGGTGAGTTCTAACTTTAGGAACGCCAAAGTAGCCCTAAATCTTCTGCTGTTTTTAAGAACGGAGGCAGTCTGGCGCGTACACAGAAAAATCATTGGAAACGATGATAATTTTTAAATGGAAGTAAGGAAGTGAAGTCACTGCTCGACCTTCATCATAAAATTATTACAAAGCATTTAAGCTCTTCACCTTCTCAAGGGTGTAGCATAATACGTAAAACCCTCCTCTGGCGTTGAAATTTTTATGTGTTGATGTGAGCCTCTTTTGACTTTAGGACTTTGATAAATTATAAATCAAAGCTTAGAGGAAAACTGCAGTTGATTCGCAAAATTTTAGGGTTTATTTTGATACTTGCATGAAATTTGTTGTTTTCTGACGTTGGTAAGAGGGAAAGCGATGTTAACTCTAATATATAGCAAACCTATTGAGGAAGATGATCCCAGCTGTATGTAAACACAAGCTTTTTTTTGAGAATTGACTCCTTCGACGGATAATGAAGACTAATTATTATTATTACATCTTTCCTCGATAGCTATCTTACTGCTGATCCGCTCAGGTTATGTCAAAGGTAAATTTGACATGTACAGTACGGTTAAAAGAACACAAAAATGCAATGGGTTGTTTTGGTTTATATGCTGGAGGCAGAGTTAGTGGAATTTAACTTTATGGTGAGGAACCTATGTTCGTTTTAAGCAAACCTTTAAAATTTGACTTTTGACCTAAATGTTTAATCAAGCGCAACAAGGTAGCAAGCGCGCTGGCGAACCGAGATTTTTGGAAAGAATCCAAGCAAAAGGACCGTGTGATCGGCTTTCTGAAAAAATGGATGGATGTGTCTGAAAATACTTTTTGAGGCAAGGAGACGTGAATAAGGGTGCTTGAGATCATTAACGTAGCTAGAAACAAATTTTAAAAAGGGGGAGACAAAAATGTATTTTTTGGTCTTTGTGTTTCTTAATTTTGTTAGATGATCTTTTGTAACCGTTGCAATTGAAAATATCTTTATTTCTTGGTCGGGGTTGAAAAAACTGGGGTGCATAGCCAGTGTGCCTCCTAGCTGCGGCCATGCTTGAAACCGCTTGAAACCTCTTGATCCCCCTAGGTCAGGGGTTCTTAGCCAGGGGTAAATTTACCCCTTGGGGTAAATTTGACCTGCCTTGGGGGAAAATTTTGTCAGCAAAAAATTCACATTTTTACCTATTACAATAGGTATTCGTAGAAGTAAAAATATAAAAAATATTTGGGGGTAAATAATACTTTTGAATTTGCCAAGGGGTAAATGAGAGAATAAAGGTTGAGAACCCCTGCCCTAGGTTAAGCCCTTGAAGTAAAGAAATTTTTGGTAATGCGCGGCATGTAATAATTTCAGAACTTTGATATCGTCCCAGTGAAAACGCCGCATTTTGAAAAGATCCGTGACGAGCGAATGTTCGCTTCCTGGTAATTTTGCGTAAGAAAAAGCAAGCTTACCGCGCAGTGCTGCGCAACGTCAAGTAAAACGTCGTATTTGCGTTGCTACGTCACCTTCCAAAAAGACAAATAATGTACAATGACGTGCAAGTTTGATCATTACATGAAATATGCTATGTCAACATACTTTTTGAATATAAACAAGACCACAACAACTGCAGTCACTTCATTCGAGTTTCACTTGCTGGAAATATTTGCAAAGAAAAAATTTTAAGACAAGTAAGACAGCGACCATGTTGATTTAACTTTGAGTTATCATAGTGCGCTTACACTGTGCTACGTAGGTCGGTTTTGGTACGTAGTCTACTCAAAGCGATTTTAAGGCAGAAGAAAAAAGAGAATATTTATATCAAAAATGTGTTAGCGCTTTGTGTTCCCCATGGGTATTAGAGTCGAAGTACACAGCACCATAGGCAGGCTTAAAAAGCTCAACTCCAAATCTTATAAAATAACACCTTTATCAACTGCCAATCAAAAAAATCATTTTTGCTAAAGTGTCATCTTTTGCAGTGGTACCCAGAAGCATGAGGTCCTCTACCCTGTGTGGCGGCGCTGCTGGCAATTTTTTGGCGAACGTTTGGTTCAGATTGCACCAGTTGTCGTCTAAAGTTCAAAATGCGGTTGACTGCTTATCTCTTCTCTGCATTCTATTTCATTGCATTCGTATAAGATTCGAAATATCCGAAGACCTTTGTTTCTCCTGTAGCCTTAAAGACTGCCGAAGGCATCTTTAAACATGTTTAAAAATTACATATTTCTTTCAGGTGATCGTGAAACAAAGCTCGAAAGAAACAGTCAATGAAGTTTGCGTTGGTTGCTGGGCTTTTGGCCCTGGCCTTGTGCGTGCAAGGTAAGGAAACTTTATTCTCCAAAACACAGCTTATTGGGAAAAACTAAGACCTTGCTGTTTTTGTTGTTTGCGAAATATGCTGTTGTTGTTGTGATTATCCTCCTCTTCCCCAGGATAGAGGTACGGAACGAACGGTAATCTAGGTTCTCGCCGTCAACCTAACTGAATTAGGCTAGGGGAAGGGTGACAGCCCATTTCGAACCAGTCATGAATGACTGGTAGCCCCACCACCAACAAGGCGGACTGCCATTGGTGGGTACCCAAAAGTCGCCTTTTACGACATGCTGGGTGAGCAGCTTCACAACTGTAACCTGATGAAGTACGGGTAGGCCACCTGTCTGCCACATAAAGAAGGACACAACAAGCAAGCTTGCCGACTTGTTCTTCACACTATCCCTTTTGTGCTGAGCGCCAAGCAGGGAAGCTATGAATACCATTTTTAAAAGTCTTTTGGTATGATTCGACCTAGAAAATGAACCCTAGGTCTACCGACTGCGAAGCGGACACTTTAACCACTACACCATCCCGCCGGTAAGAAATATGCTAGCAAGGTCACTTTGCCAAAGCAGTCGCAGTGGCTATCAGTACTTTCGTAACATGGTAAAATCCTCACAGCAGTTTCGTCACATATCCCTAACGACTAAGGCGGACTGCCATTGGTGGGTACCCAAGATTCGCCTCTTACGACATGCTGGGTAAGCAGCTTCACAACTGTAACCTGATGAAGTACGGGTAGGCCACCTGCCTGCCTCATAAAGATGGAAGCATCCCGCCAAGTGCCTTGCCCAAGGACACAACAAGCAAGCTTGCCGGCTTGTTCTTCACACTATCCCTTTTGTGCTGAGCGCCAAGCAGGGAAGCTATGAATACCATTTTTAAAAGTCTTTTGGTATGATTCGACCTAGAAAATGAACCCTTGGTCTACCGACTGCGAAGCGGACACTCTTACCACTACACCATCCCGCCGGTAAGAAATATGCTAGCAAGGTCACTTTGCCAAAGCAGTCGCAGTGGCTACAAGTACTTTCGTAACATGGTAAAATCCTCACAGCAGTTTCGTTACATATCCCAGGCCCGATTAGCGTTTGGAGTTAGGGTTAGTTTTAAAGTTAGAAATACTATTAAGCCTACCACGTGACGAAATTACTGGCAACCGCTGTTCGGGTATCAACCACAAATGAAAAGTTAGCAGCAAAAATGTATTCAGCCATAACATTACAAAGAACAGTAGAGTAATGGAATTTTGCATATTTTTGTATCGTTGGATAAGATATACATAAAGGAATGTACTAAAAAAAATTGCTGAATTCCTTAAATGTAGATTGTACTTTGCCCTATTTTAACGTTATGGCTGAAAAGAAACCCTTTTCCACCAGAGTGATTTTAAAGATGTTTTTAATGATTATATTGGAAAATATTGGACCCGCGCATTAATATCGAAAACAGTAGCTATCGCTAATCATAATTGCATCTATTTGACAAATTGAACGCGGTAACCTTGGTTGGCTTTTAGGTTCAAGCTTTGAGAAATTACGCGACTATGCAACGAGAAGTCTAACTGTTGACTTGTAATTTCTATTGTTATGTAGCACTTAGAAAACGTCAAAATAATAATGTTTAAACCAATTTTTAGGAGAAAGTAATTGTGTGGGCTTCTTTTACTTCCTCATGTAACCATTAGTAGCAAAATTATTAAGATGCAGGTTAAGCGAGAATTTTATTACTTAAACAAATACTGTGGTAAACTGTGTTTCGTTCCCAAAATACCTGCTGTAAGATCCTTTTTGCGTACTCAAAAAGAATTTTAGATACACTGCTAAATGCAACGTACGTCTACAATACACTGCTGTAGCAAAGCTTAAATTTTTGGAAGTGGGAGAAAAGTGGTTGGAGGGTGATATGTATTGTATTTTTTAGCTTTTTTCTATCAAAATATGAAATACTTTATGGTTTATAGAACGACTAAGCTTATCCTACCACCCAATAAAGCTTTCGTGTGCGTTTAGTAGCAGCTATTGAACTTGAATTTTGATTCTGTAAAGAAGGTCCTGTAAAGACGGTTTTCGTTACTTCTGCCACTTCGATAAAAAGACTTTTTTGACGTTTTGCTAGCATTTCACGTTTTCGGCCCTGCAAATACATGCACGGAAACGTAATTGCGTTTTGCTGAGTGTGATCTTTACTAATGAGTCTTTCCATGTTGCCAATTGCTTTTCAAAAACATGTCGCTAAATACTTCACAACAGTTGCCTTGATCAAATCGTAGCAACGGTGGTGTCTCATTGACATTTGCAAATGAATCAGTGAAGTCATTTTTCAGCCCTTTTTAAATCGTTATCACATTTCTATTGTTTTATGGTTGTGTAAATATAGCGAATGCAAACACTTGCAACAGCAGCTCCAGCCTTCGCAACGCATTCAAGTTTGATCTCCAGGCGTGATTGATGCGTTTAATAAACAGTTATTTATTCATTGCCAATGACACCGCCGTGAAAGAGAATTTTTGGGCTTATGACAATATTGATACATGGTGACATCATAAGAACAAACCAAGCAAGAAATCTTGCTTTCGGTGACTAGTTTTTTCGCGACGCATTTGGCCATTTGTGATCAAAAAACAGGAATTAAATCAAACCATGCACGCCCCTGGTCGTCAATTTTTCGAAATTGTAAGGCGGTTTTGGGTCCATGTTTAAGTCTGTTATGCTTTGATTTACCACTGGCTACCTAATTGAAATCAGACTCCTATGCGAAGTAGTCTTACACTGCGTTTGAAACATAGCACCTTTGACTTGCTTTCTTCTCAAATTGTGATTATGCTGGCGTTTTTTTTACATATTTGGATGAGTTTAAGAGTCCCAATTTTGTTTGTGGAATAAACATGTTTTATGGTTACTGATTGTTGTGAAATATAGCCTACTTTGCATTTCCCAACCTGCTATGAATCGCGCAAATGTTGTTTTAACCGTCAAATACTTTTAACTTCTTGATTATGCTTTGATACTCAACTTATTGCAGGGATAACACAACAGCAGAAGTTGGAAAGAAGAAGACGAAATGTAGGGTAAGTATCGATGTTGAATGAAAACAATAAAAGGAGTTTGGCTGTTTACTTTTCCTGTTGCTAGCCGGCGTCGCCCGGCATGGCCCCCAATCAGTAACGTCGAGATTAAGAATATCGGTTTGACCGACGCAGCTAACTTCACTAAAGCATAATTGTGAAAGCAGCAATGAAAAGTTAACATTTTTTTTAACATATCCAAATCTCGTTGCAAAACAAAATTACAGTTTTTTGAAACAAGAATCGATTAAAAAATATTGTTGGGGGGTTGCGCATGGCCGCGACATGTCTCCCACGTTCTCGAGTCCCCGGCAACGTTTTATTTGCCGTGTTTTACCATAGGCGTCCTTCGACTTAACAAACATTTATCCGTTAAATTGATCAAGTGATTGAAAGCATGCAGCTTTATGACGTAACAATGCTTTTTCAAAACCAGTCCTCAAGAAATAGATCAAAAGCCGCGTTTAAGTAAGTCTAAACGATTAATTGCCTGTGGCATCGTTGATAAAGTTTATACTGCTCAAAAATAAGTTTTAGCGAAGGCACTTTGTCAATATCTCACGAAAATCTTTCAACCACTTTTTTACGATCAGTATTTTTGAAAATGAAGGAAATAAATTTTGCAGTCAATCGATAATTGTGAAGTAATTTTAGTTCCCAAAACAATAAAATTTTTTGAAGTTGGCTAGTCGGGTGCTGACTTATGTTTTAGCAAAAATCGCTTTTGTTCATCAAAAAATACGAATTTTGAAAAAATTATTTTCACTGATGACGTCATCATGGCCTTATCAACCTTTTGGTGACACTAATCTCAGGGGTGATGACAAATGGTGCGAAGTTTCATGTTTGTACGTCTAATAGTTTCGGAGGAGTTCAGCTTGAAAAAGCGTTTCAATACTTAATTGCTTGTGGCCTTGCCAATTAATCATAGAATGTCAAAAACCTAATTTTATGGAAGGAACCTTGCAAATATCTATCGATAAAGCTCTCAACCGCATTTCTACGGTCAATAATTTTTGAGAAATTGAAGAAAATAACTGCAGACAGTGACACTGTTTCGACCTATCAGGTCTCTTCAGTGCAGTTGGTGACCAATAAGAAGCTAGAGGCTTGAGAAAATAAATTTTACAATTAACCCTTAATTATGACGTCATGTGAGATCGTAAAGGAGTGAAATTTGTTGAAGTTGGTAAGTGGAGTACTGGTTTTCGTTTAACCTAAGAACCGCTTTTCTCGGTCAAAAAAGGCAATTAAAAAAAAATCATCTTTGTTTGTGACGTCACCGTGACGTCAGGAAACCCCGCATGACATTCACGCCGGGGTGGTGATCAACCACACCAAGTTTCATGCCCGAACGTCCAGTCGTTTCGGAGGAATTAAAACACACACACACAGAACTGCGTTTTATTCACGTCACATAGACTAGCCGGCTCCGTTGGCGTCGTCAGCTGAGCCTCCTTCGTTAAGAGCGGGATTGAGAATATCGGTTCAGCCGGCCAAGCCACCTTCAACTTTTGGCTGCTTGTGTGAACAGCAACCAAAAGTATATGTTTTTTCTACCCATATGGTTTTCACGATGTGGTGCTCGCCTTTTTCCTATCAAATTTTTGATTTCTAGCTCCTAGCCACGCCTTAAGCCTAATAGCTTTTTGTTCTACCTTGCAACAGTAGGTAAGCAATATTCTAAATAGGTCAATTTAAATTAGACATAATATTTGATTGACAGAAAATTTCCTGAAGTTCCGAGCTCATTCAACGAAATTCCAAACGTTGAAGAGCCTATCACCGATGGAGTGTGCGATCCCCCTTGCATTCATGGTACCTGCAAGGAGAAGCAATGCGTGTGCGAAGAAGGCTGGAGTGGCGCTCTCTGTGATGAATGTAAGATCACGTTGAACGCGATTCACACGAGGCGCGAACCCATGCAAAAATCGTTGATTTAGCGCGTAGAAATTTCTTCACCTGTCATTACTACATCGTTTCGCAGCTTGAGTGTAAAAACTCTGATGTTGCTGGGTGCTAACCGCTTATAAAACAGAAAGCTGTTTCCAAAATTGTTGTATTTTCAGGCTCAAACCCTAGTTTGAAGTACAACTTTGGCGCGTAACAATGGTGTTTTTATTCATCATTTTGCTCCACTTTTTTCATAAAGTTTGCCCAAGCAAGTGGCACTGGCCATGGGGTGGATTTTTGTTTCCTTACTTTATCTCACAGTGTATGGATTTTGCCTAATAGTTGAATATACCAATTATTCAGTAGAGTTGACTTGTCAGCAATTATAACATTAAAATATTTGTTTCAGTCAAATGCTCCCTTGAATGTCAGCATGGAAAGTGCGAAACCTCAGAAGCTTGCACGTGCGAGTATGGATGGACAGGAAAGCTCTGTGACCGTGGTAAGAACCAGGAGATCCATTACTTCATCTTGTGAAGCGATTTATTTTTTCGTCAGAGATGCATTGCAATATAAACCAATTTGTAAAAATTGAGTGATTGTGCAAGCCACGGTTGATACAAATAAGAATACAATAATTTTTAGATTTTACTGGGCTGTTTTTCGTAATGGTTTATTGAAAATTAAGCATTTATGCTATTCTTTGTAAATATGTCTAGTTTTCATTTCTATTTGTATTATCAGTTGCAACTGATTTCTCTGTATCGTTAATTTGTCGTTATCTCAATTATCACAATTTCCTCTGCTATGGATGCTCCATTTATGATAGAAAAGCTCTCCGTCATCTCTACCGGTAACTCCGAAGTTGGTTCTTGCGTAACCGGCAAAGTTCTTCTCGTGACCGGAGGATAAAAACAAATAGCAAAAAAAGGCTGACAACAATTTTTTTCATATTTCAGCAATATGCGAAAAGGAATGCTTGAACGGAGGAGCTTGTGCTGCTCCGAACACCTGCGCTTGCAAAGATGGATACAAAGGAACTCTTTGCCAAATCCGTAAGTTTTAATGATAAAAGTTCGAATGCAATAATTTATCTTTCGCTAGGAAGCAACGGATATCCAGAAGCTGGGAAATTTTGTAATTTTTGGACCAATAGTGGTAAATGAATGAAGATACTAAATAAAAAGAAACGAATAATGCTGGAGACAGAGCAGGGCAGAATCAGATAACAGTTTGATTGACTAGATGCCTATGTCAAGAAAATTTGTCAAGAGATGCTCGCTTTTGATGTGGGCTCTTGTTTAACATATTTTGCTCTACAGATCTTCCGTCCGAATGCCAGTTCCCGTTCGAATATAATGGAAATATTTACCCAACTTGTACCACTGATGACTCCTTTGATGGAAACGCATGGTGCTCCACGACTGTATCTTATCAAGGCGATCGGCTAACTTGTGACTGTAAGTTGGCAGGCAAAGTTAACCAATGATTACTAAAAGTTTTAGGCACATTTTGGCCTACATGCATATTCTTATTCAGTTTTCCATTTAGTTGGTCGAAAAGGCAACAGTCATCGAAGTCTCTTGTGAATTTTACGACCTTTAGCTATATTGGCTTAACTAGTGCATTTGCAAGCCTTGATCAAGCCAAGTCGCTTTTGTTACTCAAAATTGTAAACATAAACTTTAAAGGATTTATTTTACGCTCGCAATCGAAAATTAATGTACGGCTGTTTTTAGATTTTATATTTAATAGTTTTTGAATAGATTTTGAATTATATTGCTAAGCCACATTCATATTAGTGTTACTGTAAATGATTTGTTTTCAGTCAAGTCGCTGTGCACCAAAACTGGCGAGTTTCTTGAAATTCCTGGAGACTGCAATCACTTCTACACTTGCTTGGAAGGAGGAGATATTTCTCTGACCACCTGTGCTCCAGGCACTGTTTATGACGTATTTTTGGGCGGATGCGATTACCCTTACAACACTCCTCATTGTAACAGTAAGTTAGTGCCTTAAATCGCCTGGAGTAGGAATTGCAAAATTTGACAAGTATGCGGAAGTAAATTTTCAACGACAGACTAAAACGAGATTAGAAAGCGTCGTTTTATGCAATTTTTGCTGGTGTTATGCAATAAAGGCGTTGCTGATGCGGTGAGCAATATTTTGCTTCTGAGAAGTTTCAGTAATCATATTTATTATATGTACATGCTTGTTTATATTTCAGTTACTTGTGGATCTGGTTGTCAGAACGGGGGCATTTGTGTTGATCAGGACGAATGCAAGTGCGCCAGAGGTTTTACTGGTTCCCACTGCGAGGAAGGTGAGTGCGAAAAGAATATTTGGAAAATACCAATTTCTAGTTATCAACTATTAAGTGCCCATGCCTATATTATTTTTTAAACTAATTATACTACTTATTTTGCAGTTGACGAAACTAGCTCAGGAGAAATTTCTGGTGATGTATCAGGCTCCGGTTCGGGTGAAGGCTCAAGTTCAGGCGAAGGTAATATAAGGAAACATTCATTATTTTTCTGTGTTACGTAATTCTAACTATGTACAAAACCCAATTTACTCAATTAATAGATTGATTGGGTTTTTCACAACATTGATTGAATAATGCTTCAAACTTATTTAATTGTAAAGATAATTGAGAGAGAACTTCTATTGAATTTGTTTTTGCAGAGGTAATTCTTGAAGAATCATACGTGTGCAGTCTTTGGAACAAAGAGAATTTTTACACTTTTGACGGATTGATGTACATTTCCAACGGCAGATGCGGTTACCATCTGATCAGTGACTGCGAGGAAAATACTTTTGATGTTAGCCTCACGTTCAACGAAACAACTCAAAACTCAATTTTGACAATTGTCTCTGGCGTTGAAGTTTTGACTCTAAGTGACGGTGTCTTGATGCATAACCACGAAGTGTGAGTAGTAATGCAACGCAGAGCAGTGTGAACCTCTCCCGCATATAATGAAAATCGGAAAATATCATGCGAAAATGCCGGATTCATTGAGCAGTATGTTCCAAAATTTTGTCAGCAGCTTGATCGTCATTTGGTATTGCCTAACATGTTTTTAACCTCCAGTTACGACAAAACTTTATGTCAATTGCACTAGAACATTCTTGTGTTAAGACTTGCTTCATAGTTAACAATGCTGCTGACCCAGTGCATTTTTGTCACAAGCGCTGCAACCAACCAGGGGAAATTTCTGCAAAATGCCTTTCCCAAAGACCACGAAAGCATAGTCATGGTAAGGTTTTAAAGGCGCTGTTAATACTGCTGCAAAATGCGCTCCAAACGGCTCGACCACGTTGCCAACCACTACCACAAGTAGGCTTACTTTATGCGGCACTCTACATAGCCTGATACATCCAAATTGCATACAATAAACTGTGTTTAGCTACTATAACTGCATTACGTTTACAGAAAATCGATTCCACTGATGACCAGCGCATTCCGCATTTACCGCGTACCCAACACCGAGTACATTATGCTCAAATTTGAGAAGAATAATTGGATATCGTGGGATGGAAAAGACAGATTTTCTATCTCATTAGATACCAGCCAATGGGCAGGAAAGGTCTGCGGACTCTGTGGCAACATGAACGGAAATCCTCTCGATGACATGACACCCCGTCACTCAAGTATGCAACCACTGAATAATAAAGCTGGCAGTACCAACAGTCAGTCTGGGTTGCCCAAGTGGTTAGATAGCTTAGTATTGTTCACTTATTCTGTACCAACAACGATCACGATAGGATCAACTAGTTCTGGTTTTATCTTACTTTCATTTTTTTATGTCAATTGAAGAGCTGGAAGCATTATTCATTTATAGTATGGAACGTTTAATTAATGATTATTTTGATGAATGCTTACGTTGTTACCGAATTTTACATACGTTCGTTCAGTCCATGTGGGGCGTGTCGTCACTTTCTTAACGCGGTCACATGGTTTGAAGTGTCCTTCATCGCATTAATAATCGTCAATTCGAACCTCACGATGATCATCTTATGTCTTTGAAAAAGGAACGTAGCGGCAATTTTTCGTGTTTGGTTGCTGGTATATGGCAGAAATGCATTGCGCCAGCATTTAGATAGCTTTGAAGCGTGTCTAAACCCAAAATGTTCTACGTACAACAGCAAAGGTTTTTTCATGACCGGAGGATGAAAATATATGTTACACATACATTTTAAATTTCAGCTGAACAATCAAACGATCTTGAAATTTTTATGGACAGTTGGTCAATTGATGAAAGCTGTACCACTAAGCCAACAACTGATTATTGTGGATTTTTGACCGACGAACAATTGAAGGTGGCAAATTACATTTTTGTACTTAGTGTGTGAATTTTTTTTTGTTTGGTAAAACATCCATTTACGTTGGTTGTAATGTAAAATATCAACTGTATCGGTTTGGCAATGAGAGAACAATTCCGCAGGAAAATATTTACATTAACCGCTTTCTTCTTCCAACTAAAAGAAGATCACAAATAGTAAAGGTAACTGGTGATTGGAGGTGTAGAGCTATTGACTTCTTCTGTGGTTGCTCTCATTGTAAATTATCCAAAAAGATAGGCGGTTTGAAGATGTTGGCCAATTTCGATTTGTAATAATTTAGGAAGCAACACAGGCGTGCTCTGAGATGGTTTCAACAATTTCTTTCGATACTTGCCATGTCCCTACTGACGTTTTGGAAAGCAGCTGCCTGAGAAGTCTCTGCCAGTGCGAGTCGAAGGATTTCAAGATGTGCATGTGTGATGCTGTCTCTCAATACAGCAAGCTGTGTGTTGCAAGAGGCGCGCAAATTAGAGAGTGGAGAAGCGAAAACTTCTGTGGTGAGTAACAAAATTACACTAAATGCATCAGTGCGTTGCCTTGGGCTATCTACCCACAACAAGCATCAACTTGAAGACGTTGTGCATTGGTTGAACTGTAGCAACATTATAGCAACAGACTCTGAATGCAGATTTCATGATACAATTATTACAAATTTTAGAAAAAATAATAACAATTACTTTTACTTTAGCTCGAACATGTCCAAACAATCTTGCATATTCGGAATGTGGAACAACGTGCCCTGTAACGTGCAGAAATAGAAACAAAAAGATTGCTTGCATGAGTCAATGTGTGGATGGATGCTTTTGCCCCACTGGAACATTCTTGGACGGCGATAAATGTGTCACTGAAGATCAGTGCTCTTGCCACCACATGGGAGAGTCTTATCCTTCGGGTACAAACAGAACAGATTCGTGTGAAGAGTGGTAAGCTATAGCACGTGACCGTGTTATGTTTTTTTCTTTATATAAAAGCTTTCTACATTACATGACCACATAAACAAGAGGTCTTTTGCCCAGCTTTCTGCCGCACATTTTTTATGAGTAGTATTGAGTTTGGTAGGCAAGAGCTGGCGCTAACAAAACTTCCTGTTGCGTAATCATAATAAAAAAACCATTATTCTTTTTAACTATTTACCTTGATTTTACCATTCATGCTTTTAGCGAATGCAACGGTGGACAATGGAGTTGCACTCCACTTCCCTGCAAAGGAGAATGCCGTGCCATTGGTGGCCCTCATTACAAAACTTTTGACGGACTATGGTACACATTCAGCGGAGAATGCCAATATGTCTTCGCCACTGATGCTTGCAATGGATCATTAGAATATACTTACTCTGTGAGCAGACCCATTTTTTCTCGTATGCAACGTGCCGTTTTATTGCAGAAAAATGTCTGAGCCCCGCAGTTTAGCTGCAATGCTTTTGTTAGAAATTCAATTTTATCGGCAGCGCTGGCCGCGCCAAACGGGTATAGCTGAACAAATTGTTCTACTTAGTTAAAAAAAAGGTAAAGGTATTTCGTGGCCTGGGTGCGCAAGAATTTAGCTGTTTTGGTGTTAAACCTACCATCAGCTGGATTGATTTCTTGATCATGACAAACATTGTTTATTATGCTTGGCAGGTCATTGGTGAAAATGTAAAATGTGGCGGTGATGTGGAAGGCACTTGCACCAAATCTGCAACTGTTCTGCTCAAAAACAAAGCAACCGAAACCAAATACGAATTAAAACAGGGAGGAGTTGTCCTAGTTGCTGGTGCTGAAGTCGCACTGCCATATTCACACGGTAATACTTTGTGAGCGTGAAGATATGTAAAGTATGGTAACATTACCTTTCGGAATCGGTTTCAAAAATAGCGATAGTCGAAAACGTAAAGGTCATATTTTTCTGGAAGGGGGCAATTCGCTACAAAAGCTAACTTTTTCCCGTAAGTGTTCTCTCCTTGTTAAATATACTCGGTCTACGTGTCTTTAAACGAAGTTGTTGACAAAGTTGTAGGAAACGCTGCAGATTAAAATGTGATGCCTTTTGCATTTTTAAGGTGACGTTGCAATCAGTAATCAATCTTCAATGATGATCTTGCTTAAAACATCATCTGGCCTTGAAATTGAATGGGATGGTGCAATGAGATTGTACATTAAGGTAAATATTGTTTTATGGCCTGGCTAGGAAATGCTGGCTTGTGTTCAAGAACTTAAACTTTTGTTTACACTGAGTCGTTAAGATTGCATTTTTGCTATATAAAACGTAGCTTATCATAATTCAAGTTCTTTAAAAAAGTTCTCGTGGAAAGAAACTAAAAAACAATATGATTCAGTTTAATCGAGATATATAGGGCATTGTAAGCTGAATCTGCGAAAACATTGCTGGCTTTTTATTTTACAATTCAGACTCTAACTATCGGAAGAAACCAAAATTATTTCAAAATATTAATCCTTAGCTAGCTGAGTTTCCGGTGGGTTTGTTTGCATAGGTTTGAATTAGCGATACAGATTGATCATGTCTTTGATTTTGGCACTACAAACTCTTCAAATTTTTTAAATTTGAACAAATCAGTTGGCAGTATTTTACGAAATTTTTTGTGCGTTATTCTGGTCTCCGATTATTGCTTTGCCGATCGCAACTCAACACGTCATGAACCGGAGTCTGCTGACTCAAACTGCGCAAAGACACATCGTAGTTTACCGCAGAGCTCTTCTCTTTTTATTTAAGTTGAGAGATGAGTTTGGAAATACTGTAGTAATCTTTTGTTTAGCTCGAACCAGAATGGAAAAACAAAGTTTGCGGTCTGTGCGGTAACTTCAACTCCAAATCTTTGGATGACCTGAGAACACCTAGCAACATGGTCGAAACGAATGTTGGAAACTTCGGAAACTCATGGAAGGTAAAAATCTTATACAAGCTGCTTTCCTAGTTTACTTTGACGTATAAAACGCATACATCTTGCATGATATGTCGTTAGCAAGATTTGATTATAGTGAGGTGTGGTGGGACTTGGGAAAGTACAGAAGATTGCATTTTTGCCCATTTTTACCATTAGTAAGTTAATTGGAGGCAGTTTCAAGCTTACCAGCAAAGCATGTGATTCTCCGCTGCACCGAAGCAGGTTAGAACCAATGGCTGAAGTTACTGGCTCTGTCTTGCTAATCTTTAAAATTAAAATTATACTGTACTGCAATTGAGTTCGGATGAATAGAAGTGGTGATTGCTTTAAGGTCAATCCCGAATGTGCTGATGTTGAATGCCATCGTGATCCAATCCTTCCTGAGTCCTGCATTGCCAGCGAAGATAAGCTTCGCTACGCAGAAGAAGTTTGTCAGCTTGTTAAAAGTGAAGTCTTTCAACCTTGCCACCCTTACGTTGACTGGGGCGAATATTACTACAACTGCAGGTGAGTGACATTCACTTTTGCTTTCCTAGTTGAAAAATAGGCAGCTGCTGTCGTCATAGGCTACAGGGCAATAATTCTAATAAAACAACACATAACAATTTCAGAAATTATTAAAAAAAACATGTTTTGCAATCTAGGCTGTATCAAACCGAAGATCGCTCCAATCACAGCATTTGTAAAAAACTAAAAAAGCACCTACTTTCTTTTGTTATACCGTGCAGGAAGGGACCAACCAATGTTTTCACCATTAGAATAGGTGAAAGTGGTTATTCTGGCTTCAATAGCAAGTCGGTGGTCCGCAAACTGCATGGCATTGAAAACTGGTTCAAAAATAAAATGCTTGTCAATTGTCACTTACCATTTTTTATACATGTAATTTGAATTTTTTTGCAGACGCGATGTTTGTGATTGTGGCGACAACAAAGAATGCTTGTGTGAAGTCGTGGCTGATTATGCTAAAACTTGCGCTGATCATGGGGTGAAAATTGGATGGAGAAATACAACCACATGTCGTAAGTCTTCTACCTACTATCCTAAATCAATGTTTTACGCTTAAAAAACATTTCATCTTTTTATTTGGCCAATGCGTAATTTATTCTTGACATTCATATTGCAACGGAATCAAAGCGAAGAAAAGAAGTATCATACATATATCGAACATGTCAAACGTTGTTTGAGAATATCTGTAAAATGCTTGCTAATTAATCATAGTTAGTAGCGTTGCTCATGTTTTGGAAGTCATTTGCGTGATTGTGCATCCTTACCAATTTCTAAGTTACTAAAACGTTTGATTTAAAAATGGGTTGCAATAAATTCAAATTATCGTGAAAGCTTATTGATGTTTTGCAGCCGTATCTTGCCCCGCTGGGATGGAGTTCAGTGAATGTGCTTCGTACTGTGGGACCTCTTGCCGATCACTTGGAGATGTGAAAGAAGTTTGCAATCGAGCTTGCCACCCGGGATGTGTGTGCAAAGATGGCCTTTACCTCACTGAAGAGAACACTTGTGTTGAAGTCCAAGAATGTGGCTGTTCCTACGAAGGGGAAATTTACGAGGCGGGCGCTATTATTGATAAAGGAACACTTTCATGGTGAGATGGGTTGTTTTATGCAATTGAGAAGTTAAAACATGTATTCACAAAACAAAACACTTTGGCTTAGTTCTACGGTTACCCAAACAGGCTTCGTCAGTTGTAATGAATTGCAGACATAACACAATACCGATGTCCTAGAAGAAAAGTAGCCGATGTTTATAAAATATTTTTTGAAAGACACCGTATTACCTAATGTTATTGCTGCAACAAATGTCACCACAAATTAATTATTACAGCACTTGCACAAACGGTGCTATGAACTGCGAAGCTACTCAAGAAACTGACAAATGCGAACATCCACAAGTCTACCTTGACTGCTCGTCTCTTCCTAAAGGAAGTACTGGGGTAGCTTGTCTTCCCACTTGCCAAGATCCAAAACCATTTTGCAAGTCAACGACTGAACATTGTGAATCTGGCTGCGCTTGCCCTGAAGGAACAGTTAGAGGTAGGTTGGTAGCTATTGTTATATCAAGAGTCGAGTGACACGTTTGTCTTCTGTTACCGGAAAACTTTTTGTGGATTTTACAGAAAGCAGTTTGTATTTTTAGACCCTCTTTGGAGCTACGGAAGCTGCTTGCAAAGTGTATTTCTATCACAAGTATTGCAATCAAGTAGGATGGTAAATTGCCGTAAAGTGCTTCGTTTAAGAAAACAACAGAGCAGCTGTCGTGAGGTTTGAACGCACTAACTTTCGATTATTGTCGCTGTAAGACGATGCTCCAATCCACCAAACCACACTGCCGACTATTTCCAACCAAAAATTCTTTTAGATTTAGATTGCTGCATCATTATCACTATTTGTATTAATTGAATTAAAAAATCTAACTTAGCATTGAAATGAAAGTTAGTTTTGTTTTAATTTTCACCAGATGAGATATTGAAGGAATGCGTTAAGCCCGAGCAATGCTCATGCACCTACGATGGGAAGTCGTTTAAGAGCGGCGAAGAGATTAACCCTGACACCTGCAACTCATGCACCTGCAAAGGTGGAGTCTGGTCATGCACGGAGAATGTTTGCCGTGCAGAGTGCTCCTCGATTGGCGATCCCCACTTTACCACCTTCGATGGAAAGACTTTCGACTTCCAAGTAACCTTCACTTATTCAACTGCATGCTGTAGAGCATCTAACTTTGTTTTTTTGAGACTAAAGCGACCAAACGGCTCAAAGGCTACCGTGGCCTTTCGCTGCTTCTGGCTTGCCTGTTAATGTGTTGGCAAAATACGAGTGACTTGTGATGACGGAAGATAGTGATCGTAAATTGGGATTGCATCCGATGTTTCTTTTTGCTGATGCTTCTTTGCCATGATGGTATGATGATTTTTCATTGATATTAACGTTGTAATTCAGAATACATGGCGACACTGCGCGTACCTTTTGCCATATCTATTCTACAAATGAAGTTGACCTCAAAAGTTCTTACACAGTCGATCTGTTTTTGCAGGGAGACTGCTCTTATCTGATGGCTGAAGACTTCTGTTCCAAGACTACCGGAACTTTCCGCGTTTACATTGAGGCTATTCCGTGCGGTGATGGCGGCGTGACGTGCACCAAGCAAGTTACGTTTTACTTTTACAACCGCGTCATTTACTTGACCAAGGGAGATGGTGAACCGGTGAGTCAAAGCCTGCTTAAACTGCTCTTTATCCGCACTGTGATTGGCATTACAGTTTAATAATTCCAAGCAATCTCAACGATATGAACTTATTCAACTCATCGCACACAAAAGAAAACGATAGTTCGGATATACTGAAAAATGATCCTACGACTTTGATGCAGCACTTAGCAGTAATCTATGCATGCCACTACGGTTGATTTAGGTCATACGGTAGTTCAAATACACAATGTAAGTTTGAAAGCAAACGACAGTTTAGCTCAATTATGCAACATGGAGCTTTGGGTGTTGAACTTGAAGATTCCCAAATATAAGTTTGAGGCACAGTCGTGTGTGCCACGCGGTTTTAATAGTACAACTTTTCAAATTCTCAATCTTATTTTACAATTTCTATTTGTTGAATATTTTTCCAGATTGCTTCCGAAGAAATTCTCTCAGAAGAATATCCTGAACTTCCAAATGACATCACATACACAATAAGAAAGGGAAGCATTTATTACATTGTTGAAACCAACGTTGGTATCGATATACTATGGAACGCAGAAAATGCGGTTAAAATTCGCCTCCAACCTCACTTCATGTCAAAGGTATTTGTGATTCTAACGTTAGTGAGTTTCATTGAAGCCATAACCAGCTCATTGAATTGAAATTCCTGGTTTCCCAACCTTTTATTAAAAACGCCTGGTATGCGTTGTTTTACAACTAATGTATTTAAAACTATGTTGTCTCTTTCGCTCACGACTAAGCTTATATCAATATAAAATCATATTTTGTATAAAGGGTGATCATTCGCTAGTTTCAATCATAAATGTTATTAACAGGTCTGTGGTCTTTGTGGCGACTACGATGGGGATATGAGCAACGACTTCTTGATGAGAGCTGGTGATGTTGCCGCTGATCCCAACGTGTTCGGAAACGACTGGAAGGTAGAGAGATAATTTAAAGTAGGAAGCTGCATCTTACTTAAGATTTCATGAAAGAAATTTTAAGTACTTTAGTAATTTTAAGTATTAGGTTAACTAACTCCGGCTAGTATAAAAACATATACCGGTACCGGTATGTTGTTTTTTCGTAAAGCAACAAATCTAGTCTGCATCAATCACTTAAAAAAGCTTCACAACTATTTTTTTCCGTTTAGTTGCTGTTTTCTAATAAAAATGCACTTTGCCAGCAGTGTCAGTAACATCAAAGCGGGTTTAAATGCAAATCGGGTTATGTACGTACCTATGATAAGCCACGACAATGATAACACATCAACTTTTACCGTCATTTTGTAGGCTAAAAGTGTAAAAATATGAAACTAATATTGCTGTTAACGTTGCGTTTTCGTTTTGAAGGAAGATGACTCGTGTCCGGATGCAACTTATGCTTCTCATCCTTGCCAAGAAGATCCTTCAAGAGCTCCGTTTGCTGAAAAGAAGTGCAACATCATCAACAGTGATGTGTTTGAAGCTTGTCATCCTAAAGTTGACCCAGCCAAGTTCTACGAAAACTGCGTTTACGATACTTGCGGTTGCAATAGTGGTGGGGATTGTGAATGCTTCTGTACTGCCGTTGCAGCATACGCTCAGGTGTGGCTGACCTAATCTGTTTTGACCTCGTGCTGATTTAATCCCGTATTTTAAAAGATTTAGCCGTCGTGGTGTAGTGGTATTGTTGCGGGCTTCAAAGCGAAAGATTTGGAAGTCAAAACTCTATAAAATACCGCTGGTATTCGTCAGAAAGGGCATCCGGAATTTAAAGTGCTACGTTGCTCCAGTACAAAGTCTGGTTCGAAAGCGAGTGTAAAATGGTAGACATACATTGAATTAACTCGTTTGAGCCTGCAAAACGCGGAAAAAATGACGTAAAATTGATCTTTTTTTCTTCTTGGAAGACATGTGTTATAAAAGCCTACTTTTTGAAAATTTCACCTTGGTGGTTGAACCCAATAATGGTACGAAAGTTTATTTCATCTAAACCAACAGAGAAAAAAGCGAATCAAAGCAGCAATGAAGAGACAAACCAACATCCGCTACGTCACAAAACATGTTTTAAAAATTAACTTCGATTCGTCAGACTGAAAAGAAATTCCTAAGAGGTGCCGCAGGATATTCATATCTGTGCTTTTGCAGGCCTGCTCTGCTGCTGGCGTTTGTGTTAACTGGCGAAACAACGATGTGTGCCCTGTCATGTGTGAAGCTCTCAACCCTGGTTTTGGAATCGTAATTGGACCTGAATTGGGAACTTCTTCGGGATCTGGCTCAGGATCAGGAGATGAAGAAATTTGTGAATGGAGATACGAAGCCTGTGGCAACCCCTGCCCAGCGACTTGCGATAATCCTAACCCAACATCTTGCCCATGGCAACGACTTGAAGGATGTTACGCCAGATGCAAGCTAAGTGCGTGTTTAATTTCACTTCAACAGCATTACGGCAGTTAACTATTCAGAGGATCTTTGAAGTAATTTATTGTTGGTGGAAAATTCACCAACTATCAATGTTTTAATACTAGACCTTCTATCAGTCTTGGTTTTTATTAAAAAGACTTGAAAAATCTTTTGAATATTCCACGGTTTTGTTCACTAGTTTGCAATAAATATGAAACTTGCTGTGTTTCACAAAAAAATGGAATAACTCTAGAACAGGGGTGTAGTAATTGCTCTCATGGCCCAAATGCGGCCTGCCTGGTGAAATCGTGTGGCCCCTTGATAAATAAACCTTATGGACAGCGTCCACAGGCTGCGTACTTAAAGTATAAAAAGATCCTTTGGCAAAAAATGTCTTTTTTGAAGTTTATTTTCAAATAATAATCTTTGTTGTGTTCAATTTTAAAACCTTATCTTCTTGGCGTCAATCACCCACCCCAAAAAAGCACCCCAGTTTAGAAAATCCGCCTTTTTTATGGTTACTGTTGAAAGAGAAGATCTTTAATTTGAAAACTTCGCTCTCTTGAAATTGATTGCCTAAACAGAACAATAAAGGCCTTTACTTCCAAAATTTGCTAAGTTTTGAAGTTGATTTACAAAAATAAAGGCTTTGGCCCGCTTTATCATCCGGTTGATAGAAATTTGACCTCCTGCTAAAAAGTTTGTACACTTCTACTTTAGATGGTTGTTATTTTTGTGCTCTGTAATAACATTAAAACTTTGTACCTATGCAGCCCAAGTTTGGGATTACGAGACGAACTCCTGCATTGAAAGAAGCGGGTGTCCCTCAGCAGTTCTTCCTGAAGCACCTGAAGAATCAACTACAACTAAACCAAAACCAACGACGACAACAACAGCTGTTGAAACAACAACATTTGAAGAAACAACAATGCTAGAAGAAACAACAATGCTTGAAGAAACCACCATGCTTGAAGAAACAACTCTTGCACCAACTACAACAACCACTACAACTCTTGCAACTACCACACCTGAACAAACTACAGCTGGATCGTGCGAGTGCGTTGACTCCAAGGTATGTAAGCCAATTTTGGCACTTAAATGAAACATACCTCATTTTGGATTTTTTTATTACAATGGTTTTTTAGCACAAGGCCATCATTTTTTAATCATGCCCGCATAAGTTCTCTTTTATATATAATTCTCCACATACAATCTTTTGTTGATCGCACAACAGGAGAGCCTTTAGGCCAATCTTGCTATCTGGAAAAATTTTACTTTATTTTGGAAGTGGTTGTCAACAAAGAGAAAATCTACAGTTTCCGGTAACTGTTCGCTCATAAATCAACTTTGAAAGGTAGCAAGTTTATTTCGCATCTGCTTTCTGAGTTGCTGTGCTCTTAAAAAAAGGTTCTTCATGCAATAATCCTGACTTGTTGCCGTGTTTGAGGTAAAATTGCACCGTGCTGACACCATTGACAACACAAGCTGTTCTATACATATAATTTTAAAGGCATTCCTGTTTCCAAAAAATAGAAATACGCAGCGAACAGCTCTCTTGCAGGGATCAAACTTCTTGCCTTTTTCTGGCAAGGCTAGCAGTTTTGTAAAACTCACTGCAGACACCCAAACTGCTGCAGGTGCACTACTTCTTCGATAATAACTGCTGCAGGTGCACCACTTCTTCGATAATATTCATCAAATTTTATTCTCGCAGAACAACACTCACGCTCCTGGTGACATCTGGCCTCTTCGCGACGACAAAGAGTTGTGCGTGGACATGATTTGTGCTGAGGAATCTCCTGGAGTATGTAAAACTGAAATTGAAGACAAGCGAGTGCTGTGTACTGAAGAAAATAAACCTGTTTGCCAAAATGGTTTTGAGCCTAAAGCTGTCACGGAAGGATGTACTTGTCGATGGCTGTGTCAATGTAAGGCAACGTTTGCTTGCTTTCTGGATAAGGCCGAGTTATTTTTTTGCTGATTTTTTTAGGCTACTGCTTCGGACAAGGAGATCCCCACTTTTTTACTTTCGACGGTTACTACTATCCATTTCAAGGAAACTGCACATTTGTATTGTCCAGAGACATTAATGTTAAACGCAGCAACTTCCCCCACGAATATGAAGTAAGTTCTTAGTTCTGTTATTCAAAAATAATTTGAACTATAAATTTTGTCGCACAGATATACCTATTAAACTTTGTTTAATGCTCTTTCTTGAATTTGAATGCTGACCGCACATCTTTTAACTATTAACTAAACCGTGAAGTACAAAAATAAGAATGTCAATTCAAGTTGGAAAAGTGCAACTTAAAGACTTTGAACTTGGTATTTTCTTAGATTTGGATGGACAATGTTGCTTGTGAAGAAGCCCCAGATACAACATGCACTCAGAAAATGACTGTTCGATACAATGCAACACATCTTGTACTCTACAGAAACTACACGGTAAAATGTTACTTTGTAGCGACGAAACTTGCATGAGCTATTTTGCTGTAAAAAGAACTGTAGTCTGAAACGAACCGACAGGAAGATTTCATTTTTTTGTTTACAAAATTGCGTCGTACCAATTGCACGTCACACACGCACAAAAAGAAGAGAACCCGGTAACAAGCAGGTGTTAATCAGGAAGTAGTAAAGGAACAAAACGCTTATTTATTCAAGCTGCTCTCTGATGTTACCTTGAGTCCTCAAGCAAGATAAACAATAGCAATAATTTGACAGAATAACGTACTACAATAGAGCAAGTACCGTAAATCTAACATTTAAACAAATTCAAATATAATGAAGCAAACAGTTTGATAAAACAATTGTTGTGTCATATTACCTGCACGTTAAATGCCTGCTGGGCCCTGCGCTGTAGTTTCTTTGAGAAAGACACTTGGAATAATACGCAGTGACAACTTCAAAACAGATCTCCTCATAAGTTCAATGACGGTTTTTCTTGATGGAAGGGGGATGAAGATCTATAACTAATTACCAAGCAGTGACAATACATAAAAACCAGGTAATAGCCAAAATGAGAAGCAGTCAGCAGCCTCCGTGATGTAGGACAATCGTTTCTGGCTTTGGAATAAAAGCTCTGGAACTTAATACGCAATGAGAGCATCACTGGTACGCGTCCGAAAGGGCATCCGGAATTTAAACTGTTGTATTGCTTTAGCAAAAAGTCTAGGTTGAAGCCGAATGTGTAATGGTAGACATACACTGAACCAGCACGTCTGAGCCTACGTAAAAGCGAGAAAAAAAGGATGTAGCATTGAGTGAAATAATAGCTAAGATGATTTTCGATTTTGCTAGGTGCTGTATTTGTATGACATGTTAAGGTCATTTTCATGCCATGCCATGGTACTTACAAGCAGAGTCAAGCTTGCATAAAACTCAGCGAGAGTAAATGCATCTAAGAGACAACATAATTGTTTCAGTACACAGTCAATGGCAAAGCTATCCAAGATAGTACGACACTGCCAGCAAATTTCAATGGAATCAATCTTGAAATGAAAGGTGACACCTTGTTTTACGTGAAAATTCCCACCATCAATCTCGAACTTACTTACACTGGAAAAGACTACAGCTGGAGCTTGCAAGTTCCTTATTCCCGCTACTCCTACAGAACTGAAGGCTTGTGTGGTAAATTGATTGTCCTTTTTGTTAGTATTTGTTTACTATATTTATCATCTTATATTAAATATGTTTTTAAACTTTCACTTTTATATCTTTGTGATCATCATTAACCTAGCTAGCCGGCGCGATGACGTAGTGATTATAGCGTCGGCATCGCAGTCCATAGACCTGGGGCTCATTTACCCAAGTCGAGTTATACCAAAAGACTTTAAAAAATAGTATTCATAGCTTCCTTGCTTGGCACTCAGCACAAAAGGGATAGTGTGGAGAACAAGCCGGCAAGGTTGCATGTTGAGTCTTTCGGTAGGGCACTTAGCGGGATGCTTCCATCTTTATGTGGCAGACAGGTGGCGGGGCCAAGCAGTCTATCTGTCGTTGTGGCCCGGTCCAACTAAAAACCTGCAAACAGATCATGATCTCTTACGCAGTGTGTGTACACCTTCCTGTATAATGCTCAGCACGATAGCTCAAACGACGACGACGACCTAGCTAGATTGTGTGGGACACTGCAAAGAAACTGAAAGCTTCCCTTAATAAAACAAAATTTGATAAGATTTTAAGGCAATGTTTTATTAGTAGCTGCCACCTGAAACAGAGAGAAGTCAGTTCAGTTATCCACCTATGGTTGTCATACTTATGTGTCAGATATGACACCAATATTAAACTACTTTTTCCAAACCATCAAAAAAATTATGAAAAATGCTCTTTGGAAGATACACAAAAGCGGATTTCTGCGAGCAGTGAACTCATAACCATTGCACTTAGCATTTACACACTTTTTCCAAAGGTGTATGCAACAACGATCAGTCGGATGACATGACAAACCGAAGTGGTGTGGTGGTGGATAATGTTACAGACTTTGCCGGTAGTTGGTTGGTGTTTGAAGAATCGGAACAGTGCTTTAAAAAACCAGTGGAATGTGAGCAGCCTGCTGCCCCAGAATGTGACATCATACTCTCCGAAGTTTTCAACGTAGGTGGAGCATTTTAGTTAATACTGATTGTTTCAAGATCTTGTGACATTCCTTTCTTGTTTTTTACGAAGTCCACTAAGCGCCTTTAAATTTTACATGAATGAAGCTACATTTAATTAATTCTCCATTTATTTTCCTACAAAAGTGGCAGTTATCCACTATACCAATTTTCTGTTTAAAAGTTAAACCAAGCTACAGCCGTTGTATGTTAGTCAGATGGTTTTCACGTTTTTTTTGTCGAAATCAACTGTAACTTTGTTCTTTTGATTAGGCATGTCACAGTGTTGTTGATCCAAAGCAGTATCATGACATTTGCAAGTACGATACTTCAAGATGCGGTAACTATTCATACTGTGAAGCACTGTACGGATATGCTCGCACATGTGAACATGCTGGTGTTTGTGTACACTGGAGAAGCGATGATGTTTGTCGTAAGTATCTCACAATGCATATTGGTGGAATCGATGAAAAATTCTAGCGTAAAGCCAACATTCAGACCTGCCAAAGCGTTAATTTCTCAACGTCTCGAGATCAGCTTATATCATTTTAGAATGCTTAGTCTGCTAATTAGATTAGAATTTAATCTTTAAATCTCTAGCAACAAACCTGTTCATGAGGGAGAAACTTTGAAAGCAATATATAAAATGTGGTCAGATGTTTACTCTCTGCCACATGTTTGATGATAGTCAATGAGCATAGATTTATTATTATAAATGCCTGAATGCCAATTTAACAATGTTTGAATCATACTGTTAAACAGAAAAAATTGGTTTCTTATTTATATGCACTTCATTTTGCAATGCTGCAGGCTAAAAAACTGTGAAGTAGCACATTAATGCTTTTTTTACATTTTTCCAGCCATTGCCTGTCCATCGGACCGTATTTACGAAGCTTGTAAACCAAACTGCCAACGACAATGCTCTCACTACGTAGAAGGAGTTCCCTGTGAATCAGACGAAACCGTGGAAGGATGCTTCTGTCCTCCTGATACCGTTGAAGTAGCAGGAGAGTGTGTCGATGTGAGCAACTGCACCAACTGCGTGTACGAAGATGGAACTGTCTACCCAGTAAGTTGCCTTTTTCAAAGCTGCTTTGTCGTTGCCGTTACCGGGTTGATTGTTTTGTTGTATTTCAGCTGATTCTGTGGAGATAAAATCTCTCATCTTCACAAAAGCAGATCTTGTATTGGCACGATTAGTTAAGAGCAAGATCAAAGAGATGATTTTATTCTCAACCGATATCTAAGTGGCTTGTGAAGATTCTTCAGACTTTATGATCATTTCCTCTACCTTGGAAAAGATGATTTCTTTTATCTATAATTTCCTCCACACATCGTAGAATCTAAAGGGTATTAATCAGCAATTTACAGCTAAAACGTAAACAGTTATTGTACATCATGTTCGAAATAGTACACGGTTGCTGATGCAGTGTTTTTTACCACTATAACTTCCGTCCTTGTTTTTATACTAGGCTTTACTTACATCTATACCATAACTAGCTGGCTCTGCCGGCGTCGCCAGCAGGGCTCTTATCATTAACGTCGAGGTTAAGAATATCAGTTCAGCCAGACAAGCCGGCTTCACCCATGAGGCACTTGTGTGAATACTAACAATAAGTTAATGCTTTTTCTGCTCATCCATAATTCCTCTACACATAATGTTAATAAACTTAGTCAATCAATCAATACTGCTAATGCTCACACAGAAAGGATGTTGTCACAAACCATCATTAGTACTTCTAAAAAGTGTAAGAAGGGGGATTGAAATAATGTCAAAAATTATGGTGGAGGCCAAATATTGGTCGTTTTCATAAATACAGAATAAAACAATTTAGTGGTAAGCCTATTTTACAATTTGGTGCGGCCCCTATTGTATATATATTTGTGGTATTAAGTTCTTTGACTGCGCTATTTGTTCTTGCTTTGTTTCAGGCAGAGCGACAAAAGCGACGATGTGTCTTAAAGTCATTTACTATATTCTAGTAGGCGCTCATCAGGCCGAGTTATTTTCAAACAAAACATTTTCTCTAAAATCAGTTTTACAAATTTATGGGTTTTATTTTGAATTTTTCTTAAACTTAGGATTTTATTGCATTAAACTTTGCCCTATTCCCGATCTCCCTACTTTTAAATGAAGATTAGTCTTATGTGCCAGTGTCAGTAACAAAAAATCAATTTTTGAGAAAATGAAGAAAATAAAAACTGCAATCAAGAACCAGTCAAATGGTAGAGCTGGCAATCGCTTGAGCAAAAAACCGTTTTTTTTTGTCAAAAAACAGAAGCAAAAATAATTCACTTTATACGATGAAATTTTACACTGGAAAAAGTTTTTGTAATATATCCCGAAATTTTTCTTAAGTCCCTGACTAGGCTATGTTACTCAAAATGATTTTTTTCTGTTGACTGCTAACATCACGCACAAGCATAATTACTATTACGGCTACTGGTTTGCTAGCAGATAGCCTTTTCCTTGGATTTTTGTGGGAAGGAAAAGTTAAGGCATGTGATTTATTTGTCTCGATTGTTTACACATGAACGACTTCGGTTGTGCTGGCAAAGTGCATTCAAGATAAAAAGCGTTCTTAATGTGGCATAGTGCATTCAAGAAGAAAAAGAAAAAAAAGACATTTTTCATTAAAATGCTAAAAAAATATGGCTTGTTGCGTTTCAAATAAAGCTTAAATTGTTGTGAAATTTGTTTCATGACGCCCTTCCACAGCTTTGATATGCTTTCGAGTAGTTTCTGAATTTAACGGATAAGTGTTTGTTAAGTTTAAGGGCGCCGGTGGTGAAAATAGAGCAAATAAGACGTTGCCAGGGACTCAAGAAATTGGGAAACATGCAGTAGCTATGCGCAACCCCCTATAATAATTTTTGATTGATTGCATTTGAAAGAGCTATAGTTTTATTTCGGAATCAGATTTGGCTATGTCAAAAAACATAAACTCTTTCTTAATGGTTTCACAACTATCTGTTGGGTGAAGCCGGCTAAACCGATATTCTTAACCTCGACATTACTGATGGGGACTCTGCGGGCGACCCCGGCAGAGTCGGCTAATACTTTTTTATAAATGAAAGCGAAGCATTAAATGCGGAATGTTCTTCCTGATAGTGCAGGTGATCTTTACCGGATGTATTAATCACCTAACTGCATGTCTTAAAACCAGGTCACTTTCACTGTGTCATCGTAAACTCTTTTTCGTTTCAGTATGGCGAGAGTTGGATCCAAACAAATGAGTCTTGCAACATCTGCTCGTGCATGGAAAACCAAACCATCGTTTGCACTGAAAAGCAATGTCCACCTGGAAGTAACGTAGTACCAGAATGCGACCCCTGTTTCGTGTCTGAGGTGGTCAGAGGTTCCGACCCCTGCTGTCCAACCTTCCAATGCGGTCAGTGCTTGATTGTAATTCTGTTTTGCTGAATGTGGCAGATAGGTAGGGGGTCGAGCTGTCTACTCCACGCCGCGGTCCGGTCTAGCTAATGAATTGCATACAGAGCGAGAGCTCACACGCATGAATACGTAAATGAAAATATCTCAAAAAGCCTTACTGATGAAGATTTCTTTGCCACACCAACTAGAGAAATAAGCGAAGAAAATCAAAAACTACCTTATGACTGGGCTGTATAATTCAGTCGTCTTGGTACTTAAACCGGTTTAGTGAGCAGATGTTGCTGAAAATTATGAGGTGATCAGAGAACTTCTAGAGATTCTACTCTCTTACCTCCGAGAAAAAGCAATTTCAGAAGATGTATTAACTATTGCTTTTTCTCACAACTTTTTTTCAATAGTGTGCAACTATTTAATCGATGCTGGCTCTGAGAACTGTGACGCTGTTGCTATTCCTGAATGCGAAGTGGGATACATCTCGGTGCGAACCAACCCAGAAGAATGCGTACCTCATTATGAATGCCAATGCAACACCACAAAGAGCCCATGTCCGAAATCACCAATTTGTGGCGAGCTTGAACATGTTGTAACCACTGAAGGCGAATGCTGTCCTAAGCAAACTTGCGGTATGGAGACCTATTATACAGTAGTTATAAAGAAAGTGAAATAATGAATGTTTTTAAATGGCGAACATTAGCAGCATATCGAGCATTTCTTATTAAATTAAACGTTTTCGGTTCATTACGTGACTATTTATCAGAGAAGCAAAATTGCATGCTTCTTCTTGATTTTTTAATTAGAAATGTATATTAATAGCAACACAGGTAGTTAAACAATAATAGCATGTACAACACACAACAAGATTTTAAGTAACCAAAACACATATTGGAATAGTTAAAGGACAACCAATGAGCCCAAATCGACAACTTCAGTTTGTTTGATCTTTTTGATTAGTATATTTTTGAGTGATAAATCTATCTCTATGACAAATTTACAAAATTTGAATTGAATTTTTAGAAAAAATACTAATGCTTTTTAGCCTTGTTTGCTTTTTGCAATTGGCATTTCAACTTTTTTATTAGAATGCAAAGAATGTGTGGAAGATCTGACTGTTTGTGGTGAATGCGAGAATAAAATAACAACTGTCGATGCCTGTGGCTGTGAACATTACAGTTGCGAAAGTAGACAAGTTTGCAGGTTTAACGGAACTGACAAACTAGTAAGTAGATCAAGGTTTAACTAACAATAATTTAAGGAATGTAAGCACTTTGAGCAGGAACCTCACCAAGCTTAATTATTCGATTTTGTGCCTAGTTTGGTTTCAATTTGCAGCATAGATGCTATTCACTAATCTGAATCAAAGTATCCTTTCAGTTTTTGTTAGCTTAACTCGCAGCTAGACCTTTATACAAAAAGCAGAGTCTTTAATTAAGCCATCCTGACTTAATCTAATGCTAACTTTACTGTTTTTTTCTTCAGCCTGGTGAAAAATGGCAGCCATCTGTATGTGAAACCTGCACGTGTCAGAAATCAACAATGAACAAAGAAGGATGTTACAAACATGAATGCTTCACCCAGACCTGCTCTACCGCCTGCCCGCCTTGCTCTGAATACCGAACCGTTGAAGGACAGTGTTGTGGGAGCTGTGTTAAAGTGGGGTGTGAAGTTAAAAACGAAAACGAAACGTCATGCTTGGCAGTATGTACTATTGTTTGTTGGTATTTTTTAGTAGTAAGGATTCTTTTGGAATCTGTAATACTTTGAATTTCAGAAATCTTTTTTTCTTTAGACTAGAATTTAACTATGATATATTTTGTTGTAGCCAGACTACAATACTATCAACAACACAGAATTTGGCGAACGCACATCAAATTAGAACAAACTATTGTCGCCAACACGAGCTATTTTAACAGTACAAATTTACGCAAATTGGTTTTGTAGACTGGAGATTCCTATCTTGATTTTGATGAATGTGAAAAAAGAACTTGCACTAGCAAGGCGAATGGACATGTTGAAATTACCACTGATGAAATATTCTGTCCTAAACTAGATCTCATTGTCTGTCAACCTTGCTACAAAGTTGGCACTTACATGGAAAACTGCTGTCCCAGATATCATTGTGTACCTGATGATGTCTGCTGCTTGGATGGACCTTCAATAAAAGTGGTAAGTTTACCAATACTCGCATTACTGCAATACTTGCATTGCAAAGAGAATAATAGACAGGTTTTACATCATGAAAAGAGAACATTTTAAAATTGCCATTTATTGTGCAATCCATTGTTGCGGTTGGTTGACATACCAGTCTTTGAATTCTCGTGATCTATGATCATGTTCACTCTAATTTTTTCTGTTTAATCATATACCACCACTGATAAGTACGTCACGAAAAGCAAACAAACAGCTCTTTTGAAACTATATTAATCATAATGGTATATATAACAGGGTGAAAACAAAATTGGCTTTGCTGTTTGAAATCAGTGCATTTTTGATTTAACTTTTTCCAGCCCGGCGAAACCTGGTTTCCTAACACGTGTACAAACTGCAACTGCTCCCACAATATCAATGAAACCAGCGGTTTCCATCAAGTAATGTGCAGCCACATACCTTGCCCGAGCTTTGATGCAGAAATCTGTGCTGAGAATGGAGGCACACCAGTTCCAACTGACGATGGTTGCTGCACGAAATGTGACAACAAGTGTGTGGATGACTTTAACAATACTTATCTGGTAAGTAAACACGAATTGTTATCTTTAATATTTTCAACAGTAATAGCTTAGCGCTATTTGTGTCAGCCTTGCAAACAAAAGATCGTAAGTTTAATTGCATTGGGAAAAACATCCAGAATTCGAAAGGTTGTATTGCTCCAATGAAAACGCCTGGTTTGAAAACGGGTGCGCAATAACAGACACACACACACTAAAACAATAGGTCTAAGATTTGTACAGGGAGTGACAAGGACGTATGATGTGGATTTTTTTCTACGTTGTTGGGTGGAGTGCCAATTGTAAAGTACGAGGTTAAGTAGAATTTTGCAGACATGTGAACATACCTTACTGCAACGATTACCTTTTTTTAATCATACAGCAACAAAAATGTTTTTCATTTCTAAAGACCAATTAAACAGCAACAAAACCATTTTCTTTTTTAAAGACCAATCATACAGCAACGAAAACGTTTTTCCTTTTCTAGGACAAATCATACAGCAACAAAACCATTTTTTCTTTTTCAAGACCAATCATACAGCAACAAAACCATTTTTTTCTTTTTCAAGACCGATCATACAGCAACAAAAACGTTTTTCCTTTCCTAGGAAAAATCATACAGCAACGAAAAAATGGGGAAGTGCGGTTTACAAAACAGCGCTATTTGTAAAAATCGCTTCTTGCAAAACATGTTCGAAAACGTTCCTATTAGTTGGGAAGCGGCGAGATTCGGTATACAGTAAAATATAATGATTATTTTTGGTAGGCCTAGGCTTGGTCGAGCTATTAACCAAATCTCGGCGCTTCCAAATCACCAGGAACGTTTCCGAACATGTTTTGCATCAAGCACTATTTTACAAGTAGCGCTATTTTACAAACCGTCCTTCACCGTTTTTTTGTTGCTGTATGATTTGTCTTTGGAATGAAAAAACGTTTTCATTGCAGTGTGATTTGTCTTTGCAAAAAAAAGTATGATTTCCCTTAAGAAAAAAAAATGTTATTGTTGCAGTACAAGTTATCCTGAGCTCTGCTAAATTTTACTTTACCGCCTACTTTACAATTGGCACCCCATACTGTTGTGCATTTTAAAAAAGGCAATTTTCTTTTTTATTGGATGTTTGTGATTGAAATGCATAAAACAGCATTGCTAGCAAGTTCGAAGCTGTTCTAAACACAATTTGTTCCATGCTTTGTGTGATAGTTTTCCTGTGAACGGAGAATGGAGAGATATCCGATATTTGAAATCTAGTTTTGTCTCTGCTAACGGTGGTGGCCAGGCTTTCCTATTGCTCAAAAGTTCAAAAACACTACTGTGCCATTTCATTTTGTCGATGGCATCTTTTTATAATTTACTTATTCTTCTACCTACCTTCTCCATGTCATTCTTGGTCGCCCAAGCCCTCTTCTTCTAACCACTTCTAAATTTAACGACCTTAACATCATCATTAACTCTTCTCAAAACATACATTCTTGGTTACTCTTTTTCTCAATTAATTTAACACCTCACATCGCTTTCTCAGTTTTTTCACAACCTCCATCTCAAGTTTCCTCAGACATCATGTCTTACTTCCGTACAATATCGATGATCTTGGATAGGTCCTTCCTTTCATTTTCAAAGAAAGCTTTTTTCAATGAAGCAACTCCCCAGACTTTCTAAATTTTATCGATCCAATTCTTGTTCTTGCTGCCACTGCTGCTTTACTTCCACCACCAGCTTGCAACTTGTCTCCAAAGTAACAAAAATCTTCACAGAGTTTACTTGATCATAAACTATACTTCTTCCTAAATTCCACAATTCCTCAGCATATCTTTAAATTTATGAATTAACCAATTATAACTGCTGCACACAATGGGGGCCAATTATGGAGCAATGCGGAAGAATAAAGCATATTTGGACAGAGTCACTCTCAATTTGTATGCAATGTAAATCACAGGTTTTTACAAAAACTACTACTTGTTGTATTACCGCTACTTTTTACTCATATCTATCTTTGGCAGTATGGTGAAACCTGGTACTCGGACAACTGCACCATTTGCTCATGCGCCGCTGGAAACGAGATTGTTTGCAACTCGAAGACTTGTCCCAAAGACGTCGATACTTCAATTCCTAATTGCCAGAAATGTGAAGTCGTCAAACGAAGAGCAGCCTCGGATCCTTGCTGCCCGCAATACGACTGCGGTAAATACTTGATGAAATAAATCACATTACGTCCATATCCAAGCCGCTTTCCGGTTGTAATGGATACGATAGTTTGTTGTAATTGTTCGGATGTAGCTAGCTAAGTGCACCTCTGCTGCATTTTAAAGATGGGCTTGCGATCCGTGGCCTAGTAATGGTGCTGATTAGCAAATTCTGAATTCAGCTGGAAAATGGGTTTAAAGTTCAAACTATTCCGGATTTCAGGTTTTAACTTTTAAATCCCTCGTACGTTGTAGACATGTGATTAGACTATGCTTTTTGTTCCATTATTAGAAGCCGCGCTTGAAAAATTTTTTAGCTTTTGATTTGTGTCTCTAGTTTGCAACTATGACTTTGCAATGGGCGAACCAGACTGCGATGCTGTGAAAGTTCCTAAATGTTCTCCGGGATACGTACCGGAACAAACCAACGTTGGTGAATGCATTCCCACTTATGAATGCGTTTGTAACATGACACGCAACCCATGTCCCGAAGCTCCGAAATGCAATGAAGACCTGGAAGAATTGGTTTCCACTGAAACTGCATGCTGCCCTGATTTGACTTGTGGTAAGACCTTCAACCACTTTTGTCTTGGATTGTTTGTTCTATTCTCTTCGGTTTTGCGCTGTATTGCTTTTGACTAAAACGTTTACGCCAACTTTCAACGCTTGATGGCAGTACTTTAGAAATGGGCTCATAAGGCTGGAAATTTAGAAGTTGCTACAAGCTGTTTTACGAATTGTGAAACTATAAGCGTTGTTCTATGGCCAGAGAATCGATGTTGCGTAAGTAGCTAGACTTCAAGTCTTCAAGTGCATTGTTGTATCAACTTAATGTTTATGAAGTTATTTGCAATATTCTATTAAACAGAATGCCGAGAATGTGCTTGGGATGCAACATCTTGCTCTCCCTGTGAACAAACCATCGTTACTTTTGACGCATGTGGTTGTCGTCACGTGACCTGCGAGCCTCTCAATGTTTGCTTGTTTGGAGGAGTGACCCAACAAGTAAGTTAAAGCAGCCTTATTGCTGCAATTAATCTATTCAAGCCTTTAGACTATCAGTGACTAAAGTAGGTAAGAACCTTGCTTTTGTGGGTTGTCAGTCTGTTGGTTGATAACTTCAACCTGATTACATGGCATTTTGCTGATTTGAATTGCGGTGTAGCTCTGTTATTTAGCTGCCATTACGTTTTTCTTGTTTGTTGAAATTCCGGCTCTGCGGCATGAAGCTCTTGTTTTAATTAGGCGTGTAATTTTAACCAGAACAAGTGTTGCAATCAGTGGCAATGTCTACAGCATAAGTGTTGCGCTATATTAAACTTGTCTGTTTATCTAGCCAAACTGAGATAAAAATGTTTTTGTTTTTGTTTTGTTTGCCATATTTATCCTTCATTCACGAGGAAGCGAATTGTATCGCTATATTTTGGACGGGAAGTCCGCACTCGCTTGGGAGTTGCCTTTTTCGAGGTTTATGGGCCACCTGTCTTCCACATAAAGGTGGGGCGTCCCGTTAAGTGCCTTGCCCAAGGACACAACAAGCGAACTTGCCGGCTTGTTCTCCACAACTTCCCCTAAATGCCGAGCGCCAAGCAGGGAAGCTGCGGATGCCATCTTTTAAAGTCTTTTGGTATGACTCGACAAGGGGAATGAACCCCAGGTCTACCGACTGCGAAGCGGACGCTCTAACCACTACGCCATCGCGTCGATATAGTGATCCGCTTTTACTTTATTAAATACTGCAACGCAGCATTCCTAAGAAGCTTATACGTTTCTGTTGGTGTTCGAGGAACACTAATCAAACTTTTTTTCGGCACAACAAAACCAATTAACTTACTCTGTCATTTCTTTTAGATCAACAGCACTTGGGAACCGGACGTGTGCACTGAGTGTGTGTGCGTAGAAGACATGGACCCGACCACGTCGTGCCACTCTCCAATATGCACCACTGAAACATGTAACACTACTTGTCCACCTTGTCACGCTTATGTTGAGGTTGCTGAACAGTGCTGTGGCACATGTGTCCAAACTGGATGTCACATTGCTTTTGAAAATGGCACTTCTCATTGCGCCCAGGTGAGAAATCATGTGGCCTATAATCTATTGGCGATTTATCGTATTTAACCATTGCTGAAATAAATTTATAATGATCAAAGGTAGGCTGCTGAACGTGTAAGGACGGCTAAAATTGAGCCTTAAACTTAACAATGTTTTGATTTTGCAAAGAAACAAATTTTTCTTTTGTGGAAAATTGCTTGCTACAAAAAGCACAACAAAATCGAGTGCGGTCAGATTTTACATCGTTAATCAGATTGCAAAACCTGGTCAAACTGTACTTGCTGAAGCTACATACCATGTTTTCCTCTTTTTAAAAGGTTGGAGATGTTTGGAGCTACGTGAGTAACTGTAGCGAATATACTTGCGCGGGAACTGTAAACCAGACTTTGGAAGTTGTTGAGAACAGCTACACTTGCCCGTCTGTGGAAGTGCCAACGTGCAGCCCCTGCTATCAGTTAGAATCATACGAAGTCGACTGTTGCCCTCAGTTCAGATGTGTGCCACAGGAACTGTGCTGCAAGAACAACATTGGAAAACTAGTGAGTAGTTAATTAATTAAATTTTTACTAAACTAAGAAATATATTTTTTACAATAACGAGCGCAAAAAATGTTTTAGAAGTCTCAAGAAAATTTTCACTTTTCAGAAAGTTAAGAAATTATTGAAACAAAATACAGTAAAATTTACTTCATAAAATTTAGCGAATCAAACCAAAATGCAGTAAAAACAGTAAAATAAAACCGAAATGCAGTAAAACTAAGCCATTGATAATATTTTTCTCGCTGCAAATTATTTTCTGTTTTGTCTTTCAGCCTTTGAGGCAACTGCAGCGGCGCTAAACAGAACAATAGGCCAGACTTCTGTGAAGTTTTGAGTTTAAAATTTCCGTTTGATTTGCTTAATACCTCTTCCGATAAATAAGCTACTTGCTAGAATCCATCAACAGAGAAAAACATCGCAAAGGGTTTTTTGACAAGGGTACAACGACCTGGCCATTGCAATGCATAACCATTTGTCCGTTGTTGCCATGAAATGACGATTCAACTCGCAAAAACCACGTCTTATCTAAACTTACTTTTTCTCTTCGGAGCGTGGCAAGGTCAGCCTTATTCTTAAAGTTTTGTATTAACCTTACGATCTGTATCAACCTCTGCTAGTGCAGCAGGTTTAACGCCAAGCAAAGTTGTTTTACGTTTCGTCAGGTGGATAAAGAGTAGGGGTAGTCTGCTTTCTTACGTCATGCTTAACAGTTTTTGATTTTAATCAGGTTGGATCGTCATGGTCACCCAACGCCTGCCACACCTGCTACTGCACTGATGAATTGAACACAACTTCAGGATTTTACATCGAACAATGTTACCACGTGCCTTGCCCACCTGTCGACGAAGAAGCTTGCAAACAAAACGGCGGTATGCTAACTGCTACCGATGACGGATGCTGCATGAAGTGCCAAGCTACAGAATGCTATGAATGCGGAAAGAAAGTGAGCACAAGTCCCGAATACATGGTCATTGAAGAGTGTGCTTCGTCGGTTCCAGTTACAATGTCTTATTGTGATGGATTCTGTCGAGGCAGTTATTTCTGGTCCCCAGAAGGAATGGACAACCAATGCTCATGCTGCAATCCCACTACAACCGTGACGCAGTCGGTGACGATGAAATGCAAGAACGGCACTGAGATCGAGTTCCAATATGAAGACGTTTTGTCATGTGGATGCAGTGCTACCTGCACACCAGAACCGCCAACTTCACCTGAAGCACCAGTTACTACCACCACTTTACCACCCAAACCAACGCCAACCACCACAACAGAAGCACCAGAGGCATCTGGTGAGGAATCAGGTTCCGGTGAAGAATCAGGTTCTGGTGAAGTAATTGTAACCATTCCTGAAGCGCCAGTAACTACCACCACTTTACCACCCAAACCAACGCCAACCACCACAACAACAGAAGCACCAGAGGCATCTGGTGAGGAGTCAGGTTCCGGTGAGGAATCAGGTTCTGGTGAAGTAATTGTAACCATTCCTGAAGCACCAGTAACTACCACCACAACACCAATTAAGACCATTCCAGAAACTACAACAACCACTCTGCCACCTACAACGGTTGTCACTGAAGGATCCGGTGAAATTGAGGAGTCTGGATCAGGCATTGTTGTTACCGTTTCAGAAGCACCAATCACATCAACCACCCCTCCCGTCAAAGTCTGCAAATGGAGCCAGTGGATCAGTTCAGACAAGCCTAAAGCCCCTTATCTTAATGATAATGAAACGTATGCTCATATTCGTGAAGCTGGATTCGAAATTTGTGATACCCCTACAGACATTCAATGCAGACAAATTCCAAGCCTTCAAAATCTTGACAAGCAGAAAGACATCAAGTCATTTGAACAAAAGACAACTTGTGACGTCAATACTGGTTTCTTGTGTTTGAAATCTGATCAAACACTCCACCCAGTGTGCATGGATTACGAGATCAAGGTATTCTGTTGTCATACGACCGAATGAGTTGCTGTTCAAGACTTGTAACTGATTATTTGAACCATAATTTTTTCTCTTTTTATTATTTGCTTTCGCTAATGTAATTAATTTTCTTTTTTTAATCGCAAATTTGTTCACACATTGAAGACTTTTAAAGATGTAATGCCATGAGATTTACACAAATACTATTTTATTAAAAATGTCGTAGCTACAAAGCCACGTTTGTATACTATAATTTTTGATTGGAATAGTTGTTGCAATAGTACAACTGCAAATTTGTTATAATTCAATAAAGCTATTTTTGCGCATTAAAAGAACCTTGTTTTATGACAGACCGAAGTTTCAGCAGGTGAAAGAGTGACAGTGTTCTCTGTCCAGTCGGTTAGAACTTTGAAGTAGATGATGTAGGCGGGTAAAATACATTATCGCAGTTCCTTGAAAAAGGGCGTATGGCAGACAACTATGAGCTGGGCAACTCTCCACAACCTGGACCAGAGGTTGCAAGTAGGAAAAATAAGACGTAAAGAGTTAGTAGCAAGACACGCATCTATTTTTTTCCGTTTAGATTGTCCGCAAGAGCAGCAGCCTAAAAGTCATAGCAGCACAAAATAAGATGAAAAATGCTATGTGTCTGGTGACACAGCCACAGCTAAAAAAATCTCTGTCCAGTAGATCAAACGCTCGAAAACAGATTGCAATGTAGAAACTGGGAACATGCAGTGAGGTGCTCAACTGCTCTATGGGGACGTGAGTCAATACAAGGGGTAGAGAGAAAACAATGACAAGCTACAACCAATTTTTTTTTAATCCTACCTCCTACAATCAATTTAAAAAGAAAATCATTTGGAAAACACTTTTTAAAGGATCTGATTTAGGATTGGCAAATTTTATTACACAATTTGAGAGAACTTAAGTTATGCTGCTACAAATAAAATAAGTCTTTAACATCCTTTTTCGCTGAACTGCGACTTTGTAAACTTATAAACACGCTCCGCTTAGGTTATGCTGTTCATCAACCACTTTACACAACTCCATTTTCTCCAGCAAAAGGGATGATTTGTATCAAGGTTTTAAATCTGAGATCCAAAATACCTAAAAGGGCCTACTAAAGCTCACTGACATAAAACAACAGTTTTCATTTATGCATATGATCTTTCCATAGATAATGAATCCCAAATTTTGCGTACTGTAAGGTCTAAAAACTGCTGAATATCAAGGGAATATGCCAAAAAACAGAGCACTCAATCAAGATTTTGTTTTGTTTTAATTTACTTTTGTAGCAAAAAATGAATGGAAGTAATGCGATTGCCGCTGTATGCGGTATTTTATTGAACATATGTTAAAGGTTTATGACGTCAATTATGTAAAGACTAATTTCAGGTTCCATAAACAAATACCATACCAATTTGCAACATTCTCTTCCGTAGGAGGGAGATACTAGCAATTACATAATAGGTTCAACTTCAATTAAAGTCCAACTTTGCAATAATCCGATCGTCTCTTCCTATCGTGGAAATGACAACTGGTGTTGAGATTATCAGATCAGTTGATACGTTGCTTCTAGGTTTGCTTACCGCGACAGAATTGGATTAATCGAAAACAAAATTTTTGACAAATTTATATCTACAGTCTCCCAACCGTCCAGGGTAGGTCGGCATTCATTTGCCTTTACTGTTTTTTCGCCTCCACACTTCAGAACCTAATTTCCATAGTCATATAGACCCAGCAACGTCGCAAGGTGTGAGCTATACTCCCCCCCCCTCCCGGATGACATTAGGTTCGGAATGACGCTCTGGCAAACATGAGTCTAAAAAATCTGTTTCTTAAACTGGGGAGTGCCAATTTTGGTGTAAACATCGGTGGTCATGGATTCTAAAGACGCCATTGGATAGGCCTAGTCTGGTCTAGAATAAAATAATATAAAACTTCCGACAAGTCCACATTGCCACTGTGTCTAATTCTCAATAGTGATGAACACTGGCCGATTTAGAAACCAATTTTTTTTGGGGGGAATAGAGCTTTAGGTAAGCTGAATGTTATTATCAAGAGGTTTTATAAAAACAGCTAGAGCAATCTCGTTTGAGGGAGGAGGTGGAACATTTTGGCCATTATGGTTTCCAAAACCATCCATTTTGGTGTTCAAAACAACAAAAATTTCTTTTTTTGAAATAAACTTTTTGAAAGTGAAAATTTCGCCTATAAAAGTTTTTTACTTTCATAGTTTTTGCTTCTCTTAAACCACTTGGAGAACCATCACTCCTTACTCTCCCTAAATACGCCACTGTTGATGAAATCTTATCGGTCATAGCTGTAAAACTTAGCCTACAACTAATCAAGGTTGCAATTAATCACTTTATTTTTCATAAATAATGACGCATTAGACATAACAAGACTGCTCATTTAGTAACAGGCCTGCAAAGGGAGGTCGCAAAAAAGCTTAGAGCAGGGGGGGTGCAACCATTTTGCAGAGGAGCTGATTCAAAGCAGCTGGGATTTCGCGGGCCAGTCAGATTTTTTATAGTGACATTGGAATAAACCTGCATAATGTATGTGGGGATGACCTGGGACGCCTGAGAAAATTTATGAGGCTCTGGGCAAAAAGAAAGTTTGGGTCCTCTGATCTAAATTCTGGAAGCACTAATGATAGTTTTATTAAAGCTACTCAAACTAAGCTCATCAGAAAGTTTTAAAATTGGAATGAACAACAATAGCTTTGAAGCAGAGACTCCCAATTAGGGTCTCGCGACGCGCTGGTGCGTCGTTTGGAAAAAGAGCGTCGCAAGTTTACATCCTTGATGGCTTTTTTTGAAAATCACCGGCATTAAAAAGCTTTTGTCTTTATCTTTGACTTGATGACCACTGTTTTTTGTAGGTCAACTTATGTGGAGTGATTTTTTGTCCCAATTTTTGACTTTATGACCTTTTTCACAGCTTTTTTTGAGGTCAACTTATGCAGTGCGTTGTTTGATTATTTAGATGGGATTAGTGCGTTGGGAATTCATATAAGTTGGAACCCATTGCTACAAAGATTTGCCTTTTGAAAAATGGCATTCTATCTATTACATGATTGGACCTATGGGCGTAAATTAAAATAATCTGGTACATTTGAGCCCATCAAAAGATAACATTTCCGTGTACACACAATAGCTATTTTATGATGACATTATCCACACGTAAGATAGCAAAATAGGTAGAATCAAAAACTTTTGCAACTGGTCCTTTCCTACCCTTTTTCTGTGCAAAGTGAGTAATGAACTTTGCACAATATGTCTTAAGTGCTTTAAATATCAATGTGAGACCACTTGTCTCACTATCAACATTGGAAAAATATTCACTGAAATGAAATGAGCTTCTTCTGATGTGAAATATCTTTTTTTTACATTCAATCATTTCACACATTGTTCCAGCCTCATCGTAAAATCTTAACCTTTTTGGGTTTGCTACACCTCGTCCGTGAGATAATTTGATATTAATATCACGATTAGATGCAACTAGTTTTGCTTCATCCCACAGGACTTTTCATTCACCGCCAGTCTCTGAAAGTTAATTAGGGTGGTTTAAAACATTAGAAAACTCGATATCTAAGGTAGCTGTCCTTTCTTGAATTACCTTATAACAAAAGTCATGTGGAACAAGAACTTCATACGACACCACAGACATTATGATGCAAATGAACGATATAACAGAGATACGGCACCTTTGACATCATTTCTGCATTTACCTGCTAGATTCATTCCGGTAACTCTGCAGGGTAATTTTAATATCGGAAAGATGGGCAACTACTCTTTCCACTTGGGTTGAATAAATTATATAGTTTGGGTTATGCCACAATAACCTACTGCTTCCCACAGGTTTCTGCAGCATCATTATCACAAATATTAGGGATGTGACACCCACAAGGCAAAAATCTGGTAGCCGGATATCGTGCAAGAATCTTAGCCAGTGCAACATTCTTACCAGCCATATTGGCACCATTGTCTTAAGATTGTGCCGGCAGTCCACCAGCAGAATATTGTGTTCACCCATGGTGTACATAATTACTCGAGCTATCTCCTTCCCTGTTTCTAGTACAATCAACAAATTTCAAAAACCGATCTTTGTTTTGCAGCACGTATCACCACAAAAATGCTGTTTGCTCTTCACCTGAAGAATCAGGAGTTGCATCAACCATGGTAGTAAAATACTTTAAGATACTCTTTGCTGCAGAATATGCTCTCATGAACTCATTTTGAGATCCAGAAGAAAGATAGTGTACCTGTACCTTTCCTCAGTAGTTCAACTTTGCTTGTTGTGCGTTCTCTCAAAACATCGTCATAGTGGGGAGAGCAATTCTATAAGCATGAGGAAGTTACCACTACTTCAATCCCCAATATGTTGAAAGCAACCCAGAAAAGCAAGTCCTTTTTCTCCTAAAAATAACACAACCTCATCAAATACGTTTCAGTTTGTTTTGCTACTTCAGGCATTCTGTTTTTTCTTTATTGTCTCAAAAAAACTATCGTTTCCTTTTTCATATTTAAGATGTCCTTCAAGTTCACTCAAGGCAAGACAACACTCTCTAGGTATATTGCTTCGTTTATGTTGCGATACACGTTCACAGAATAAGCAAAATATCCAACAGAAGTGGTCAGTGCTGAGATAGATAATGACTGACTTTTTACTAAGGAGGCAAACAAGCGGCATGACAAGCAATACAAGGAGTGCTTGTAATTACTTCACCCTACACTGCCGCTGACACGCACTTCGCCATTTACACGTATGTTGGCTTTGTGAAAATTTACTTTTGGCCATACTTATTTTTGAAAAAGTGTTAGATAAGCCAACGTGGCCTCTGAAGACGAACTCTTTTACATCGGCTTTTGACAGGCATTCTGCTTGTATGATACCGATTGTAATCGCACCAACGCCTTTTTGAACAAGTATATTTGACTGAGTTCGCTGGGAGTCAAGCTGCAGCCCTGTGAACAACAGATTTATGATATATTTAATTTACTGCACTTCACTTTGTTATCAGTTATTCACTTACCTCGTCCTGCACAAGAAAATGCCTGACCAAAGCACAAAAAACAAGTTGCTTTAAGGGTTTAGGAATTATATATATAAAAAAAAAGGAAGTTACCATGGAGTTTACATTGAAGTTCGGTTTTATTTTATTTATTTAACAGACCCGCTGACTTTCAGCAAAGTCAACTTTAGTCCAGCATAAATCACACTAGAATAGCTCAACGAGAGCAAACAAACGCAGAGCATAAACAACAAACAAACCCAGAGTGTAAACACAGAGTTGCAGAGATGGTTGAAGCCCCTAAGAAGGCAAAAGACTAACGGTCATGTAGGAGGAGAAAGTGATTATAAAACTGGCTGGTTAAGAAATCATCAGAATTTACCAGGGAGGAAATTCAGATATTACAAGAATTAGCACATCGAATCATAAAGCAAGCAACGTATTTTCGAATCAATGCTTGAAAAGTACATATATTGTTCTGTATAAATTTTGGAGGATGAAGCTCAGTCAATTTCCCCGTGATGGTCTGCTCAAAGTTTTGTCGTGTTGCTGACAATATACTATTGGAATTTTATGATTTTATTTTATTTGTTTGGATAGGCAACAGTGAGGGGAAGGTCCTGGCAATCCGCCAGTGACACATACAATAGACGATTCATTCCTTTAACACTCAATGCCACGAATTCAAAACTCAATGCCACGAAGTGAGGTGGCATTGAGTTTGTTGTGCCACTAGAGGTTGGTTTATGCCTCTCTAGTAAAATCTCAGACAATCTTTTATTTCCTTGTTTCACATAAGCTCTATTAGTTATTTAAATTTTAACAGCCGGCACTAGAGCTTCCTTCAACAACAGTTTCTTGACTTCGTTACTGGTTACTTCACAACCTCAATATCTTCCGGTTAGTCATTGCCGATTCCAGCTGAACTAAAGTCCAGGACCATATTGCTGTTACAAGCTGTATCAAGTGTTGCATATTTTGTCACATCAATTTGGAGTATACAGTAGTTGGCCGGCCCCTTTAACATTCTTCCCGTTGCGTTTTCTTTTCTGTGTGCCGGACTTGCGATGCTAAAATATGATAGACGCAAATGTTTCTATGAACTCAATCTTTATAATTATTGCGTAGCTATGTGCACTTTTAAACCCGGCCTTGACTGATCCAAATTGATCCCAAGGAAACGAGTTTCAGGTGTAGCGGCTGATCATTATTACGTCACTGCTACATGTACATATAAAATGCCCGAACTTCTTTTTTCTCAGTATTCGGTCATTCGATTCTTTATTCAGTCATTCGATTCTATTCGGTCAATCGGTCAAGTTTGAATAAGTCAATTCAGTTTTTCTGCAAGTAAAGTAATTGTATCGGTGATAAGTGAAAGTCTAATCTTGTGTAAGCGAAGTGCGATTCAATAAAGAACTAACTGCACTATCAACGTGGTAGAGAGCAACAGAATCAGTTGTCAGTCCTCTTTGTCTGTTCGCTCTCGTGGCTCAACCCTACCTACCATCGTCCACCAAATCGCTACACAGGTTTTAATAGCTTTAATACAACGCTTTGAGCTACGGGTTCCACTACCAAGCGTGGGGCCCCTAGTCCAGGGACCTTGAAGTGATGCCCTGGCTGCTTCCCCATCTCAGTGTTGTGAAACTGACAAGGAGAGACCTTTTTGTTTATACTTTAAAGCAGGGCGCGTCATTCGCCTATTTTAGTGTAAAAACAAAAATCAAGGCTTTTTTTAGAGATCAATATTTTTCAGGGTCTGTTTTAACGTATTTTCCATCTAAATTGAAGGTGAAGACCTTTTTTTTTTCTGAAAGTCGATATTCGCAAAATGTGATTTGACATCGAACTCGGGACTCAAGTCTCATCCTATATCCTTGCGTGGTCCACAAAATTGTACCTTGCGGCCGCAGGGTCCATACCCTTGGTTTGGAGCTTACCAAATCAGCAATCATCTGAAGTGTTTTAGCAATTGTTTCGTATCGATTGAGCACAAAAAGAAATCAGCAAATACAACAAAATTATCAACTGCAAGGAATAAATAAAACAAAAGTAGACGTAAAACTAACAATTAGGCCCGTTTTTTATAAAGTTACTTTTTTCATAGTAAGCTTGAGCGGCGTGATTTTTTGTCAAGAGTTTTGAATACGAAAAGTAAGTTTTATATTCTTAGTTTGATACGTCAACAAAAAGTCATTTTTTGGAAGGGGTTCTAATGTCAATTTGGTACTTGTGGGTTATCTGTCACCACTTTTTTTCACCAGGTATTAAATTACTATTATTTAACTGTATATATAATGTTTAAGCCTAAAATGAGTTTGGAAGGCAGTGTACACTGAAGGGGCAGGCCCGGTATGTAAATGTATGGGGCAGTGTACACTGGAAGGGAGTGTACAGGGTTAGGTTTATTAAATTAAAAAAAAGTGGTGACAGATAACCCATAAGTACCGTCAATTTTTTGTTTGAAAGGGAATGTAACGTCAATTTTTTTTAATTAGCACTCGTAGTGAAAATGTTTCTTTCGCATTGGTGAGAAAAAATAATAACTGTGATAAAACTTACTTAACTTTTTTGTTTTAACTAGCAGTCTTTGCCAATATTTTGTACGGTAGTATAGATTGCTACTTCTTGCTACAATTCATTGAGTGTGGTGCAATAATCAAAGTCAGACCAAATTATGAGCGACTGTGTTGCAATCAAATAGTTGGGACAATTAGGAGGGGCAACACTATAACATTGTTTGGTAAAAACATATCTACGATATCTACGAAATATCTACGATGCTAATTTTGACCATCTTTTCATTATTCAAGGTGAATCAAAAAAAAAGTGAATGGGGTATTTGTAAAGGTGCAGTGTGCAAGCACACTAACATATAGTGTTTTACTAGTCAACAGTGGAATCAACTGTCAAAAGGGTGATGTGATATATCCATTTAGATTTTGCTTTGTGATTTAGATTATTAAATGATGCCAAAAGTTAAAGCTACCACAGCATCTAAAATTCAATCCATACTTTAAGACTTTCCCAAAGAACTTAATAAAAAGTCTCAACAACGAATTACATCGCAATTAGTGCCACTGTACGCTTTCTTGCACCAAACGTTTTCTTGTTAAAAATCATTGAAATACGTCCAATCACCAAAAAGCATTAGGCAGCAGATCTCAACTACTAATCCCACACACTTCGGTAACGTTTTTGAGAAGCAGAAACACCGATTTTGAAGAAAAATAACCAAGGCATTTTTGTCAACTGATAGTCCTGTAGCAACTTCAACTACAAAACAATACCTGGCTTTATATATAGATCGCCATCTACATTCAGTAGCTATCATGATAGAAGTGACTAGTCGCTACACAGAGTGTGTAACGGGTTCGTGGAACAGAGACCCTTGGGGTAGTCTCCGAACCCGAGACAGATTGTTGTGAAGCCGTTTAACAAAATAGATGAAACGCGCCCCTTGCACTTTCTTTCTTCTGTCGCCTAAACTTTCGTGCACAAATCTTTTGATAAACTTATATTGACGATAAAGAACTGAAAATTGAAATTAAGACATTACAATTGACAGAAATTCACGATGGGATGGTGGTGGCGTTGTTGGCGGTTGCGTCGTTGGCGTTGTTACCGGTGCAACGGTTTCAAGCTAGTTTGACCCCCAAGAATCTTCTTTACTACAGCTCCACAAAGACGATCAACAAAAGAACAACTTATCCAACTTTATCTACTTGGGTTCTAACAAGCTTCTTGTGACAATTTTCGTCTTTGCTCAAACGTGGAAGTTTACAAAACAACGTAATCCTTCCTGCTACGTGCCTACTTGAGAATGCTGTAAGATGTGATAAGAGGGCAGTTTTCGCAGCGTCGCTTGAGGGTCAACTTTTCCAAAATCAACAACTAATCAATAAAAACGATACCTCAAGTGAAACAAACATAACGACGACACAACGCGGGTTCAAATCACAGATTGGGTACGCGAAACCATGGATTTAAAGCATTAGACGTTGCCAGATATTGTAACACTAATTACAGAGTGCATTCATTTTAACTTGGATTACAGTCAGATGCCTGCCGTTGCGCAACAATGGTGACCCCGACGAGATGAAGCTACATCTTCCCCGATGTAGTTGGACGGCAGCGTCTTCAGTCAAGCAGCACAAGCCATCGTCGAGTCGCCGAGCCCTAACGTCAAGACCGCCTTCCAATTGAAGTCTTGGCGGGAATCTCACTTACTTCGGCCGGCAAGCCTCACTCTCTCAATGGCGGGGAAGGCATGCTAAAGCATGAGCGTTGCTAAGGCCGCTGGCAATGCTGTTTGATCTTTTGGAATCAATAAAAACTTTTTCTGCCTTCTATTGTCTGATGCTGCAAAATATATGGTGGTTGCAGGTGCAAATACTAAAATCTCTCTATCCCAGGGGTTCTTAACCGGGAGTAAATTTACCCCTTGGAGGTAAATTTGACCTGCCTTGGGGGTAAATTTCGTTAGCAAATATTCACACTTTTACCTATTACAATAGGCATTTGTAGAAGTGAAAAAATATAAAAACATTTGGGGGTAAATTTTACTTATGAAATTTGCCAAGGGGTAAATGAGAGAATAAAGGTTGAGAACCCCTGCTCTATCCTAAGTTGTTTCGTGTGACATGTGTAGCACATTTACTGCACAATTGTGCTATGAAAGTCAAATCTCATTTTGAAGATGTTGATCAGCTAATCGCAAAAGTCAAACCAGCAACAATTAAAAATTAAACCAGACATGTCAAATTCGCTGCTATTGGTTGCCCTCTTTCAGGGCACAATACAGAATGGAATGGAAGACGTTTTTTCCATCTTCCATCCCGGCATTTTCTTCCATTCCATTGTAGAAATATTTCATTCCATCCCAAGATTCCTTCTATCTTTCATCTATACATTTATAATATACAGTATATTCCAAAATTACTGGCCATAAAGTTTAAAATGTAATTCCTTTTTTGAATTTGCAAATTACCAGCTTATATAGCCTGTCTATGTTTTCTAGCGCTGCTTGCCATTATGTTTACACGTAAGAGTACGGTAGCTTCATGACACAAATCTAAAAACAATTTTCGTTCAACTAATAAAAGACTTTTAAAAATCTACATCTTGTTATCGTAAGTAGTACACAATATGGTAACAAAGATGTAATGGACTCAAATTTAAAATTTCCAATCACCAGGAAAAATCTAACTACCAGAGATGTTTTTTACTCATTTTTCGACCAAAGACAAAGTCCAAAAGTTTCTGTTTTTATTCGAAGACATAATCTTGATGTTTCTCAGACTCTTCAGCGTCTCTGCACCGGCTGAGACATTCGTAGCGATGCAACGCAGGTTAAGGCGAAAATAATACAAGCTGTTGATAACGGACAATAGTCGGCCATCGCTTTGGCTCAAAACAAAAGTAAATGTATTGTTTCAGTTCAAGCAATAAAATTATGTAAAAACTATCCGACGTCGCCCGGCACCCTCCTCCCCGATCAGTAACCTCGCAGTTGAAAATATTGGTTTAGTCGGACAAGCCAGTTTTACACATTGCGCACTTGTGTGAACAGAAGCGATGAAATTGTGCTTTACGTGCACATTCATAATTGTTGTACACATAATGGTGATGATCTTAATCAAGACTGGTAATGGTCACACCTAAAGAATATTAAACAAACTACTATAAAAGCTTTTTAAAAGTGTGAGAAAATGAGAGATTGAAACACTGTCAAAAACGATAATGGCGGTTAAACAATGGTTGTTTTCACAATTACAGAAATAAACTATTTAATAGTAAGCCTTTTTTGCGATTTGGTGCGGCCCCGCTTGCAGCCTATTTATATTTTTGTTATTAAGTACTTTGGCTGCGTTATTTGCCTTGTTTCCAACGTAGCAACAGAAACGGCTATAGCTTCTCCAAAGTCAATCACCATATTCTAGTAAGAGCCCATCAGGCCAAGTTATTTTCAAACAATATATTCTCTCTAATTTCAATTTTACAAATTGTTAGGTTTATGGTTTCATTTAGATATTTTTAAACTTGGAAGTTTATTACATTGCTTTACAGTATAGACATAAATAACTAAACAGGCAGCATATCAGCAAAAAAATCCTTGCCTTGTAGTAGATTAATATACTTCCTACAAAAACATGGGCAGAGGCGCTAAAGATGCCGTGCTTTGTGTGAAAAGTTTATCCGTGATCACGTAATGCAGCATCAGTGGTTCTCAACCTTTTTTGGCTATTGGCACCCTGTAACCACCAAAAAAGTTTTGCGGCACCCGGCTGAACCTAAGAGCTTCGGATTGTAATACAATCAGTTTTAAGAGTGAAGTTTGCATCAAAACACTATATTAAAACAGTTTTGATTACTAACAACTAAACAGAACACTAAAAATGTCATAAAGATGATTTAATTTATTTTAAAAATCAGTTCGAAATTTGTGCTTGATTTTTAGCGCAAATTCTCTCAATGTCGGGGCGCACATTCAATAATGCTACTTGCATTTCTTTCTCCACAACAAGTAGCCTTTCTCTTTTTCTTGTTTTTAGGTTTGTTAAAACGGAAAATGCGGTTTCGCATAGGTACGTTGTGGAAAATCGAAGTAAAATAACCAATGCCTTTTCTCCAATGTTAGGATATTCATTTTGAATTTTAATCCAAAATTCATCCAGAGGCATCTTCCTGTGCAACTGCTTAATGTTACCGTCGTTACGTATGTCAATACGTTTTTCTTCTCCTTTCAGATTCAAAATACAATGAGTATTCAGGGGTAAAAATGGGTTTCTTGCCCATTTATAGTTTTCAGTGGACACTGTTGGAAAATATTTCTCAATTTTATCTTGCAAAGACTTGAGATGTTTAACAACCGATGAAACCATTTCTTTGTTATTCGTTTTCGAAAAATGAAAAAACATGTCAGAGTTTCCTTCCTGCATTCGTAATGACCACACTTTCAATTTTTTTTGTAGAGTTCTCATTTTGTCTGCTGAAGATAAAAAGATTTTCATTCTTGCTTTGCATATTGGAATTTGTCTTATTTAAGTGGTCAAAGATGACTACCAAATATGCTAATGCAAAGCAAAATACAAAATTCTCCTTGTCTTTCAAGACTAAAAAAAGCTAACATCTTCTCTTTCAGCTCATATGCTCGTGACAATGCTTTTCCACGTAAAAGCCATCTTGCCTCGGTGTGTAACAGAAGATTTTCATAATTTGCTTCCATTTCTTTGCAAAGCTTTGTAGATAATCGTGATTTAAGTGGTCCAGCTTTGATGTAGTTTACCATTTTTATAACTTCTTTCAACACTTGTGTTAAGTCCGAGTTCAATGTTTTTCCAATAAGCACTTCACAATGAAGAAAACAGTGGGTTGTTATGATTTCACTATTAACTTTTTTACAAGTGACACAAATCCTTTGATTGACCCGATCATAGATGGAGCTCCATTCGTACACAGTCCTACACATTCTTTCCTTGTTAATTCATTATCTTCCCAATACTTACTACGAATATCAAAAATATCTTGACCAGTCGTTCTTTCTTTAAGTTCTTTACAACAGAAAAATTAGTCAGATATCTTTCCATCACTGACAAACCGGATAAAAGCTATTAATTGAGCTTTCCCACTGATGTCAGCTGATTCGTCAACTTGCATTGTAAACATTTTGCTTTGCTTTACAGAAGAAATACAGCAACTTGTATATCCGTTGACATATCGCAGATACATCTGCGAATGGTATCATTTGACAAAGGAAACTGTCTTATTTTTTCCTCAGCTTCGGGCCCAAACATTGTTTTCACTATCGCACTGCAAGCAGGAAAAATTACTTTTTCTGCTTCCGTGTGAGGCTTTGAATTTTTAGCTATTATTTCTGCTGCCAAATAGCTGGCATGTTGACTTTTCGTAGAAACTTGAATAGTTTTGGTAAATGTCACACTTTGTTGCTTTCGTTCTTCCAAAAGTCTTTTGAAATAGCTTGCCGGTTTTTCAGAGAGATTTCCGTGCTTTTTTGAAAAGTGTCTACTCAATTTACTTGGCACCACAGTCTCATTTGACAATTTCATATGACAGATAAGACATTCTGTTACGGGTTGCTCTTCGTCGCCGCACCAAGTAACGCCAAAATTCAAATAACTATTGCAATATAGCTGGGGTTTCTTTTTTTCTAATGTACCGGTACCCTTACTAGTGCTTTCTGTTTCAGCAAATGAAACTGAAACCTTACCAGTACTTTCATTTTCAGCAACTGCAAATGCGCTTTGATCAATGGTTAACTTTCTTTTTCTCGTGATAAATTTCTACATTGTATTATTGCAAAAAAAACCTTAAACTCTGCGTTTTGTTTTTTCTCTATCAAACTATTCATTTTCTTCTCAGTCAGCAAATTAATTTTTCTTGAATGAATTTATCTGATACAAGTGGGAGTATGAATGAGATAGTATGAAACGTCACAATGAGGCTTCACTGTTGTTCAAAATTTGAAAAGGACAGTAACTGACTGAACTGAAAAGTTGGTATGGCGTCATCATCAATGTAAAGCAATTATTCGAAGCCATTTCAACTTTTCACCTAAGCAAGAACTTGAAGGTCACTTTTCTATCAAAATGAATTGAAGTTTATACCTTAAAATAACATCACAGCATTCAACCTTTTTCCTAGACTAATGAATAATGTGCAATAGCTCGCGGCACCCCAGCGAATTGCAAATGGCACCCTAGTTGAGAACCACTGATTTAGATCATATGTAGCTAGACACCAATACAGTTGGCTCCGCTTATCTGGATCACTTTGGGCCGAGGGCTTTTGATCCAGTTAGCCGAATGACCCAGTTAGCCGATAAGATACAGAACTGTATTTAAAAAAGGTCAAGTTTTTTAGTCAACAAAGAAACTCAACTTAAAACAAATAATGAAATGAGAATCAATGATACAACTGTATTTATTAATCAAAACAATGTACAGTAGTTTTAGTTCTGCTGAAAAAAGCGTAATATAGTCGTCTGTTTCAAGTCAGCTGTAAGTACTTGACTTGATGCTTTTTCCAACTTTGCCAACAGATTGTCGTGGTCTGCGAAACCTCGTCCCAGCAGACCCCGTTTGAGAGCATTCAAAGCGTTACGGGTCTCTGTAACCGTTGGAATAGATTCCTCATCTAAATCTTCTTCTTCATCTTCTTTGTCATCTTTTTCTTCTTCTTCATGACGAGCTCGCACGATATCTACAATTTCATCTTCATCGAGAACATACCCCACTTCCAGGTCATCGTCAGTTGTGATGAAATCTTCCCATTGTTTTTGGTCCATTGGTAGCTCAGAAGGAACAATCATCTGAGAAGTGTAAGCAGGTCTTTCATGAGGGCCCATTTTCAATCCAGCTTTCACCCAGCAGTTTCTAATTGTGATTGCATCAACCTCTTCCCAGGCTGCCTTCACAAGCAGAACCCCATCCAAAATAGTGATTTTTTGCCAGTTTACCTGCAGTGGCTGTGACTGATTCGTCCATTCGTTGGAGCACTTGTCGACACATGACTTTGCGAAAAATTGCCTTAACAGCACGAATAATACCAATGCCACAAGGCTGCAGCACAGAGGTTGTGTTTGGTGGAAGAAATTCCACTTTAATCATCAACAGTCCTGTGACTTGTATGTGAGCTGAGCAGTTATTTGCTAACAGTAGGATTTTTTGTTTTTTTTCCTCAAGTCTTTGTCCCAAGTACGAAGAAAACGCTCCCATATTGCTCCTGTCATCCAGGATTTGGGATTGGCATTATAGTCAACTGGAAGTGTCACATTTTTAAAACAACGTGGTTTTTTTGACTTCCCAACAACGAGGAGCTTCTTCTTTTCACCAGCCATACTACATGCCATAAGACAAGTGATGCGCTCTTTTGATTTTTTCGTGCCACATCTTGTGTCATTTTGGAAAGTCAGCGTTGAGTCAGGCATAGCGCGAAAATAGATGCCTGTTTCATCGACGTTAAAAATGTTTTCCTCGTCATATTGTTGCCGAAGGCTTGGCCACACCGATGCAATCCAATTTTCTCGTTGTTGAAAATCTACATCTTTGGCCTCGCCATGCAATTTTTTGTGCACCAAACCCTCTCTCTTCTTGAACCTCGAGAACCAACCTTCACTTGCTTTTCAATCATGTAAAGTTTCTCACTTTAAAAATGTCAACATACCTTTGGCAGTTTGTCATAAGCTTGCAGCGGTTCTTGAATTTCTTTCACAGATCTTGAAGCACAGCGTATCGGCATGATGTTTAGTTCACTGTTAAAATTTACTGAATAGCGCGTGGCGTGTTTTGAGCACATGATTAGTGTTTGAGCACGTGTCGTGTGAAACGTGGAAACACGTGCCGTGCGAAATGTGGAATTTTACAGTGAGTTTTCATGCAAAAGTGATCCAGTTAAACGAAAAAATTGATCCAGTGATCCAGAAAAGCGGCGTACTTTTACGTTGAAAATGCTTATGTAATTTGGGACTTAGAAAAATGATCCAGTTATCCGTGAGTCAGTTAAGCGGATCCAACTGTATTTTGTTTTTAAAGATTTAACAGGACCATCTTTATTCCTTTCCTATTTTTCTTGGGGGATCACGAAGTGTTGTACTTGGAGTTGGCTACCTGTTTGAAATGTTTAGAGACTTCATTTTTCGATGAATCTTTTTGAACATTTTCGTGGATAATGCAAAAGATCCATGCACTTCAGAAAGAATAGACAAAATGTACCAAAAAACTTAGTTTTTCTAGAAATTGCAATTTTGTGAAGTGCAGGCACAAAAATTGTAAGTGTTTAACCGGTGCGCTACATTTTATAAGCGTTTGGTGACTTCGTTTTTTTGATGAATGTGTTCGAAAACGTAGACAGATAATGCCAAAAAACCATGCTTCTAAGGAAATGCAGTCAAAATGTACCAAAAAACTAACTTTGTCATACAATTGCAAGTTTGTTAGGTCAAGTAAGATAATTGCTTATTAGAACAAAATATATGGCAACCAATTACTAATTAGCCGTGTCAAACTTATCCATTAGCCCTTAACTAATTAAAGTCACATATTGCTAGAAAGCAAATTTCCAAAGCTTTTAAAGGATAGTAATTGTTAGTACCTTATAATAACTTTTATGTATCTTTATGTATAACTTTGATTTGGTGAAAAAACTTTGAAAATCGGTTGAGAAATGAGGTCAAAAATCAGTTTTTGTGTTGACTGATTTTATGAAAATGTTCAATTTTTGAAAAGAACCATCATATTATGGTCTCTGTTAGCGAAAGACGGTTCCAGCCGTTCCAGACGGCATTATGATATCATAAAGCGAGTTGTAAGCGCTCGAGAGAACAATAGCGCTTTCTATGTTTTAGAAGGCTGAAAATGCTTAAAAAAGAATTGCTCTTTGCATTGTCAAATGAGTTTACATATTGTTGTAGAGCTGATTTTATCAAAATCACCTTATTAATATTTTCTGAAAATGCGTTTAATCGCATTTCTACGACCCGTCGCTTTTGAGAAAATACAGATAACAAATTGTGCAATCAAGCGTTGACTGTTACGTCATCTTAGATCCCAAAGGGATGAAAATTTTTGTAAAGTGATAGGTTGGCTGCTAGCTTGTATTTGAGCACAAAACGGTTATGCTCTGTCAAGAAATGTAAATGTTGAAAAAATTGTCTTTGATTGTGACGCCATGATGGCGTCACCAATACCTTTGTGACACTCACCCCGAGGTGCTAATCAATCGAGCCAAATTTGATGTTTGCACCTCCGGTAGTTTTGGAGAAGTTAAAGCGTACGTACGTACAGATAGAATTGCGCTTTACATACTGTATTAGATTTTTATGCAATTTTATTTCACAAAGTTTGTATGCCGTGGTAATAAGTTGTATAATGAATTTGATATACTGTTTCGACCTATCAGGTCTCTTCAGTGCAGTTGGTGACCGACAAGAAGCTAGAGGCTTTTAATAAAGCATAGCTTAAAGAATGATGGAAAACCGCCTTCCATCTTCCATATCAAAATGTGTCGTCCATTTTATCCCATCCATGCTCTGCTCGCCTCAGCCTGTTGTTGATCAAATAACTGTCAGACGCTACAAAAATGGTATGTACAATCAGCTAATGTTTTTAAGGGAAAGTCAATTTAACTTTTTTGCTCCCACGATCATCAATAGAAAGGTTGCATATGACGTCACATATTTCGCGCCAAAAAGAGTGACTGACCAAACGCTGTAATTTATGATGGAAAGGTATAAGGCGAGCACCAACTTTTGGGGTCATTTTGAGAATTAATAAGAAATTTTTTAAAAATTGAAATAAATTATTGCTAGTCGAATCCTCAGAAACCAATAAATTTGACCAAAAGCAATTTGGTTGAGATTAGGTCTTTCTTAGGCTAGTCTAAGTTCGTAGTAACGTGTGTCAATTTAAAAAAATTGCCCCTAAGAAAAGTGCCATCTAAATACCATTTGCTCCTCAGTAAAAAATAAACTATGTCAATTAGATACTAGTCGGTACATAAGCAAAAACAACCACTATCTGATCATTACTACCGGTACCGTAAGCTTGCCGGCAAGCTTGCTTGTTGTGTCCTTGGGCAAGGCACTTAACCTGTTAACGACATGCCTCCATCTTTAGGTGACAAACAGGAGGTGGGGCCAAGCAGTCTACCCGTCGTAGTGGCCCAGGGTAACGAAAGACATGCTAACAAAGCATGAGCTCATTCGCATGAATAAATAAATCGGTGTCGTAAGTTTTTAAATTACCCTTGTTTAAGCAGCCTAGGTAATAGCCTAAAAATTGTTTAAGGAGTGATTAAGGTCACAAAATTATATTTGATATATTAATACGACCGGTCTGCAATGACTATTGACAAAAAATTTCAAAAACTTACTGATTTTATCCAACAACAACTAATCCAGCATATGACAAACGGTACAGAAGTCTACCCTGTCATTTAGGCAGAGCTGGGCACCGCAAATTTTTATTCAATTCCGCAACCGCAAATCCGCAAGTTTGCGATGGGTTTGCGGTAACTTTTCGCACTTCCGCAACCGCAAATGCACATTGCACTTCCGCAAACTTAGACCACAATATTTGCTGTTATTTTGTCCTCGTGATGACCTTTTTTATTTTTGGAGGTCAAATTTTGCCGTCGCCCAGGACGTTGACCTCCAAAAAAAGAAAAAGGTCATCAACACCCGGACGTCAGCTTCCAACCCAGAAAATAGGAGCGTCCACTTCTTCCAAGCGTTTAAGGCGACACTGCCTATTGGTTTGCGGATTTGCGGTAAATTTCAGTTTTTCACCGCAAATCCGCAAATAGAAACTTCATTTGCGGAAGTGCCCACCTCTGCATTTAGGCTACAGTATAACTTAGGTTTTCAACTTTTCAGTTTGCTTATGCAACTAAATATACTGCATAAGTTACACATTACAATTAACTTAAGCTCAACATTCCCAAACACATTGATTAATCAAATACGAAACTCTCATAGAAGCTGGCTACAAATACGCTTGCATGTTTAGCCCATAAAATTAGCCCAACTATTAGCAATAACAAGCAAACCTTAGCATCTCTTACCTTACTTTGACCTTAGATTCATTCCTTAAAATCAGTAAAACAACATATTTAACGTTCATTTAACAACTATCACGTTTCTTCATTTGATTTGCAAAAAACTATAACACTCCTATTTAATTCAATGCAAAATCACTGAAACTGGTCAGCCACTTTTATCCAAAGAGCATTTCGATGACGTTTGATCACGTGCGTGCAACCTTCCTAATGATGATCTCGTGTTTTTACTGTTTCCCTCAAATTTTTTCAAATTGAGTCACAAAATTAGTTTACTAAAAAATGAATTTGTGACTTTATTTCTTATCTGATTTTCATAAAATTTTCAAAAGATCACGCTTAATTCCTCACGCATCGGAAGATGTTAAATCTGTGTTCTAATGTTTTGGTTTTTTTACCCAAAAAAGGGTTAAAAAGACCAAGAACCCAGTTGTAGACGTCAAAAACTGCCAGATTCTCAGCAAGAGCCGACTACCTTAAAATCAAATTGAGATTACATGTTTACCACAAAACCAAAGCCTTTATCGTTAACACAGTCTAAAAATTATTCTTTTGTGGCATCATTTGACAAAATTTCAAGCAATAATATAAAAATTTACCTATCAAAATTTTCAAATTCCTTAGGGATTTCAAAACCCCCAAAAAAATTTGTATAGTAAGTAGAAAAAAGTAAATTTAGTGCGTAAAAAATATAATATGTTACTAAATACCGGTCTCATTTCAAAGCTTAGGAAATTTTCTTTTCAGCGATATAAAGCTTTAAATAGTCTAAGCTAAGTGGTGTATGATATTTACTGATCAAAAATGGGTACTGTACATCATGTCAGTTTAAAATCCCCAAAATTATTTGACCTACCTTCACTAAATTATAAGTTTTAGAAAAACTACACCCTATAAGAAGATAACATAAATTGCAAATGTTTCACCACCAAAGTCGTCGTTATTTATCAAGTTTCCAAGGAGACAAAAACTAAAATACAAGTTTAAAAGCCAGCAGAAGTTTGACTTCTCTATATCAAAGTTTGCTGTATCCCCCTTGTTTCTCAACAAATGAGAGTGGTGTAAAAAAACTTCTGTTTTATTGTTAGTGACAACGTGCTCTATTAAAACTTGATATTTTCTGAATCTTGAAGAAATTCTCTTTTCAAAAATACTAAATGTTACATGGTTTAGGCTAACCTTTAGCAGATAATAACTGATCATATTTTAAGAACTAAATTTAACTAACAAAATTGGTACCGGTCAGTACCTGTTAACAAAAAGGTCATGGGTCTCAGAATTTGCAAATTGTAGAAAGCCTAGGCTTTTAAATAAATTTTGATTGATATAGCATGAAAGCTTATTTCCTTAGCATCATCTAGCGACCATTTCTAAAAAAATTGGTAAAAAATAGAATCTGTAGTGATCTTTGAGGTAAGGGTACTTTAACTTCGAAGGCAACTCACCACCAATTGAGGGATTAATTAGCATAAAATTGCATTTTCAAACAAAATAAATTTTTTTGTTTTTATTATATTTGAAATCTTCAAGAAATAGAGATTTTAACGATATGAAACACTTGATGCAGAAGTAAATAGATGAGTAATGATTTACAAACAAACTTAAGGTATTTTATGAGGATTAATTATGACAAATTATGACAGTTTTTGGCACTGTCACCTTACAGAAATTTTTCGCTATTCAGGTGGTAGAAAAAGAGTTAAAAAATAGAAAAAATTGCAATTGTTAAAGGAATAAGTTTTGAAGTTATGATTACCTTCCTGCTTTAAAAGTCGAGAATGCCATTCGTAAGTCGTGCGTCATTGTATTGCATGCAGTGTGCTGCTATGGTCGTGTCTATAGATGAAATAGTCATATTGGTTAGATCTGCTTTTGGTGTGTGATGATTAATATTTTAAAGTGTTTTAAAAGAGTTATTGGATATTTGTGGTAAGGAATTACTTTTGTATTTGTGCACAACCTTACCTAAACTAAGGCATACATATTCGAAATTTTTACAGTTTGCAATAAATAACACAGTAAATCATACGTTATGAGATCTCTCCCATCAATGCCTAGTGTGGCGATCTCGTGAACCAAACCCGGTTTTGAAGATCATCGGTCACCGTCCTCCCCGCAGATACGTGAGCGATGCGAGCATTCGAGACAGCGCCGAATCAGTGCCTGCACCTGCAAGCTTTTTTGGACAAGTTTTGCTTTTGTTGACTGTGTTAAATTGGTTCTAGAAGCGTCTTTTAGGTGCTTTTTTATTAGAACCATGGTGCAATAAAGTCGTTTAAATTGTTGAAGATGAGTTTTTGTTGTTCTGGAATTAAATTTATTTTACACAACCAGCCCCGCGCGCTACGTTAGTATTGCTTTTAAAACGGTATTTTGTGGTGATTTGAAATCTGTGTTGCTGGCTCATTCTCACCCAAGAATACCATATTGCAGTAGAGCAGGGGTTCTTAACCGGGGGTAAATTTGACCTGCCTTGGGGGTAAATTTCGTTAGCAAAAAATTCACACTTTTACCTATTACAATAGACATTTGTAGAAGTGAAAAAATATAAAAACATTTGGGGGTAAATTTTACTTATGAAATTTGCCAAGGGGTAAATAAGAGAATAAAGGTTGAGAACCCCTGCAGTAGAGGATGAAAAAAGGAGTAATATAGATTTGTTCACATCGTTTTACTAACCTAGGGTCGAATTATCTCTACAGCACCAATTACTTGTTGTGCTTTTTAACTGTTTCTATGATGAGTGGTTTCTAATTCAGATTTTCATTAATTGTTATATCAAGGTATCAAACGTCCACACTTTTCAATATTGTAACCTCTAATATCAACATTGAACAAATCAGCCTTTGGATTCTTTAGTTGCGTGCACATTATAGTCACATATTTGGTTTGACTGGAGTTTGATGACACCATGTTTGCGTTCAACCAATCCTATGCTTTACTTGAGTTCACCGTTCACTTGTTTGTTAAGAAGATTTGGGTTTGAATTGCTCATCAGCAAAGCTCTTTAAGCGATATCATCAGCAAAGAGTCTGGTATTAAATGTTGATGCTCTCCGTAAATCATTGGTAGGCCTTTAAAATAAAAACAACAGAAAACTTAAGATAGAGCCTTGACATATACCTCATTAATCAGTTAGTTGGTTTACACAAGTTTAATTTTTTGGACTCTTTCATTGCGATTGCCAAAGTAGAATTTGAATAATTTGAGTGAATTACTTTAAATGCCATATTTATCAAGCTTTTTTAGAAATATTTTGTTGTCAACTACCTCGAATGCTATTAAAAGATCTAGCTTATTATTACAAGCATAATGCTTTTTTCGAAGCAATTGCAATTTGTTGATTACCAGAGGTGGTCTAAGTTTGCGGAAGTGCAATGTGCATTTGCGGTTGCGGAAGTGCGAAATGTTACCGCAAACCTATCGTAAACTTGCGGATTTGCGGTTGCGAAACACCCCTAGCAGTTTTGCGGAATTTGCGGTTAAGGAATTGAGTGTAAATTTTGCGGTGCCCAGCTCTGTTGATTACATCAGCCAGAACAATGATGTGAAATGTTTTCTTCTAAAACCGAATTGCTCACTAGCAATAGCTTTGCAAAGTAAAAAAATGTATTCGGTATTTTGCGAATTATTTTTTGAAAATTTTTCAAAAAGGATATATGATGGAAATAGAGCGATAATGTATAGCTTTATTTTTTCATCTTTTGTGAATTGGTGTTATTTCTGCATTTTTTAATGTCGAAGAAAATGTGCGCTTTATAGCACATTTGTTTAATATATACGTGTTACTTAAAAAGATAGCGATTCTTTAATTTGCAATCTAGCCGCCGTTTGACTATTATGGCGGCTATAGGATTCTGGTGTGACTTGTGGTGGTCCCACACGGATTTTGTTGTTCTGTTTTTTATTTTGTCCGAACTTGTATCGTTTTCTAAAATAAATTTACGATTTTCAGCACAATTAATTTCGACACAATATTACGAAGTATTTAACGTGATATTCACTTACCGGCAATTCCGGCAGTCACTACGATTGATTATAGATTCGACAAGTTTACAATATGATTAGAGATAACAATTATTGATCTGAATAAACAAACAAAACCAAGGTAAATAAATCGTCATTGGATCCGAGGCTGCAACTATGCACTGCTTGAAATTAAATGCTGCTCAACTCAATAAACTAAAAGCTATTTTGAACAAAGGACACCAAAGCGAATTGTAAAGGCAGTGCTGATTTCGTAATAGAAAAAGAAAAGACGCGTTTTGTTTGCAGGCAGTGCATTTGAATAATTGTGGGCCAGGCGTTAACTATGTAGAATTTTGAGGTAAGATTAAATTACGATGGTTCAAATCCCAAGTGTATCAAATTCAAAAGTTAGACAAAGTTTGTTTGGCGCTTACATGCAAGTTGATGAATCTTACCCAAAAATATTGAAAGGACGTGTTGCTTTCATCAAGTTACAAAATTTCTACGTAGCCTATATCTCGTAGGAACAACATAGTTCGGAGAAGCAGTACAGTTATTGGAAGGGATATTATGTAGAAAATATTTTGTTGGTGGTAACTTCTCACAATTTTTTTACTAAGTTTTAATCAATTCATTGACCTACCAAAGATTTACTCGGGCGTAAAGTTAATCTTTCTAAATGTTTTTTCAATGCGGTTTTGCATTTTATGCTATGTCCCTTATGTTCAAGAGCAGTGGCGCAGCCAGGATTTCTTCAAGGGGGAGGCCAAAGTTTTTTGAACAGCACAGCCCAGGTGCAGTGGTAAAACTCTCAGAATCTAGTCGCAATAGGGATATCGAGGCTTCTTCTCCCCAAGAGATGAGGAGTGTGTACGGTTTTTAAACAGAACGCAGAGTAGTTTAACGCTATTGCACACAAAAAAATTTTGCACTTACGGAACTGCACGCAACGCATTTACTGAAACAAACTTATTGGTAGCAGCGATTGGGGAATCTAAAAATTTTACTGATGCTGTGTGTCAAAGTTTAACTTTTTTGAAATTTAGCCTACAATTTTTACGTGAAAATTCATCAATCACATGTTTAAAATTAATGTTGAGGTCACGGTGAACATACAGCAATGCAAATCCATTAAAAACAAGCTTCTTTCATTGCGGGCCGCAAATAGGTTTTCAAATATTTCAGAGCACTAAACGAAGGCTCGTTTATTGCTGTAGTAACCGGACGAGTTGTCAATATTTACAGAACTTCCAGAGATGAATACGTTTTCATTTCTTTAGCTGACAGCAACGCGCTTAAAGCGTTGTACGGTAAAGAACCACTTTTGTGGCGCAGCCAATATAACGCCATTCCACAAATTCAACCTCCACAGCGTCAATGCTGTCATCCAGAAAAGGAAGATAAAAGTTCGCAGTATTTCTGATGGAGTCGAAGCAAATGCTTTACACAAAAAGATGTTATCAAAAATATGAGTTTTATGCAATCAACCTGATCAGAGCAAAGATCTTTCGCTGAGTTGCTCAAGCGCTGTGTCAGAAAAAGGCAAAAAGACAGAACGCCTGTAAAACTGCAATGGTGAAACAGCTGGTGGATTTGCTCTATTGGCTTGCCGATTCACAACTCAAGGCATGGGTGTGGATTCCCCGTGGATACCTTCGGCATGTCTGAATAGTCCAACAAGTATTTTTTTTATTGTCCCTAAAAGCCTGCATCATATCTTTGTAACTGGCAATAGCATTAAACGCAGTCAAAATAGTTTCTTCATGCCCTGTAGCTTCTTTGCAACCGGTTTGGTAAGATTCAGTGTAGCATTGATAACTTCTAGGCTAACCGAAAACCCAGATGTGATTGTCGCTTTCACATAAAACATAGCCCTTCCAAGAACTTCTTCATCTCTTGATTTTGACAGTTGATCAAGCTAACCAACAACCGCCGGACAAAACTCCCGGAAAACAAAGACAGCATAATGGTCCTCAATCCACTTGGTGGAACAATGATGCTTCAAACGCGAATGCGAAGAATCAGGACATTTGCCGTTTATGCAAGCTAGATGGTAAAAAACGGGAAATACGAGGGTGCAAATCGAGAGATTTCTCGCTCTGTTATGCAGGAATTGTCTAACCTTTGGAGGGCTACATCTGATGCAGTGAATATCTACGGAGATTTTTCTCGAAGAGAATTTGCTGCTGCCCTTCATCACTTAAAACCAAGTAAAGCTCCAGGCCCTGACTCTATTTCCCATAGCTTTTAATCCATGCTGGTCCCGGCTTGAAGTCCTGGCAACGTGGCTTTCTTTCTTCCTGCTTGTGCCAACTTAAAATTCCAAAAGTCCGGAGAAGAGCGCTGGTAGTCGCGATCCCTAAGCCCTCAAAACCTGTAGAGGGGCCACAGAGCTACCATCCCATCTCTCTGTTCTGTGCCCCTTACAAGATCCTCAAACTACTGATCTACAATCCTGTCCAACCAATAGTCGTACCGTTGCTTCCAAAGGAACAGGTTGAATTTCGACACGGAAAGTCTTCCAAAGGACCAGGTCGTTTTGCTTACGCAAAACATTGAGAATTTTTTTGAGGCAAAAAAGAAGGCCGGTGCCGTGTTTGTCGATGTGACAGCTGCTTATGACACTGTCTGGCACCGTGGCCTCATTTGCAAGCTGCTGAGACTTTTGCCGGACAAGCACATGGTCCAGATGATCATGGAACTTATTCGGAGCAGAAGCTTCATCCTGACCAATGGTGACAGCAAGCTAAGTAGGCTCCGACGCCTGAAAAATGGTCAATCACAGGGATCAGTCTTGGCTCCTCTTCTTTTCAACATATACATCTACGATCTGCCTTCCATAACCTCCAAGAAGTATGCCTACGCTGACGACTTGGCGATACTTCATTGATCTAGAGATTGGAAAGTGTTGGAAAGAACTTTGAGCGAAGACATGACTACACTTTCTGCATATCTCCTGACTTGGCGGTTAAAGCTCAGCCATGCTAAAATGTTGACGGAAGCCTTTCATCTCGACAATCGAGAGGCTAAGCGTGAGCTAAAAGTTAGGAACAATGGTAAAATCTTGCCATTTTGTCCAGTGCCGACCTATTTTGGTGTGAAACTGAACAAAGCACTCACGTACCGTCATCATCTTGAGGCATTGCGCAAAAGCCTATCGACGCGCGTTTCGCTGCTGAGGCGACTTGTGGGTTCAGGATAGGGTGCTGGTGCCAAGACATTGCGCACAGCTACCTTGTTCTTGATCTATTCAACTGCTGAGTACTGTGCACCAGCTTGGTGTCGCAGCTCGCATACTCGCCTAATTGACAGCGTTCTTAGTGACGCTTTGAGCATTGTGACTGGATGTCTACGTCCCACTCCAACGGACAACCTCCCAGTTCTCTCAGGCATTCAGCCAGCTGAGCTTCGCCCCCAAGGAGCGGCACCGTCCTTGGCTAATCGCAGTTGTATAGACTCTGGCTACATCCTGCATGGCCAGCTAACTGAGCCGCAGGCTGCTAGCAACAAGAGACTAAAATCTAGACGCTCGTTTGTTCCTGCCGTGCGGAAACTATTGCACAATTTCTCTGAGTTGGGCATCCGCGCTGCTCAATGGACGAACTTGACATGGGACACAGAGTACTCCAAAAGTATGTCAGCGCTTTGTGCCTGCATTCCTAAGGTCAGCACAAGACCCATTGGAATGAGACTGACCAGAACAGCTTGGGTCAAACTCAATCGCCTGCGTACTGGCGTTGGGCGTTTCGATTCGTCCATGCACACATGGGGTCTTGCTTCTTCAGCGAAATGCGAGTGTGGCGTTAGTGAACAAACTGCAGACCACATTATTTTAACATGTCCAATGCATCGGGCACTTCAAAGAATAATGGGTCTGATAGTTTTGGATGACAAAACAAGGTGCTGGCTCAACTCCATTACTGCCAGGATTTGATCTGGGCAACACAGCAGGTTGAGGTGTGAAAGGATAAACTCTCGGTCCCCATCCTTTTGTTGTGTCTGACCTGGATCATAGATACCCTGCCATATGACTAAGAAGAGAAGACATTTGCCATTAAGTTGAGCATGCAGTAGCGAAAAACTTTTTTCAGAATTAGAAAAAATGCCAATATATCTTTCATGGTGCTCACGCATGCTTGAATTTTGCGTAGGCTGCAAGCCAGAGAATGCTACCGTAACTTGGGCTATCTCTGATGGTAGCGTCTCTGCTGCTTTTGTCCACTTAATAACCTGTTTATTTCGGTCTTTATTGTCTTTTAAAAAACATTCCAGAGAGAATGTCGAACTTCTACTTAGCAAATCAATAATTTTGTTTCCTCCACAGACCACACTCCAAAGCACTTTGACTAAACTTAAAAAATTTAAATCATCAACTATGAATCTAGGCTCATCAAGATAGTTTGGTAAATAACTTGCGGGGGAAAAAAAGACGTGCTCCATTCTAGGCAATATTTCTAAAACTTTTCTAGAAAGCAAAAAACTTGCTTTCACTCGTATCAAGCTACAGTACTTGTTATTGTGCAATATTGCTTTCAATGGTGCACAAGATTCTTGCGCACCTCGTCTGACACCGATAGGTTGTTGCTGCAAGATTCTTACGCAAAAAACTTGCTCGTGTGATTTCTGCTTCATATCAAGAAAACTATATAAAATTTGAAACTATTGTATTAATTCCAGGCATCAAGCCCAATGCTACCAAATTTTCAGGCAATTGTTTGTTTTGAGCACAGTTCCATTTGGGACCAAAGGGGCGGCCATGGCACAGTGCTCCCCCCTCCTCTGGCTGCGCCTCCTGCTCAGGAGCGAAAGTTTAACCACTCTTGAAATACTTCTAAAAATTACTTTCTGAAATCTATTTTTATGAAAAACAAAGCATTATTTACATACAAAGTCGAAAAATTCAATATCAACAAGTTGGTTTGCCCATGATCTCATTTTACGCGTGATGAAGGAGCAGGATGTGACAAAAAGCCATTTTGGCCTAATCATTCGCTTACCCTCGGCGATATAAGAAACGTTGTTTTCACGAGGCAAATTCCCTTCTCTTTGAAGACCAATTTCCAAATACGAACTTGTTAAATACCCACGGATAGGTTACAGTTTTCTTGAGTGAAAGCATAGTCATTTGCGATCTACCGGCTATAAAACGTCTCACTTGAATGCGCATTGCCAAAATAATCACGTGAAAAAGTTTGTTTTGTTACAGTTGAATGAATTTGCGGTAGTTGATTGGTGAGTGATAATTGGCAACGCTGATGTGGTGACAAGAAATTAGAAATGCCGAAGTAGAATAAATGCTGCATAATGAGCCATCTGGACGGATATTGGAAAGCTATGCCTTTCACTTCAAAACAGAGTTAACTGTGTGACTGAAAGTTGAGCTTTTTCGCATACAGTTTGCTGATCTGTTTAATTGTATGATTAAAATATTTGGCTCAGGCAGGGAATGAGCCATTATTTTAGACGTATGTCGAATGGTGTTCAATGAGTAGAATATATTTTTATGATTCATCACCATATTCGTTTTTTCACTAAGCTGATAGGGTTGGAAAATACTTTTGCTTTGTATGTATCAAGTTTAAATTTTGATTAAAATATAAACTACCACAACTTTCCTTCATGTAACATTTATATGCCTCAGTACCTGGCTTATTCAAGGTATTTTATTTTTGGCTGAAGAAAAAAATAAAATATTTTTTTAGGTAAAAGCACTGAAAAATTTTAATATGGTATTTGCGTATATGTTATGTAGCTTGATAATTCAGTTAACCTGTGGTTCAGTTGTAAACAGTCAGAATGTTAAATCATTTAGTAAGCCTTATAAGCATCATTCGACACATCATCTGAATATTGACAGTACAACGTACAAAATCGATGATGTTGGTGGTGTTTCCCATGTATTAGATGGTATAGGGGGATTGTCTGGGGGAGGAGCTACCAGTCGATTGCTGGTCAATTATCAAGAATCCTACAGGAGTCAAATATTGGATTATCTTTTTAAACCTCAATTTGGTGCATCGTTGCACATTTTAAAAGTTGAGATTGGTGGAGATGCTCAAAGTACGGAAGGTACTGAGCATTCTCATATGCACACTGAAAGCGAAGAAGATTATACTCGAGGGTAAGTAGATTTTTATCATGTTGTACCAATTTTAGAGTCAGAAAACTCTGGAAAAGTTCCATTGTCATCAATATGGTGAAGAGGATTGAAGTGCTATTTATGGTCACAGTTAATTTATATTGAAACCTCTAAAAGACTATGTACTTGTGTTCGTGAAAAATGCCCTTAACAACTGTTTTTACTGCTTGATTGCTCTGCTTGTGCTAGAAATGCAGTACATGTGCCCACAATACTGGTATCTTTTAAGGAAGTATTACAAAAATTCTATAACTATCAGAAGACAAAGCATAATGTTTTGGGTTATACAAATTAATTCCAAAATTAAATACTGTTTTGGAATTACTTATATCTTGGCCTCATTTTTTGATCTGTAATTCTTTTTAAAAAACCATTGGATTTTTGTTTTTTTATTTCTCTTTGTTCAGGTATGAATGGTGGCTGATGAAAGAGGCTAAAATGCGAAACCCTAACATCAAACTTGTAGGCTTACCGTGGGGTTGGCCTGGTTGGATTGGGCAGGGAACTGCTAATCCTTACAAGAATCGAACATTGACAGCCACATATATTGCTAAATGGATAAAAGGTGCCAAAGAACATCATGGCCTCACAATTGATTATGTTGGAATTTGGAATGAGAGATCATATGATGTTGCTTACATTAAAGAACTACGTAAAGTTTTGAACCACAATGGATTTGAGTAAGTTTTAGTGAAGTTATTTTAGCTTGATTGCCTTCATCATATGCACTTAATCTGGTGATGGGATTGCTATGTGTAATCGTAGTTTGTTGGGCGACTTATCAAAAAAGAATTTCTTATATTTGCATCTCTTGTCAGATGCAGGAATAAATTTGAAAATATTTGCAGGAATAACTGATTTACAAATTAAATAGTTTTTAGCATGATATTGACTGTCGATGTGTGTTTATTTTTCAAAAGTATTTTTTTCTAGGCATGTTGTAATCATTGCAAGTGATTCCTCATTTGGTCCTATTTCAGAATCTATTCTGTCAGACGCTGAACTTGCAAAGTCAGTTGGAGTGATTGGTGCTCATTACCCTGGAACATTTGCTCCTGCTTCAGCACAAAAATCTGGGAAACCACTTTGGGCCAGTGAAGATTATAGTACGTTTAATGACCTCATTGGAGGTGGATGCTGGGCCAGATTGATAAATCAAAACTACGTAAATGGAAATATGACAGCAACTATATCTTGGAATTTAATAGCTAGCTACTATGACAACTTGCCATTCAAAAGGTATGTGCTGCGTACTCATTTGTGAGTAGTGAGCATTTTGATATAGCTATGTTGTGCCAAAGTTGGCAATACTATGATATATTAGGTGAACTGGTGTTTGACCTTGGTTTGGATGCAGAATTTTGGCTTTCAGGTTACATATTATTTTGTACATCATCAATTTTTCAATATTTAAAAGTTTTTTTGTCTGAAGTAAACTATAATAGAAAAATATTGGAGGTAACGAGATTTGATTTTTTTATTATGGTGATGTTATTTACGCTTGGTACTGTTGCAAATCACAAAAATAGGGCCCTTACAGCCAGGATACACTACTGGTGGTATCAGTATGGAAGTTAATTTTTGGTGCTTTGGCAATTTTATATAATGGTGCCTTAGTAATTTCAGCTACATAAAAACTTTATCAAAGCGACAACTACTGTCTATAGACGAATCGATAACCCTATATTGACAGATGCAGCTTGATGACAGCAAACGAACCATGGAGCGGGCATTATGAGCTTACTACTCCATTGTGGGTAACCGCTCACACGACGCAATTTACGCAGCCTGGCTGGACTTATCTCCACACGGTTGGACACTTGCAACAGGGCGGAAGCTATGTATCATTAACTGATGGCAATGGCAATCTTACCATTGTGATTGAAACAATGACACATAATCAGTCAATATGCATTCGACCCCCGTTGCCTTCCTTCACAGTAAAAGAACAGGATGCCATTTTTGCTCTAGGTGGTAGTTTTAAAGGAAAAATATCAGCGTTGAACTTTTGGCAAACGCAGTTAGGACCAATGTCATCTGACCAACAAATCTTTGTTCATAAAGGTATGGAGACCTTGATAACTAGCATGGCTGCAATGTATATGTGTAATCCTAAATTCTATCAATTTACTGCCACTTATCGCAGTTGCCTCGATTACATTATATATATTATTAGGTGTGGTAAAGGTTGATGCTGAAGGAATGGTAAAAGTTCATTTGCCTGCCGATGTAGTTGTTACTTTATCAACTATTGGCTCTGCTAAAAAGGGAAGTTATTCCCCTCCTCCTGCCTCATCTCCGTTTCCATTGCCGTACTCTGAAAACTTCAACCCTAATAACTTCAGCGAAGCTTTCAACTTTGCTGATCAAGCTGGTGCCTTTGAACTTTTCAACAATGTATCAAGTTCTGACGACCATCAGTGGACACTACGTCAGGTTGGGAGAGTTTTAAATGAAGCTGTGCTGGATATACCTATTTACTAGATGTGTAGTACATCCTTAGCTTGTAAGAATGCCGTGCTAGATTTCTTTTAGTTTAGGAAAATGATTCATTTATAGTGTTGCTGTTTTTTCTCCTCTGCCTTGGCAGGGCTTGGCATAGGCAATTTTAGCATACGCCCTTCGCAAATACAATCAAGATAAGGCAAAGGGAATGGGGCATACTTTTTTGAGTCTGTCATAAGTAATAATTTCAGACTGATAGCTTTCTCACCGACAAAGCGTTTTTATCATCAGTCGTTAGCCAAAAATGCTGGTTGAGCGGCGTCATGACTTTAGCTCGGCAGAGCATGACCAGCTGGTTACCACATGTGGTGCTAGAATTGTTATTATAAAATTACTTCAAGCTAATTGCACCAGATTTTTTAGGTAAATAATCCGCTTTGTGCTTTCTTAACGTTTATGTCTTAAACAGGTAGTAACTCAGAGACCAGTTAAGTGGTGTGATGATCCTGACATGGGCGTTACCTACATTGGAAACTACGCATGGTCTAATGTTAATGTCACTGTTGACGTGAAGATTGAAGGAAGCGCTGGCGTGTTCGTTGCCCTGAGGTACTTGTGTAAGCCAAATTTTTTGGAAGTGGGAGGTATCAAACTTTTCACGTTTTAAAGAAGTGTGATTAATCCCGGGTCGAATCAATCAACCGCTGAAGACCATGGTAAAATTGAAAGTGGGATAGTTTTTGGAGCCTTCTGTTCCAATAGAGACAGGATATTTGTTGGTGTTCTTTAAAAATAAAGGCTTTTCAGCTTCAGCAGGAGGACATTTAAAGATAATGCATGTTACATTTGCCGCTATGCCAAAGGACTTCTCTTTTGGCTCCGAAAGTTTTTCATCTACTAGACGAACGAGTTAATAGATTACCCTATTTGTTTAATGGCCTATATTGAGGCGCTATTACTCAATGCATTGGCATTTATTTTACCTTGAATTGTTTGACAAAATGACTAAGGTTTGTGGAGAGTGGTACAAAGTGTATCAGAGCAAATCAAGATACATTTGAGCGATTAGCAGTTTACGACTTAGATCTGAATAACGGTCTACCGCAAACAAAGCGCAGTAAACAAGAAGTTAATAAGTTCATGATGATGAGGTTAGTAATATGTATTATCATCGTCGGTGAAAAATTTCAAAGTGAAACGATTTTACATATTGTGTATTTGTTACTATTTTCATGTTTTACTCAAAAACTATCATTTTGAAAAGATTTAACTTTCTCATCGTTATTTTTTATATTTCAATTTTATTTTAACTCGCAGAAGATGGACATGGCGCTATAGTACAGCAATATTCTCCTGAGCTTCCTGAGTTCATCTAGCTTCTTGAAGTACTTGATATGTTTCCGATAAATATACTGTTTTAAACCCTTCAAGCAGAGAAGCATCACAAAGTGGCTTTTCTGAAGGCACAAATTTCGTAAAAATTCTGTACTAATGTAGACCTGAAAAATGCTAACCTGGAAAAAACAATTTTTTTACTGTCACGAGCCGCTATGTTTAGTGGTAATTATTTCGTATTCCAAAACTTCATTAAAGCCACATTGATATTCGTCGGGAGCTGCATGCGGAGTATAGTGCTGTGTTAGTCCATTGAAAGATCCAATTTGAAAGCGAGTAAATAAGTGCCAGACACGCACTAAACCCACACGTCTGCAAAGCGAAGAGAAAAGGTATGTAAGCAGCATTTACGCAGAGTTGATCAAGGAGGTTGTCAAACACGATCTGCGAAAGGCCTATTTTTGTGGTTGGACGCTACCGGTGGATGGACAGTAACAACCACTCTTGAAAGGCAAGCTGTCATCTCACAATGCCGTACCGGATGGCAGTGCTGGAGCGATTCAGTAAGTCAATCGTGCTCGATTGCCACGTGAGATGTTGAGCAATTTGAAATAGTCTTTCATTCACAAAAGCCGCAGCTAAAAGCTTCAACTATCCTATTGAGTTGTTTATATTTTTACCCTCCGTTTACGAGAACTTATTTAACTAAAGGAACTTTAGAGAAGTGGAGTTTTTCGAGACTGAAATGACTTCAAGCCCACAGTCACCCAAGCGTGTCGTTGCGGTCAACATAAACCTTAGTTTGAACCCGGAAAGGAGCTTTAATGCAAACGGCGGTTCTGCTCGCTCATCCTGCGCGCAACGCAATATTGTAATTTGTAAACCCGCTCCCGCGCTAACAACTCTTGCATTAGGTCCATCGCTGCTTTTCGGTATTTGTTAAAGTTTGATCCGTTTTTCGTGTAGGAGTTCACTGAAAGTGGATGGAACACGTTGAGCTTAGGAATCAACAAAGCCGAGAAAATATTTGCTTATTTAAATGGGAAATTAGTCGTAGAACGGCCAGTGAAGTCCGAAGATCATATTCCTGGCAATGGATTTGTTGCCATTGGTACAAAAGACTTTGGCTCAGCACAATTCGATAATTTTAAAGTTACAGATTTAACCAGATAAATCTATTTTTCGTGTAGTGAATATTGATTTGATTGTTGATTTTTCGTGGTTTCGAATGCCATGCAGTACTTGATTTCTCATATATAGCCTACAAGCTGTTACGATTTTCAGTTTGAATCCAATCCAAATGTGTAACTTAAAAACATGCTTTTCGGTAATTTCTGCAAGCAATGCTTTTTACTTTCAGTTTTTGAGTGTCTGCTTCACAGTTGGTAGACCTGGGTTCAATTTCTTTCTCGAGTCGTACAAAAGACTTAAAAAAAAGATCTCTTTGAATATGATTGATGTGATTGAAATATGTAACCGCAGTTATTTAAGGCTCGTATTTATAAGGCGTAAATTGCCAGCGTAGTGTAAAAATTCTTTGTCATCAACTTCATGCGCAGAGCATTTTTAAGTATTTTTACGTTACGTCGGCAGTTTACGAGGAAATCAGACTTCAGTCGATGTGGTCATGGTAAGTTCTAATTTCTAAAATCACTATAAAGCTTGTGCATTGTTTAGCAACAGGTCCTAATGGGTGAAGGTGTTAGCGTGATTCGTGTAATAATGCAGTCATGTTTTTTATTTATTCACGTTTGAAGCCTATTATTTGCGAATCACTGTTTTATGCTCAGATTTTTAATCAACACTGATTGTGTAGTTAAACGAAGTAACAAGCTTGTATTTGTATCATATCCCGTAAGAACCGACGTTGCTAACGCTTAGGCCTACGTAAGGACCCAAAACTTCAAAAGCATAAGTACGTGATCAACACAAGATAAAAATAGAATTTGGAAGACCGAAAGGGATGTTACCGCCTTAAGGAAGCGGTAGCTGCCCTTACCCATTCCTCGCGTTACGAACTTGCTGTCGACCCCAAGCCATAGGTTGATTTCCGAATAGACACACCGCATTGAACGTTACCGACTACGCTCGGAATTTTTAGTCTTCCGTCAACAAGTTTGACATGCAGAATATTACGCCACGCTGCATCTCTTACCAGCTTTTAAATTTGCATAAATGTTTATTTCAATGATTCATAATATTCATGACAGCACATTAACTAGATTTATTAGCCTCAATTCTTTTGATATGATATTGTCGCCGTGACTTGAACTTTGTTGATCCAAACGTTTTAACGGAGAAACTTTTACTTACATACGGCGGATTAGAATTCTGAAAAACAATATCCGTTATATAAAGCTTTCAAAGAAGCTGTTCGTAACGCTCTCGTCGGAGACGGTATCGCGTCAAAATGGAAGAGCTAGAGTGAACAAGATGTTAATTCAGACGGCAGGCAATTGAAGCGAGCCAACAGTTGCGCAGCAATGGAAGAATCGCTGTTACACCTCAACCACTTACAAAATAAGTTACGGTATATGAAGCACAGCACCCGGGCACCGGTAGTATAGCTGCAGGCTCTATACGGCGTCGGTAGCCGTAAGCGCAACACCACTTGTTCATTTCTTTCGTGAAGAACGAATTTCCACTATAAACTTGATATTGCCGCTATAAGTTTCCGGTTTGTTAAAATCCACCGGAGGAAATTCTCGTTACATGCTTTTCCCAAAGGCACCGCTACGCAGTCATCGTGGGAAGCGATCGTTTGATCTTTGGCGCCACTGAAACCGCCCTTAAAGACTTCTCTTGACCACGTTGCGGACTTAGCAAAAGTGATTATACCAATAAGCGGTTAATCTCTAAAATATAGCTTTGGCACATCTGATGTCACTAAGTGCATATACTAAACGACTAATTGCTAGTAAAAACAGGAATAAAGCTACAAGTAATAGATCAGATGTTTCCTAACTGGGCTGAGAAAGTCCATCCTACAGGGTTCGTGAAACATTTTTGATATTCCAAAGTAGATAAAAACATGCCAAGTACATACTGCAATGCATTAATTATAGGTTGTACTCAAGAAACATGGTGATTGGTTCCCATTGAGTCTTTGCCACATCACAATAATTCGATGCCATGTTGCATTTAGTTCAAACATCACTCGACAGGAAATGCCTTCCCTTCTAGTATATTCACGTATTTACCCTCCTCGAGGTTTTGGAAAAGAAACTACGGAGCTTGCCCTCATCTCAGAGCATATGCTCTCCGGATAACACTGTCGTATGTCATGACTTTCCGTACTATAACGGGTTCGAGTGAACCTGTTCATTACGAAAGTCACCAGAGGCTACTTTCGAGCACCACCAATTGCTATCTGCCTCGGCGGTGGTGGGGGGATTCCAGTCAGCAATTCGTATCATCACTGATTCAAAATGAATATCTGCTTCACCTTAATCTAGTTCTGATTGGGTTTGCAATGGAACCCAGAATTTCCGTGACAGAAGGGGAGGGGTTAACAGTTGAGCCCTTTGTGAAAGCGGCTTAATTGGTATCTCCGAGAATTAAGGTCCACGTAGAGCAAAACAAACAGAACTTTCCTCACAGTGTGATAACCAATATTTGCTATAGTACTGAAGTTCTATAATTAATAGATCTTGATCTTGTAATCATGAGTTTGAATTTTCAAGAAGCAATGCTCTTGAGAGTTATGCTATAATTCAGACTTAAGGAAATTTTCGACATCCATAGTGGTTTGAAAAGAAAAAATTAAGAAACTTCGGTTTTAAACCAATCAACCAGGTAAAGAAGATACGGGTAACATTTGACAGCTAATAAGTTAACCTACTGTGCTATCTTTCTTGTCATAAAGAACATCCGGGAAAACTAGATCTCCAACAACAATGCAGTTGACTTTGCTTAGTTCTTTCAATACAAGATCAGTGATAATATAAAGTTCATTGGTAGCGGGATTCACGCCACGAACAACGCCAATGCCGACACAAGAACAAACTGGTGGACTTGGCAAATAGTCATCGCAAGAAATATTCTGTAAAATGTTTCCAAGCATGAAGAGATCAAAATGTACTTTTAATAGCGCAAATAGTGGGTTTGATGCTTGACTGCTTTTGCTTGATTTTCTCGCTTTTTTGCCAGCTTTGACGTGCTCATGCAGTGCATGTCAATCACTACACAGTATACACTCGCTTTTAAACCAGACTTTCCTAAAGCAACGCACCACTCAAAATTCTGGATGCCCTTTTTGACAAATAACAATGGTGCTTTTGTGGAGTTGTGAATTCCAGACCTTTTGTTTCAATGTCAAGATCACTGATTTAACATGCCTTTCAAAGTATGTAAATGACGATAAGGATAACATTTTAATTAACAAAATAGTCATGTACCACAAATCGATAAATTAGAAGCGGCCCAAACTTAACTGCTGACTTTACTTTCAGTGGGCCAGTATCTAGCTCACAAAAGTTTAACCGCTACACTACCGCCCTTTTGAATAATAATCACGATTCTGTGACGTGTTCCACTAACCTTGTATTGATCAACCGCTTCACTTGGGGCAGTGCATAAAGCAATACAAGTTGCATTTAAAGCAGCAAGAGCATGTTTATATTTGATATCTCTTTCCAGAGCATTACCGACCAAAAGATTTGAAAGTTGAATGCGAAAAGGATTAATCGATTGAAGTTGATGACCAAGAAAATTGCTTCTAAAAATAAACACCCAACCATTACCAGAAAATGTTCCCGCAACAGAGCTAACCGTTAATTTTGTCGTCGGGAGTGTTTACACTCGAAACTTTAATAGTATACAAAACAACCACCCCAGGTTTTGAATAAAGACCGATATGGCTGGTACACTGTGGGCGACGACGTGTCCCTTCATAAGAGCTAGTCATAAAACAGCTAGGTCACAAAGAGCTAGTTTGAAAAGAGTTGGGGCCACGAAGTTAAGGTTTGGGTATTTGTAGCTATTTTGCAGCACTAACTCTTGTGGAACTAAATTTTTTGGCAGCTAGCTATTTTTGTAATAGCTTTTTTGTGACTAGCTCTTTTGTGGTATAACAGGGCGACGATACAACAAAAACGCTTTCAGTTGGCCACAAAGCTTTTTTCAAAGAAAGATATTGAGGTAAGTGAAAAGCCGATTTCTTAGAGACACTGCAACAGTTACTGAAGCACGATGGGCCCCGTACAGTTTTTAACTATGCAAGTTGAATTGAAGTTTGCAAACTCGGGTAACAGTGAACTTGTCAGTCACCACCTGCCCTTGATTAGGAAAAACGACACAGGTCCAGCCAAACCTAAAAAATTGATACAAAAACTTGTTTCACATACGGCAATCCCTTACTGTTTCGAGATTCTTTGTTGCGAATAGCAACGGTGTACTATTTTCTGTAAGTGCGATAGTAAACTCAATGTTCTGTGGTCTGATGCTTTTAACCTTTTTCTGTAAAATATAAAAATGCTATAAAAAGTAAAAAATGCTACGAATCAACTAAAAATTCGGTGCTTAATTCCGTATTAAAATAGTGAAGTTGATCATCTTACATGTCGTGAGAGGCGACTTTTAAACACTCTCCAACGGTAGTTCGCCTTGTTGGTGGATGAGGCTACCAGATTGCAATTTGCATTCACAACTGGTTCGAAAGACTGCTGTATTTAGCCTAGTCTGATTTTAATTAGATTTGCGGTGTGAGCCATGATATAAACGTGTCAAGATGAGCGTTGACCATAAGAGGTCGATTAAACAGACAGCAGGTTCAACAAATTTCTCCATCGACGTAACCACTCGCGTTTTTACCTACAAAGCAAATTGAAGCTGTTCACAGAGCAGACCAAAACAGACACACAATGAGAACTGATTCAAAATCGAATTCAGCTATTTTTCAGTTCGATATAAGATTTCAAATTACAAAACTCATTTCTGTAGCAATCAATTTAATAATAATCTACATACTTTTTACTCTCAACGAAAAAATCTGCTTTCAATACAATGAGTTCGTATGATTCAACGTGCTGAGGATTTTTGTATATCCATCCCAATGCTGTGGCTATGTAGGGCTTAGTTAATCGATTGTTATGATTCAGACTTTTGTTTGAAGTTTCAAATTGTAAAATGTGAGTCGGGGAAACCTATAAATGTAATAAGTTACAACGTGCAAGGATAAGAACTATACGTTAGGGGCATGCAAGCTGCGGCTCGCGATGTGAAACTGTGCGGTCAGCGTAAGGATGTGACTTGTAGCCCAGGTCAACATTGACCACCCAAACGAAAAATAAGATTTTTCATATAACAAAAGGTTGTTATTGCATAAGAACACCATGACCTTCGTTCAATCCCTGTGTTTCCTAACGATAAAAATCTCTTTGTTGAACCAAGCAAATATGGACTATTTATCCATGGTTTAACACTACTGTCATCGTCTTGCCAATTTAAAAGAACAATTATGTCAAATACAATGTCACTGTCTGCAGTTTGCTAATTGCATCGCTGGCCTCTTGTATCATTCTAAGAGCTTGTGACCACTGGGCTGTGACAGCACTATTGTTCTAGCAGTTGTTAGACTTAGTACACCTGCGACAACCACCACTCGTTCAAGAGTGATACGACTTCGTAAAGTACTGACAGACCATCTACTACAGTGGACCTAGTACAGGTTCCACAAGTGTGACGGTCTAAGCTATGCTTTACTAAAAACCTCTAGCTTCTTGTCGGTCAACAACTGCACTGAAGAGGCCGGATAGGCCGAAACAGTCACTGTCTGCAGTTTGCTAGGTCATTTTCTATTCACGATTTTTCCAAGTCGGAGAAAAATAAAATAGTGTGGAAACACGCTGCAAATGCATTTATTAAACTTTACACTACAAATCATTGGTGTCTACATCACTTCTAATAATAAAGAGCTAGATTTTATGTCCTATTCTCCGCTTAGACATGTTGAATTAGAATGTGCTATTACCAGCTGGCTTTCGAACCAGATCTTTTACTGAAGCAACACAACACTTCAATTTCAAAATGCCCTTTACAACCAATACTGACAGGTGTTGTAAAAGAGTTTCGAACTGCAGTATTTCTATCTGAAGTCTAAAACAATTACTCCCCACAATAGGGAGACTGTCTGTAGACGATAACAAATGTAAAGCTGACATTAAAAATAGATATGTGATGACGCGGTAAAAATATGTCATTCTACAAAGTGTTTCAAAAGTCACTCATGCATTTTATTTTTTGTCTTTTCTGCAGGTTTAACACGTAGGGTGTTCATCTTGTGCTACTGCCTTGTTCGGTGGCTGAAAATTTTTTAAAAAGAAAATTTGAAGTTTTCCGTTGTTTTCTTGAAGTGCCGTGTTTACTTTGGAACAGAGGTGCACAAAATCGCAGGATGGATGGAGGTGCTTTAATCTGTGACTGTGCAGCGACAATTTCGAGCACTATACGGGCCTCATTATGCACCAGACCAAAGCATCATCCTCGACACGCACAGGAAGTTCACGAAGACTGGATCCGTGATGGACAGGCCCGTTTTGATCGGAAGTGGGCAGAGAAGAATGTTGCAGCTGCTGGGCAAGTTTTTGATCTCAGTCAAGAAAAGTCCATTCGGAGAGCATCTTCAGAATTCAATATCAGTGCTACTTCTTTCCAGATGATCTTGAGGCGTGACCTCAGGTTCTTTCCCGACAAGATCCACGTTGTCCAAAAGCTTGAACCTCAAGACTATGACAGCCGAATGGAAATGTGCGAAACTCTGTTTAATCATTTCCAGAGAAACCCTTCCATCCTGGAGCAGATGTGGTTCAGCGATGAAGCTCTCTTCCACCTTTCTGGTCGTTGCAATCGGCATAATACCTGCATATGGGGGCTTGCCAATTCCGCGCAAGTCCACGAGTATGAACGAGATACGCCTGAATTAATCATCTGGTGTGCTATCTCCTCAGCTGGCTTAATTAGCCCATTTTTCTTCCGTGATCGAAAAGGACACTCTGTGATGTCAACGGTGATAAATAACTTCGTATGCTTCAGGAATTCTGTGTTCCTGAAATGTCAGCAGTATTCAATATGCAGAAGTCATTTTCCAGCAACATGATGCCCCAGCGCATTGTTCGCGTGAGCTTTGTGCGTTCCTGCATGAGCAGTTCTCGGATAGGTAAATTGGTCATCAAAGTCCAACTGAATGGACTCCACGTTCACCTGATTTAAAGCCGTGTAGTTTTTTTCGTGTGGGGGTATGTCAAGTCGTAAGTCTATGGAACAAGGCCTCGGGATCTCCTAACGCTTGAAGAACGCATTAGAAACACACGTGCATCAGTGACTTTAGAAATGTGGTGAGATGTTGGTCAGGTATGCGTGAAACGGTGGCTTGATTGCTACGAAAAAGGAGATGCACACGTCGAGGTGTACAAAGATGATTTCACAAATATTTTCAGTTAATGTAAATTTTTCCTGTGAATTTTATCCACTTTATGTTTCAATTAAATTTTCGATAAGCAAAACTAAACCATGAGAGACTTTTAAAACACTCTGTATTTAACTAACAGTAACACCTACTCTTGCATTACATTTAAAGTTTGAAACACTGTATCAAGGCGGCTTAAGAAATACGTTAAGAGTTTAAATTGACTTAAAATGTCAGGTTGGATTTATTTTGAAAATTTGTTAAACCAGAACCTTTGTCTACATTCCAAGGTCTATCGTGCGCAATAAAATGTTCCGAATTGATCAACGTCAGTGCAGAAAATAAAAAATAAATTTCTGCGAAAGTCAAGGGCACGTTATCACTACCATATCCGGGTAGTGCTAGCTGGTCAACAAAATACTAAAAAAAATTCCTAGCAACTCTTTCATTTTCCGTACTCTGGCGATGACAAATTTGAGACGGTATTATTCACCAATTTCAATGACATTAGGCTTCTGCTTCACTTACGGTACGAATTATGTCAATAAGTAGCATCGCTCCAACGTCTCGAACCCAACCCATTGTATTTACTATAAGAGGTGCATCTAGTGTTCCGTTAAGATCATCGAGCAAGCAGTTCAGCACATATTGAATGCAATCTACATAACGGCTTGGTTGACCTGAAGGATAGAAAATGCACGATTGATCAATTGTTGTACAAGGCTTAAAAAATTGCGTTTTGTGACACACCAATTCTCATAAGCATTGCTTCCAGATTGTAAGAATATTTACAAATACATGGAGAAAGTAGGTTGAAAAATAGATTTTAAAAACTGGATTAAAGAAAGAAATGACGATAGAGCATTTACAACATTGCAAAAAAAGTGATAAATCAGGCCACATGTTAATGGAGGCAAAACTAGATTATATAAATTGCATCTGTCTCTCATACAACAAAAACTTAAACAAAAATTCGTACAACTACAATATACAAATTGCCAGAATACACCACAAAAAGCTAAATTTTACGTCCAGTTTTTTTCCACTTTGATGAGCTTAGACGTGCAGGTTTAGTGTGTGACAGCTACAATTCACTGACTTTTGAATCACACTGTTTACTGGAGCAACACAGCACTTCCAATTCGAGAGAGCTTTCGTGACAAAATCAGTTTAGTTAAAAATGCGGCCTTTTGAAATCGAGAATAATTACTTATACACCACGGCAACAAAAACACTACCATAAAGATAGTGCAATAAGGTTACAAAATATACCTGATGCAGATTTGTTTCCGTAAAAGCAGCAATACTTCGGTATCCGCTGGTGAGTGAAAGGAGGACCAACAAGAGGAGCACCTCTGTCCACTTTATGTATTGAAACAAAACCAGATGGCGTGAATTCCGTTTGACCGACGTCACATTCAAAGTAGTAAACATGAGTATACCTAGTGAGATCACACTAATTGAGACTGTAGTTTATCGGCGACAACAAGGAATTCAAAATAGCTTCGAGAAAACTGTTGCGCTAGAACTACTTCTATGATGGAATCTTTATTAGTGGCAGCCGTCAAAATATGGGACATCATTCTTGAAGTGAATTTAAAATAGTCTACTCCTAACAGCTGTTAGGATTTTATACAATAATGCCAAAGAAAAGTATTGGGAAAAGCTTGGAGATGTTTGTAAAAGTGCTTTCTTTAAAATACAGGCTAGCCCTTGAGAAAACCAAGACGCTAAACTAACACGGTATGATGACAAGAACTACAGACGATAACAGTACAGGGTACAGCAGAACAAATCCTTAGATCGATCAATCATGTGAAACCATTCTGAACTGCAACAAATATAAAAACCAAAACAACAACCGATCTCGCTATAGTCAATTTTTTGCTTTACAAAGTAAGATATTTTCTATCGATATTTTTTCACCGACTCTCGCACAAAATCCAAAGAGTCATGGTTTCTGTACTAAGAAAAAGTACAGCACTTGCATTATTACAAGTTTACAAACGCAACAACGCCTTGCACATTGCAGCAGAAATGAGCAAAAAACAACATTGCTTTTTAGCGGGTATAAAGCATCACAAGTGTCAAATAAACTACCTTTCCAGCAAGCAATTCACCAGATATCGATTCAAATTTGATTTTCCAACATTTTTCCCACCAACAGAAACAGTTATAGGGAAATTGTGAGTTTTGTCTTCTTTTTTGTGGCAATAGGTTAAGAGAGATTCAAGTACTTGATCATATAAACCATGTGTTTTAAAATGCCTACAAAATATAAGCCTAATGTCAGTCAGAAAAGATAAACATATCCTCAGGTGAGAACCAAACTTGTGACTAAAAACCTACATCAGCCACTAAAGCACTCAACTTCGAAAAAGGGAATTTCTTTTGATTAAAGAGATCTATATTTCCTTGTTTGTTGATTTAGATTGTTATGAACCCAGACTTGTAGGGCTGTGGTGCTAAGCAGTGGAAAACAGTTTAATGGTCATCGCGCTTCGGAGTTTCCATGTTTTAAAATTGAATTGTTCGGTATTACCTATAATACGTTTATTGCTTGTTGAAACCCACCAAGCCGAGGATGTCGTCCTAAAGTGTCTTTTTCAAAGGCACAAAATAGTACTTAATGTGAAGTTTCAACGCATGACCAATGAAATAAATATATCAGGAATGCATAGTGAAGTGTTACATATAGCATGAGATATGATATCGATTTAATTCATGTACTTGGTAGACATGCTCATTACATCAATATGCACACTTGCCTTACAGTACTACAATGACAGCACGTTGAACACAGCATATGCTTAACTGATGACTGAACGGAACGTAAATCAAAAATAGTCTGATATCCAGGCAAAGACATAGAAGATTCTTTTAATGATTCAGCCAGCAAAAGGGCAGGATGGTTTGCAAAATTTTCTAAAAAAACGACTTAAAACTTAGATAGATGTGTCTTGAATGTAAACTTCAGCACCTATAAACAGTCATACTATACTAAACACGCATACGTAAAGCTCGGGTGAAACATTGGGCGAAAGCTCGCTTTAGAGAGCAAAGGGTAAGCGCTCATTTTCAATAACGTAACGTTCGTGCGTAACTGGTTGTAACTTTTGTTTGTTATGTCGAAATACTTATTTTAGTGCTTCAGCATGAGACCAAGTGTTTCTACACAAAAAAGGAAAGTTGCTTGGTACCAGTTACGCTCGAACGTTATACAAATGGAGTTGGCCATTAAGCAAGGGCGGCACTTTATCAGTTTGTTCACGCAGAGTTGATGAACGTAACTCGTACATAACATTAACACTGCACTGATACACGCATGGCTTCGCAGTTAGAGATAAGTGCACCTCCAGCAGTGCACGTACAATTGGCAATATCAAAAAGTGCCTAAAAATTAGACACTGGTACATAGACTCAATTAGTAGAGTAGCAAAGCTTAATAGTTTATTAAGTGGAAAAGTGATTCAAACAAGTACTTCCACTTTTCAAATTAAAGCAACCATACGTAAATAGTTAGCAACAGTGAAACTGGAAGATGGGGGGCAGATATACATAACTCACAAATACCTGGTAAACTGCTCAACTCAATTCCTGACTTTTGTGTCAGAGCAACTAAATTATCATCTTCTGATGAGTCGTTTAATATTGTTAGTGATGCAGCAATGTGTGATATAGGCGCATAAACGTCACACGAGCAGCCAGGCATCATTTTAAATCCATTAAGATCACAAACTCCTTTTAAAACGGTCAGCTTCATACAACCAAACAACCTTAAAACCTATGTAAAATGCAATTATTTGAAACGACACATTTATCAACAATGCAAAACACCTCTGATGCGCATTTACTAATGCAAAACCTAAAGTAAGGTTATAGAACTGCTTCAGTGAGTTACCACATATATCTTCTTTAGAGAAAAAAGAGGCCAGGCTCAGAGCAGGTGCTACAAAACCACGAAAAAAACAATGCAAATAATTCAGTTGACGTATCTGAATTTATGGAAAACTGAAAGACCAAAAGACCGCAGAGCAAGTACAGAGTGGTCCATAAGTGCTGTTAAAGTTTTTGTATCTCGTGTTGTTCACTAATTACAATTTACAATATGAACAGCACGAGATAAAAAAAATTTTAACTTTTATTATATGTATAACTACTACTTACTTTTATTAACATTGCAGATTGATACTACACATTAAATTTAGGGGATATATTGACAAAAATTGAAAGAAAATTGTGTGATGACAACTATTTTAAAGAGAAAATTTGTAATCGAACAATATGAAAAGAAAAAAACAAGAAGTGAAATTTTAAAAATTGGAAAAAGTTTAAAGTTGAATGTCATGTTCATCAAACAAACATTGGATCGATATAAAGAGACTAAAAGTGTGAATGATCGTTATCGATCTGGTCGTCCGAGATCTAAAAGAACTAAAGAAGTTGTCAAAGTTGTTATAGAGAAAAAATTCGAGAAATCCCAAAAGATCAAAGAGGCAAATGGCCAAAGAACATCAAATGTCGAAAACGACTATGCTTAGACTCTGTAAGGATGATCTGAAAGTTTACCTATACAAGCTCAAAAAGTGTCAACTCCTGTCAGATGAAGCAAAGCCAAAATGGCTTGATTGATCAAAGAAACTTTTGAAAAGACACGGGAATGGCATGCTTCCAAATCTCATTTTCAGTGACGAGAAGTAATTCACAGTTGAAGCAGCATTTAACCGCAGAAATGATAGAGTGCTATCAAAATTACTTCAGGATATTCCTCCAGGCCTAGAAAAGGAAAGAAGAACCCAAAAGCCTGCCTCAGTGATGGTTTGAGCAGCTGTGTCTTCATAGGGAAAATCCCCTTTGATTTTTGTTCCCAAGGGCGTCAAAATCAACAAAGAGATCTACATTGACAGAACATTGAAAAATGGCCTCATGCAATTGACCAGTGAGATGTATCCAAATGCAAATTGGACCTTTCAACAAGATGAAGCAACTTCTCATACGGCCAACCTCACTCAACAGTGGTGCCGGGACCACTGTCCTGTATTCAAAAACAAATAAGAATGACCCCAAATTCTCCTGACTTTAATGTTCTTGGCTTTTGCGTTTGGTCAGTTCTTGAGAAAAAGGCCTGTGCTACACCTGCAACGTCTGTAAACATTTTAAAGAAGAGATTAGTCAAAGCCTGGTCTGAAATGGATCAAAATATCTTGCGTGCCTCAGTGGAAGACGTCCCTCGCAGACTAAGAGCTGTTATCAGAGCCAGGGGAGATCACTTCAATTAAATCGGTGTTTTTTGCAGTTTTTGTAGTGTTTTTTGCAGTTTTTGTAACTTACTCACATTATTAAAAATACATTTGTCAAAAAGTAAAAACTATTTGTTAATTTTTTTAACAATTTTTTCTTTAACAGTATTTATGGACTACCCTGGATATTCGGTAGTGAAAAATGCTTTGATTTATTGTGCTTGCTTGCATTTTTATTTTCCAGATTTGTAGAATCCAGGATGTTAGTGGTGGCACTAAATACCAGATGAGTTGTGCAAACTTGTCTCAAGTTTCCTACGCGCCATGTTGGCTAGTTAAATTTGAACTTTTATTGAATTCGCAAACAGAAAATATCAAGCATAGTAAAAAGCATGATCATATTTGCAACTAATTAACGTTGTAGTTCAGTGTGATTCCAGGTGCCTTGACGTACGGAAATTTCAAATTACAGACTTTGCAAGACACCACCAAATATCAAATGACAAATGAGTTGTACAAGTGACAAAACGACTCATACTTGCATTAAAAGTTTCAATTGCGTTAAATTCACGAAACTTATCCATTTGTAATGGAGCACTAACATTCACCCTGCTATCTTGGAATCCGATCTGAAATGATCTTACAAAGATCAATGGTAGCTTATTCAACTATTTCTAAAGCCTTTTGTTAAGATCAAACCTAGAGCAAACGTTTGGTTTGGATCTAACTTTTTATTTCACAAGAGCTTCAAACGTGACTCACTTTGTGGTTGATCTTAACTGCTACAATATTAATTGAAGAATCCGAGTTCATGCTAATAACCCAAATATCATCATCCAATTTGTCAGTGAGGTCAATTGACTTAACATCATTCAAATCTTCATTTACATCAGTAATTTCAACATCAGCTTTTTCTTGATGCTGTAAAACAAAAACGCAAGTAAGTGCTTGTACAAACGAAATTTATTTTGAGCAATTTTTCAATCCTTACACCAAACTTTAGTGATCAATAAATGTACCTATTTGTAAAGCAAGGAGTATTTACTTACGTATTGAGATACACGCAATTTATTTAAATAACGAGATTGCCTACTAAGAGAGCGAGTTTACTGCAGTCCTATGGCTCGTCGGGTAATAAGGTTTCCCAATATAATCAGCAATATGAGGCAGTGGTCCACAACCTTTTGTGCACCACCGACTGATTTACTGTAGCCATTATTTTCTTAGGCCAACCTTCAAGATGTGGCAATACAAAAAAATAACATAACAAATAGTCTGTACATGCAAAAGTATTACCACTTATCGTAATGCAGAATCAATGGGAGCCCTAAACTTGCATCTACGCAATGAAATGATCCCATCTAGGGGTAATGGTTATCAAAGTATTGTCATGTTCCCTATGACCAGCTCACTCAGTGATTATATCTTGATTGCTGTCACCACATAAAAAACAGTTGCACAAAAATAGGAGGTTAGAAATGGTGTCTGCGTTGGCCTAGTAACAAATGTCCCTCAAACCAGAACTGGTCAGTGGCCAGATGGTTGCTGACCCCGGATATAATTTACAGTTTAAAAATAAACCCAGAAATTAATACATTATACCTCCGTTGATTCAAAAGATGCAGAAGAGCACTCCATTTCGACCATGGGTAAATTATGTTTTTCCTTGGCCATGTTATGAACATCTTCGACGGATTGTTCATTTTCTTTCAGTGGCTCAAGAATGTCATTTACAGGATCTGCAATGTGTTTAATGGGTTCGAGAGTATCTACAGTAACTTCTTCAGAAACATTGTAGTTTGATTCTTTACTATCTCTCAAAACTGAATCAATATCAAGAGGTTTTGGAATAACATCAACATCACTTTCTGGAACATTTTTCATTAAATACCTTAATTGCTTTTGTTTGATTTCTTTAAAAAATAGCTTTTCTCTTTGCTTTTGTAGCTGTGCTACGCCTTTTTCAATAAAATTAATTGCATTTTTCTTTTTCCGTTTTATTGTAGCTACACGTGCAGCTTTTTTTGCTGCCAACTTGCTTCGCTTGCTTTGTTTGTTTTTGGAACGCTGATTAGTTTTCATAATTGCAAAGACACATCTCACATAAAACAAAATTTAAATGCACAGGAAAATTACCTACTTCATTATCTGAAAAAAATACGACACCACATATGATTGAATGAAATAAGTCAACTGTTTTGAAATCTTATTTAAAGATGACCTTTGTCAATTTCTGTATAATTGGTAGTTACAATGTAGCAAGAATTTATAATAAACACGATCGACCACAAGTCATACATGGTTAAAAATTATCTACATAAAAAAAATGATGTTTATCAGACAGATAATTTAAAAGGTATTTGTCTACCAGCAAGCGCTTCTTTGAAGTTTTTCACAAGTTGGCATATGGTCAAAATCTTAGCTATAACCTGAAGAATAAGTGCACCTGACTTCAAATCTAGCCAATGTTTCAAGAAAAAAGCCGTCGCTTCTACCCAACTGCAAGTATTAGTGCTATAATTTTAAAAGCATCACAAAAAATCAACAAGTGTGCACCAGCTATTGTTTAAAGCAAATGCCATAACATAAAGTTAGTGCAAATGAGCCCAAACATAGACTCATAAAAACAATAATGCCATAAGTGACACTTTGATTTGTTGCATTTTTGAAACTAGCTCACTTATAGCTACTGACTGGAATTTTTGGCTCGCCTGTTACAACTTAAATCAAAAGACACATGTATTTACCTTGTACTTGTCTTAATTTCAGAGTAGAGCTAGCTGGCTCTATATGCGTCGCTCTGCAGGGCAACCAGTCAGTTACATTCGGTAAGAAATATCAGTTTAGTCAGCTTCACCCAGATAACATTCCAGAGAGCAGCAAGGATAAGTGGGTACAAATGAAGGCATTGCCTTTAAAATTAATCGCTGTACCAGTACTTTGAATTAAGACTGGTCTTATTCACAAACTCTCTATTATTTTACAAATTCTATCCGTTCCTTTCAATAAGTCTTGGGCCACAAAATCTAGTTGGAGATGGGTGCCGTTTGTTTCATGATTGCAGAAACAAGTTATTTGGTGGTACCTGGAATGCTTATTTCATGACTTGGTGCAACCACTCTTCTAATGACACTAGTGGCATCAAGTTCCTTGGTTCCCGAATAAAGCAAAAGGAGCTATACCTCATTGGCAGATGTGTCAGCCTCACCAAATTTTCTTGGCGTTTCAGTCTTGGCCTTATGAACTGATTTGCAGACTACAACAAAAGTTGACCATAAAAAAGGTCTTCATCTCACCCTCCTCCCCCCAAAGGTTGATAAATACACTACTGCTATGCCTGTTGCGTATGATCACCACATTGATCTAATAACCTATTTTTAAGAAAAAACTATCTTCCATAGATACAATTGTATATTTAATGACCATGATTTCACATAGTGGTATAGATTTAATCACAAATTTCGCCAATTGATTTTCCAATAAGGTTAGTTTCATAAACTTTGCCCATAAATCGGCCTCACTATTAATTAATCAAAACAGTGCTAACTTGCAAACAGTAAATATTCTCACAAACTTTCATGCATTCACTTCACTACGTGCAAAGGGACTTACTACAGGGACATAAATTTAAAGTTGTACAACGATGGATTGATGTAGTCACAGGAATTAAGCTGCAAAGTAATAGGGCAACTACTTGAAACTTTTTTGTAATAGTTGGCCTAGCTATGAAGTCTCAGGCTAGATGTATGTTTCTTGCTCCTGGCATAAACGCAGCCAGAAGAAGGCAAAGTGACCACAGCCCAGCATCTAGAGATCAGTTTTTACAAAAAATTCAGTGAATCCCTTATTGACCAGTTTTTAGGCAAGAGGAAAATATTTTTCAAAATCCTGCAACGTCATATAACTTGGCATTTTGTTCCACTTTGTTAAGCATAGTAAAAATGTCCAAGGGGTTAAGGGGGTTCAGCAGCACATAACTGTACTACAACAAGAGGTCTTTTAATGTGAAGTCTTCCCACAGCTCAGCTATAATGATCTTAGTAATAGCCATTGCATTATTAAAAAACAGATTTAAGCTGGTATGTAAGTATGTTATATATCATTGTACAGCAACCAGCAGCATATCAGTAGTAAATTCTATTTACATCGCTTTTAAAATGAAAGTGAATTACATTACAGGTACAGCTGCCGCTTTTGCTGTTTCTACTAAAGAGGTATCAGACAGCATTATAACATCACCTACATTAAGATAAACCGGAGCAGAAAAACAAGAAAGCTCAAAAAAGAAATTAAATGCTTGTTGCATTGTAAATAAAGCTTTAATTGTTAAAGAATTAAGTTTTATCAAAAGCAACTTGTAAATATCTCTCAAAAAAGCTTTTAACTGCATTTCTACGATCAGTATTTATTGAGAAAATAAGGAAAACAATTTTTACAATCAATCGTTAATTATGACATCATCTTGCTTCCGAAAAGAGTGAAAGTTCTTGAAGTTGGTGCTGGCTTTTGCTTTGGCAAAAACTACTTTCCTTGGCCAAGAAATGCAAATTTCAAAAACTTTGTGTTTAACCCCTCTGCGTCGCTTATCATCATATGATGATGGCGAAGAGAACACCGCTCATCCTCATATGATGATTTGCCGGCTACGGCGAAATGCGTGTATTAAAAGCTTGCTTGGGAGAGATCTTCCTTTCCTTTTTAAGCAAGCTTTAAATACACGCATTTTGCCGTAGCCGGCAAATCAGCATATGAGGATGAGCAGCGTTCTCTTTGCCATCATCATATGATGATAAGCGACGCGGAGGGGTTAATGGTAACGTTGTCATGACGTCACTCACCCTCTTAGGACATTCATCCCAGGGTAGTATCAATTGTACAAAGTTTCATGTTCGTATGCCCAGTAGTATCGAAAGAGTTAACACAGACAGACATGCACACAATCGGACAGAATTGCACTTTATAGTACAGATTATCTGGATTAGGAACAATACTATGCCATAGGAGCTACGTTTCTTATTTATTACAACTTTTCATTTCTGCTTCACAAATGTTCTTAGGGTGAAGTTGGTGCAGCTGGTTGAAACAAAATTCTTTATCCCCACTTATGTGACGAGTATTCTTGCCAGGTGATGCCAGCAACTAACAACGTATTTTCAACCTTCAACTATTTTTTGAAGACAATTAGTTTTATGTGCTCAAAACAGTTCTAAACCATTTTATAAATAATCATTTAATTTGGTATTTTTTACAACACAAAATATTTAATTGTACTTCCTTAGAATGTTTCAAATCAGATTTAGTGCATATAAAAAGCAAATAACAAAATTAATTGGAAATGTTTTATCTATTGCAGTTTTTGCAAAACTTCAGATGGTGCTCAAAATACTTTTCACAGATCAGTACATATCCTGAAAAAATCTGGCATGCTGAAAAATATTTTTACCAATGACCAACAAATTTAAATAGACTCTATAAGAACCTTAATCAATTATATTTTCAACAGGCTTAGTAGAGACAAGTGTTTTCCAAAATGTTTTGTAATACACAATTAATTGAACACTTACTTCAAAATAATGCAAGAAATGAATATTAGGTTAGCTATTTGCCTAATTACACTACAAAATAATGCATTTGCAGATTTGTAAGCACAGAATATTGAGGCAAGTGCAAAATCTACCATCGTTCACTGACATAGTAAAACATACTTTCTTCTGCGATATTGGTCAAAGTTAGGATAAGATTCATTTCAACATTAGTTATCATTTTTAAGATTTATGCCACCCCCATTGGCAGTGGTGGGCAAATTTCATTTTTAAAGTAACATAGTTACAGTTTTAATTACAAATTTTAAGAAGTAAATAGTTACATTTAATTTCAATGGCCACAATTTTCAATGGAAATGTACACAGTGGTCTATTTCAGATGAAGAGCAAAAGAACCAAACTGCCAATTGAAAACGTAGTCTAATTTGCTTAGAAACAAAAGCTGGAATTCCTAGCGTGATACTGTCCCTCTTCAATATTCAAAAGCTATCTGCATCCTTGCCAAAAGATAGTGGAAGCCAGTAAATGGAAAAACGTTTTATGGGTACCCCTCTACAATAGCCTTAATCCTTGTTGGCAATATTACACACAGATTTATAAATAGATGCATCAATCTTCCCAACCTCTACAGTTGCTACTAGAGTTCTGTGGTCTATGTTAATTGCAAAAATACATGGCTGTGACAATAGGCCTCAACAGATAGTCAACAAAAATTATGATGGAATTTGAACCCATTTCTGCACCAATCAGTGACAAACACTGGATGTGCATTCACAGCAGCCATTCACCAAAAGACAAGTATGGAACCACTCCATTATTGTTGCACAGTGTTGAGCTGTTGATGCAACCACGTTAGGCGTTGGCATGTGTAAACTGATAAGCAAATGCATTCAAGCTGCCTTTATGTCATTCTCACTATTGCTCACCACACAATAGGGACAAAGGTATTACGTAAATTTTTGATTAGATGCGCAAGACCAACCTTAATCTACTTTGGTAGGGGAAAAATATGCCCCACCCCTTGTCAGTGATTATAAAATTACTCTAAATGGACTAAAGATTCCACTTTTATACTTTCTGACTTTAAATGTACAGTAATTTAACATATTCTCTGAAAATTTTAAGTTTATTGGTTAAGGTTAAAGGGTCCAAAATTTCCAATTTGTTGAAGGAACCTAATGAAAAAAAAATTTTTACCAAAACCATGAACCATTTTTTCATTATTTAATGACAAGTTAATGAAATATCTCTCCTTTTTGCTGTGAAACTAGAAACTCTCACAGAGTCTAATAGATAGCTTGTTACCAATTTTGTTACTCCTCCAAAAGAGTTCATAAAGTTAGTAACAGTTATTAAAAAGGCAGTTACAATGGTTACCTCTAACTGCCCACCACTGCCTATTGATTCAATACAAATGTTTTGATAATATAAAAGTACGATGACTGATTTTACCCTAGGTTAATTTTCTTTCAAAACAGATTTTATCAAACAACTCCATCATATTTTGTATTGTCACGAGAGCATAAAATTTGATGCTGTTTCTTCAACATGTTCATGAACAGTTCTTTCCATTACTGAAAATATATCTTTGCATCCGGTCACAACTGCATCAATCACTTTACTGAGTTCATCAGCATGAAGCCTGCCATTCATTTCAGAATAAACAATTTGATCCAATTTTGGAAGATAAGCTGCAAAAAACTCAGCACAATCTGCAGATTCTTCAAGGTGGTTTATATCAATTAAGGCAGTGCCTTTAAACAAGCTTGATGAACAAGAACAAACAAAATCTTTCATTGCAATTCCAGCATCAATTAAAGCAAGAGTAGCTGCATTAACACAGGCAGAATAATGGCTACCATCAGCATGTAACACCTGTAAATAAATGTCAATTTGTGATTTAGGATACAATGAAGTAAGGATGGCAGCTTGAAAAGTTTGCTTGATATGAGCAGACATGTCCTGGCCTTTTCTATCACCTCTTGAAACATTCTTTCGCTCTGCAGTACTAAAAGTTGCTTGACTGTATTCACAATTTATGTAGCATTTATCTTGAGGTACCACGTTTTTCTTGTTAGGAGATGGCTCATGTGGTCCATATATGGCTGCTAATACTTTAGTATTTCCTTGTTCAATATAAGCTGAACCATCCGCTTGCATAAAAACGCTTAAGTTACATCGAATTCTACGAAGCTCATGTGGCTTTCTACCATCAATGCGATAACCTTGATCTGATAATATATCCAAACCAGACATTGCTATAATAGCAAAACAATTATTAACACATCTACAAGCTTTAAAAATAGAATTTAGACTAAATATGCATTAGGAGGGGCATCCATACCATTATTATATCTAAGATTTGTTCCCTTTTTGAAGGACTACATTTCAGAAAATAATAGGTATTATTTCTAAGAAATGTCCTTATTTTTGATGTACTTTTTCCTTATTTTCAGCTACATGAACAAATTTTTATGGTAGTGGCTACAGGACCGACACCAGCTTTTTAGCTTTCATTCCTAAAGTGGTGCTCAACTGGCTACCTTTGACAAACTACACTTGACACAATTTCTGCAGTGACAGCGGTGCAGTGTTCAGTGATGTTGCTTCTGAACAACATGGTCAAAGGTTTGATTGTAGGCTGCACTCCTTTTTTTGCTAGGTCGGGATTTGATTGTTTGGAGGATGCATTTCAGTAATTTTTTTAAAATTATGTAACAGAAGTGTACAACGCTGAGAGGGACCTGGATATTACAAATGTAGGGGAAGTATACACTGAAGATTAAATATTTGCACTAAACAATAACATTTGTTGACTGGCAGTTTAGGGATGAAAGCTAAAAAGCTGGTGCCAACTCTGTAGCCACTGCCAATTTTTAATGTAAACTTTCATCCACATTGTAGTCACTATGGCTGCCAATAGTTAATCTCCAAAAAAAAGGTCATTCAACCACTGAACAAGTGTCTTAAACTCAATGAATGTCCACAAACTTTGGTACAAACACGTAAGGGGCAATTTACACTAGGGGCCTCGACACAGTAAGTTTTCAATTTACCTCTTATTTGCTCCAGCAGCCAAGACAATAGCCCTAAGAAATTGATCAGTATAGTTTATTTTGTTCACATCAACAATACCATAACTAAAACTGAAAAGTAAGCAAAGCAATATGAACACCAAACAAATTTAATATTGTTGACAGGAGAAAATGAAATGACCACACAGCTTTTGAATCCATTGCCTCTGTTTGTAAGTAAAGAAGGAAATCACACTGGACTAAAAAAACACAAAGTACTTGCATGCACACACACACACATTTAATTCAATGCCAATTGTATCATATCAGTTTGATTTAGTTCTTTAGTTGAGACTTAACGTGCTGATGACTCATATTTTGTCAGAAGATAATTCTTAAGTTTGTCTAAATGTTATTGTAGAATACGATTTTAATGAATTAGGTATTTTGCTCCATACTGCTGGTCCACATATTCTCAAGCACCTGCTGCCATACAAGAAGTTAGTTTTTTTAATAAAGTAATTGTCACTTTGACTGTATGTAGTTTCATAGCTATTTTGAGATTTTGCTGAGAAAAAAAATTCTGAGAGTTTGGTAGCTTATTGGTATGGCATTTGAGCATAAAAATAGCTTCTTGTAGAAAAAATATAAGGTATTTTACTCAAAAATGATCACCAACATCATATGATACCATACAGCAATCTATTACATCATGTCCATAACCTGTGACCAGTTTCGACCTTATTGGGTCTCATCAGGCAGGTGTCAAAACACTCAATAATAAACATGCTGAAAAAGGACAAATTTGCCAATGGATGCAAAAAAAGATGCAATACAAAACAATATAAAGTAATACCTATATCATTGGGGGTCTCATTTAAGAACACACATACACGACATGGACAACAAGTCACAACAGTAAGCCTTAATAGGGGTGTAGGATCATTCTAAAGACTTTACCATTTTACAAATCATAGAAGTTGCTAGTTGCTAATTAGCAAATTTTAAAGCAATCTCCTATTATGAGGGATCTGCCTCCAGCATTACACTAAGGTAAAATAGAAAATTTTGCTCAAAAATAATTATCAACATTTAGTACCATACAGCAATCTATTACATCATGTCAATAACCTGCAACCAGTTTCAACTTTATTGGATCTCATTAGGTGGGTGTAAAAAACACTTAATAATAAACATCCTGAAAAAGAAAAAATTTGCCATTGGATGCAAAAAAAGATGCAATACGAAACAATATGATACAGCAATACTCTATATCATGGGGGTCTCATGATATAGAGTATAACTGAGACCCCCATGATATAGGTATTGCAGTGTCATATAGTTTTGTATTGCATCCAATGGCAAATTTGTCCTTTTTCAAGATGTTTAATATTGAGTGTTTTTTACACACACCTGATGACCAATACGATTGAAACCAGATTCATGGAGCAGATTCAAAGATCTGCTTCATGAATCAAGTGATGCGTCTTCAGATTCACCTTTGCTATCCAAACTTACCTTTCTTCTTTTCTTTCTTGAAATTTCTCAATGTAATGATGACAGCCACTTAATATTTGACCTCTTCCTTTGAATTTTTAGAATTGGGATCTTAGAAGTTGAATAAAGTCATGTAGACCCTGAAGCAAATTTGTTGCCCAATTCAAAGTCATTTTGCTGTCCTGGAGAGCTTGACTCAGTGACTGGTCTTATGAAACAGTTCCATTATGCACGACCATACCTCTAGTAAAATACCAGTTTCAAGCTTTTCCAATGATGAAACAAAACCCCTGGCTGTTTCTTTAGTTTGATATTTTTCATCATTGTTATCACACATTGCCTTCAAGACTTGAAGAACCGCTTGGTAACCTTTTCTTGGTGCATGTAGAGCATCAAATCGCGCCTCCCAACGTGTACCAGACAAAGGCTTAATTGTTGGGCAATGAAGTAATTTCAGTGCATCAGTAAGGAGATTCCACCTGTGTGTTGAAGCTGAAAATAACACATAAGAGTCCCTGAACACACATGAAAAAACGTGCCGTGGATTGGCAACACTCAGCAGCACATTTTCCCACAAGATTCAACGAATGTGCTACGAGTACACAAGGAATATATTCCGCTTGGTGGTTGGGTTCTTTTATTATAGCTTGGATACCTTTATCTTTTCCGCTCATGTTAGAAGCATTGTCATAAAATTGCCCTCTGAGATCTTTCAAACTGATCCCATGGTCTTCTATTAACTCGAAAAGTAAATCAGCCAATTGTTGACCAGTGTGTCCACAGGAGGATATAAACTTGACAAATCGTTCCACGGGACCATCAGGTAAAACATACCGAAAAATTATTGTTAGCTGGTCAACAATTGTGATATCAGGTGTTGAGTCCACGGACACTGAATAATATTTTGCTTGTTTTATTTCAGAAATAATAACATCTAACACTTTTGTTGCAATTACGTCAATGAATTTCTCGCATACAGTTGATGGGAAATACAAAATATGTCCCTTGCCTTTGTTCCCTCTCTTTTGAATGTGCTCAGCAAGGAAAATATCGTATTCTGGCAACAACTCCAAAATTCCGAGGAAGTTATCGTTTTGTGGAAAATCAACCAACTCACTACTTCCGCAGAAGACCAGCCCTCTTGACGATAGGAATTTTATCGCACTTAAAACTCAAGCCAATACTTTGCACCAATATTTTCTGTCAGATTTTTTTGCTCTTTCAAATCTTTGCAAATGCTTACTTTTTTTTGCTCTTCGAGAGATATATATTGAAAGTTAACTTAATTGTTTGTTAGAAGATTCGTGCCTGGCCAGGTCGCATGGTGCATGCTTCCAGTCGCCATAACCAACTGATGCCGGGATGATTTTTTCAGAATCAAACGCAAAAGTTTGCAAACAAAGCAGTAAAGTTTTTTTGATAAAGGTGAATAGCACAACTATTCGCGTTTTACTTTTTTGCCGTTCAATTGTTCTCACCAAAATAGCGATTTAGAACAACGTCGTTGAATTTATCGCCAGTAAAACATGTCACTGAAGTAGGAAAATCTGCATCAAAATGTTGAAATTCTAAACTTCCTACTTGGCAGCAGTAATCTCTCAGATGGTCAGAAATTACTCCCCAGTATCCAACATCAATGTCGTGTTGAATATTTTCTTTTACCCTACGCACTTCATCCTCAGCAACATTAGATGACTTGGTTTGTAAATTTGGTTTCGATGAAACAAGTTTTTTTTATTTGGCTCTGGCTCTGCAATACAGTCACTTGAAGATGAACACAAAGCGGTTGCATTACTGGACGTCGTTTCTACAATGTTGCTTTTTGGTTCGCTTATATGAAAAAAATCAGTCACTTTTATTGATTTTGCCACAACTTTTTTTGGTTTATCTTTTGCTTTTTTTCTAGATTTCTCCTTTTCCCAACCGTTTTTGTACTTCTTTATTTTATTTTTAAATTGGCTGAAGTTTTAAGATTAGAAACGTTTAGATTAGTTAATATTGGTAAAAGTGTAGTTGGCTACCCCCCTAAAGTAACTTGTCCTTATCGATTTCAAAACAGCCATTTCAGTCCTTTTTGATTTCAATATGTGGAAATCCTCTAATGAATTTCTGTTGTAAAATTTAGACCTTCGTTTACTCAAGAATGGTCTGAATTTATACACTTGAAATTTAGTTGAGTGAAATCTCAATTCAAGGGAATTTGCTCCTTGAATATTCTTTTCTAATATATTTTTTTTTTTCTTAAGCAATAGTTTCCAAGAACTAATTATTAAAGGCGCCTTTGAAAAGTTATAAATACTTGCCATGCACTATTTAACCCATTTTTTCCCAGTGTTCCCAAAAGGGAACATCACTTGTATTTGCAATAAATCTTGTTATTAAACTAATTTTGTGAATTCAGGTATTTTTACTAGTTAAATATAGTGCTAGGTAGAAGTTGACTTTGTTTGTTCTAAAGTTTTTGTATCCTGCTGTGAATTGTGTAAAGATGTCTGATGAACCTTCAACATCACGTGACCCACAGTCAAAACGGTAAGTTTTTGGCCTAGTGTTAAAATATTTTTCTGCATAACCAATGTTGTAATTATATGACTATGGACTATAGTTCCAGGCAGAAAGGATTAATTTTGAATTTGAATTCGAGGTGGTGTGTTATATTTGTTTTCATAATAATGTCCCCTTTCGGGAACACTGGGCATGAGCCGTTATGTAAAAAATCTTTTTTTAGGTTTCGTACTGCTGAAGAAGTCCTTGCTCAGATTGAAGAAAATGAAACAGTTACTTCAGCGATGGTGTTTATTCAACCTCCTAGTGATGGCTTTGACAGTGAAGGGGACAGCGGCGATGAAGGCATAGGTGGTAGCGTGAATAATCTCAGTGGAAAACAGCTACAGGCTAATGCTGAGGCGAGAGTTGTTTCAATATCTCGGTCTCCGGAAGGCAATGAAGAGGACAACCAAAGTGGTTGTTTCTTTGATTCCAGTGCCGACAGTTCTCAACTTCCTTTAGAGATGGAAAGCTCTTCAACTTCTGGAACCGGTTTGAGACGAAAACAAAAGAGACGATGGGTGAGAAACCAAGACTTACAGCCAAGCTTTCCACCCTTTACACTTGCAAGAAAAACACACAAAGAGGGCATGCAGCCTGAAGAATATTTCAAGCTCTTCTATGATGAAGAAGTGATAAACTTCATTACCAGCATGTTCAATCTGTGCGCATCTTAAGATAAAGGTGATGCCTCGTTCTTGACCAACCCAGAGGAAATTAAGTGCTGTCTAGGTATACTGATGCTATCAGGGTACATGTCATTTCCCAGATGGCGCATGATGTGGGAGTACCACTCCGAAGCGTACTTGCCATCTGTAGAAATGGGTAGAAATAGATTTGAAATCTTGAAGGCATATGCTCATTTTTCTGACAACACAAAACTTACTAAAGACGATAAATTCACAAAAATGTGCCCCCTGCTTACAATGCTCAATGAACAATTCTTGCAGTATGTGATACTAAATGAAAGCATGATACCCTATTTTGGAAGACACGGCGCAATTTTTGAGAGGCAAGCCTATCCGTTTTGGCTACAAGATGTGGTGCCTTTGTGATCGCTTAGGGTATCTTATCGAGTGTGATCCCTACCAAGGAGCTTGCGGAACATACAATAAAGAGCTTGGCATCGGAGCCTCAGTTGTTCTAAATTTGGTTTTGGAACTTTCTTCAGACGTACCATTCAAAATCTATGGTAATCGCTTTTTTTCTTCTGTCAAACTTGCTGAAATTCTAAAATCTAAAGGAATTGGTTACACCGGGACCGCTAAATTGAACCGAACAGAGAAACCTCTATTGATTGACTCAAAAGAGATGGCCAAGCGTCCAAGAAGTATCTATGATTTTTGCCTTAAACAAGGGGAAGGAATTGCGCTGACCACTTGGAATAACAACACAGTTGTATCACTGGTGTCAACTGTTGATCCGGTCATGCCTATCGTGAAAGCCACTCGCTGGGTTGCCAAAGATGCATAGAAAAAACAAGTGGATCAACCTTTCATGGTGTCCCAGTACAACGATTTCATGGGTGGTGTAGACTGCATGGACCAAAACATTGACAATTACAGAATGAGAGTCCAATCAAAAAAGTTGTGGTGGCCTGTTTTTGCGTTTACAATTGATGCAAGTCTTCACAACGCGTGGCAGTTGTACAAGAAGGGTGACAATAACAGCCCTCTTCACTACTTGAGATTTACCAGACGCATAGTGCAGTTTTATCTGCAGAAGTATGGAATCCCTCCTGCTATTCCTGGTCGTCCAGCAGCAACAAAGCCTTTAGAGAAAAGAATCCTTTCAGGAATCCGTTTTGACTACGCAAATCATTTTTTGCTACCAGCCAAAAAGCAGTCCTGGAGCGTTCTGTGCAAGAAAAACTACAGGAAGATGTGCAAGAAGTGCAGAGTTAATTTACACGAACTTTGCTTTGAAGAATTCTACAAGATGGAGCGTCAGTAGGCTAACAAGTGACATTCCATGATACGTACAATGTTGTCGCGAACTGTTTCTTCTGTTTTTTCATGTTTTCCTGTTTTTGCGTTTATTCTTTCATATGCTGCATGCCTTTCATATTTCATCACAACCGTTTGTTGTAGCCTAGACGGTGTTAATTTTGTGTCGAGCATACGTCTATGATGAAAAACACAGTAAAAAGTCCATTTGTAGTGTAAGAATACCATGCATTACTTGTTTCTTGCAAAAAAAACAATTGAAAACTTTTACGCTCTGGTGACCCCCGTTCATGCCCGGTGTTCCCGTTTGGGACACAACAAAATTACAATATAATAAACAAACAAAGAAAAAATAACCTAAAATAACACTGAAATATGTCCTTTGGCATAAAAACATAACTTTTTATGGACAAAACTTCAAAAAATAAAATTCGGGAAAAAACGGGTTAAGCAAAAAATACCATGAAATTGTATCTAATCCATTTTCATTATTTAAAATGCTTTTGCATTTTAATATTTTAATATTGCAAATAAATTTGCAAATAATCATTTCTAAATGTGCCTACATTTTATATCGATATATTTTTCAATAACAAAAGAGAAAAAAATTGTTTTTTTTTAATTTTTAATATTGAATGAAAATGTCTTGTGGAATCAATATGAATTACATTTGGCTATTGCAAATTAATGTAGAAGTACCGTAATTTTTCATTAATATTTCAAGGAACAAATTCCCTTGAATTTGGATTTCACTCAACTATTCCATCTGCTTTCTTCTGGTCTAAATTATTTGGTAAAATTTCATCTGCTTTCTTCTTCAAACACCGGACTATCAAAAATATACTTGCTTTAATTTAAACTTTTCTAGCCTCACTTTTCTTACTCGGCATAAACCTGTCAGGATTTTTTTTCAAAACTTCAAAATAACTGGCAACAATTGAACATGTCAGAGTCCTGAAAAAAGCCAGTGTTACGGAATAATGTTAGGCTATATTTTGCATTATGACGTCAAAATGTCTTAACATTTTGGTAACAATGTTCTATCCAACGAAAACACAATTAAAATAGTATTTCCTACTATGACACAGTTTCGCTTGTGCTTTGCATGATGACAAGGTCACTAATGGAAAACGCCTTGCCCATGATACTTTTAAATTACACCTTCAATATTTTCTGAAAGTGATCGAATCAGTAACCTTTATGACTTCATTGATTTGGTATAGTGGTGGGCCTATTTTTGGGTGGGCCTGGGGCTGCAGCCCCATCAGCCCCTGCCTTAATCCGGCCCTGGGTGTGGCGGCCAGTCTGTAATTTGTGATCATGACTGGTTTGAAAAGGACTGCCTCTTTCCCATGTCCTATTTTTTATTAGATTTGACGATCGGAACCTGGATTGCGTTTCGTGCCATACCTCCATCCCAAGGAAGAAGAGGGGTAAGCTCACTCACTCAAGTGGCAATCGCTTTGCTTTGCAACTCGTGCATCTCTTTGAGAAGGTTGTCCAACAGCTTCTCAGCACTGTTTGTCTTTTCCCGACTTATCCACAAACGCATCTCAAAAAGCCGTTATCTGAAAATATAATCTAGTGACGGTAGTTCTAATTAGTACATGTCCACGATATGCCAATCTGTAGTAAACAAAGTTGGGTTAGCTGACATTGACAGACATTGAGGTCGATATCGCGCACATGGTAGTGACAGCGACGTGGCCAGAACAAACGAAACGGTGGGGCACAAGCCAAAAGTGAAGGGGCAATAAAATAGACTGAACTTTGAATATTGAAACTGATTTTGTACAACAGCTGGAGTCTTGGCCAAAATCTTCGAAACCAAGAGGAGATATCGACGTTGCGAGACCGAGACTTTTAGCAAAAAGTCGAGACGAGACCGAGACTTGAACGTCCCCAGACGAGAAGAGACTTTTAAAATCAGACGTTTACAAACTGTCGCGAATATTTTTAGCCCTAAATTTTGGACATTTTGATGAATTTTCGAACACGTTGGAATGTACCAGGCTATGAGCTATTTAATAAGGAACAAGTGCAAGCTTACTTCCTACCACCTTTATCTCCACGTTCAGCTTATGTTCGTTGATTTGAAAATCCCCATTTGATCTTTTTGTTTTGTGTTAAAAATGATTTTTGACAGCAACTAGCAAAATTCAAACGTCAAGCCGCTTTTGCCAATCGCCTGTTATTTCGTGTGTAGGCGCAGCTCATCTCTGCCTCAATTTTGTTTTGAAATTTATCTAAAAAGATAAATTCCGCATTCTGCCGGATGCAGAACAAGACAAAGAGTTAAAACGGCCATAGGCAGCAGCAGCAGCAGCAGCAGCAGCAGCAGCAGCAACCGTCTTATAGAAACGCAAAAAAATTGTAATTGTACTACTAGTATGAGAACGAAAAATGCGAAATTTACTGATGATAACGTTTGTCTAGACAGAAACGGATTCGTTCTAAAACGACAATTTAATCCAAAACTAACATGAAGAAAACCGTTTGTCATTTGACAAAGCAATAATTATGTACCGTGACACACCCATTCACGATAATGCTACTGTATGTCAAGCTGTTTATTTCAGTATAAGTTAAAATTAATGTGGGCTTTACTGTAAAGCAAAACTGTCAGAAATTTGGTTTACTTTATTCAATTTTGAAAACAATCTTTAAATAAGGCTGAGACATCTTCATTTTCCGAGACTTCAAGGTGCCGAGACAAGACCGAGACTTTGAAAATTAGTGTGTCGAGACTGTCTCGAGATCGAGACATGCCTTAAGACACTACAGCTCTATTTTGTGCGGGTGCAAATCTTGTGCAATTTTGAAAATTCTGTATTTTTGTTTAAAAAAGACATTGCAGGGTATAGAATGTTTTGAGTTGCATACGATGCGAACCTTCATGATCTTAAAATAGGTATGACTTGACTGATCATGTATTGATGATTAAATAAATTTATAACATAAAGTAACTAGAGATTTTTGCCATACTTGATAGGTTTAATGGTGTAAACTTGAGATATGAAATGGTGTTTGAAACTTAAACCGCCAAACTACGGGTATTAAAAAATTCAATATATCGCTAATTTAGGTAACATTAGTCAAGTACATGATGCATCAAGACACATGTTGTTGTACCGTTGGTAACCACTGAATTACGATTAAATAAGTAAAAAAGAGCATCGTAGAATATTAAAATAACGAATTTTTTAAGTAAAACACTGAAGTGCAGAACCAATGCTGCTAGACAAAGAACACCGAAAAGTTTAAAATAAAGTAAATCAACTGAGTTTAACTAAAATAACTGCCGTCTACAATTTGAGATACTGAACTGTCGAAAGACGTTTTTTTTTGAATTAGTTTTTATTTTTTTTTGTCAAGTCGCTTTCAAACGCAACTTGCACAAGGTATGTAAGTTTTGCTAGCGTGCGTTATTGATTGCCTGCGATCTCGCACGGTAGTTTTCAGAACAGAAAAGAATTTTCACACTTGCGGTATTGGCTCCGAAAGTGATTCCTAGTTTTATTGCAAGATGTACAGTAGGCATCGTCTTAAGTGCTTCACAATATTCAGAAAACAGTTTGGCTGTTGTCGGCTTTGTCTTCTCATCACCGTTGAATTTTGCAACGTACGTCCTAGCAACATCGAATTCTGCTTCTACACTTGTGCGGTCTACCAAATTCAAAAGAGGCTGCAACATCTTTATATTCAAAAAGTCACTATTTTCAGGTTGAAGAGCAGAGACAGCAGCATATAATTTTGTATTTTGATGTCTAAAACGCACGTATATTTCATTGATGTCTTGACCAATGTGCTATAAAGCAATCTCCGCATTTCGTCTTTACTCATTTCATTATTTCCGGTTGTTTCTTCGACTACATAGTCTTGTAGCAATGTATTATCATGTCGTGTTCGTCTTGAATGAGTATCAATTTAAGTAACGACCTCATCCCATATATCACGAAATTTCTCTTCTGTTCCAAGATTGAGAATGTTTTCAACACACGCGGCAACAAATGTCATCCCAGTTGATAAGTCAGTATTTTCAGCATGATCAATATTGTTGGCTGGACCAAACAAACTTAGAATCTATAAAATGCAATGTAAAAATTAGCCGTTTCAAAACGGGATACCCTTGGTGTTTCTATTTTGCAGTCTTTTGGTAGGACTGCCTGGTCTCACTAGGTAATAAACGTTAGGTGTATTTAAGACCACAATAACACAAACACCTTGTTAGGTAATAAACCGGTAAATTAATGTTTAATCAATCAGCTTCCAAACAGCAACTACGGGTAATCCATATTGCCGACGCACATTTATTCACTGACTATCACATTAACATAGCAAACTGGTGACCTGGGGCTGTTCCCGAAATAGAGACATCACCTGTGATTGTAGAACAGTACGAGGTGTGTCAGGAAAGTTCCGAGGCTGGGCTTGCTGTATGCGCTATGACTTAGCTATTAAAAATCCGATTACATCATTGTATTATGTAATATGTTTGCAGTATATAGCCGTTATCGCAGTCCCGATAGCTTCATTATTCTCTTTGTGACGCTAGTTTGAAAATAGTATCTTTAGCGGCTCTGTCACAGCCATGACTTTGGATCAAAGAATCAACTTGAAGTTTTTGGTAAAACTGAAGAAAACGCCGACGGAATCACTCAAATTGCTTCAGGAGGCCTACGGAGATCAAGCATGTCTCGTGCACGTGTTTTCGAGTGGCATCGGAGATTCACGAAGGGTGAGGAGGACGTGGAGAATAAACCAAGATCTGGAAGACCTTCCTCTTCAAAAACTGATGAAAACGTGGAAGCGGTGAGACAGGCAGTGCGAGGGGACCGACGCCTGTCGGTCAGGATAATCGCTGAGCAGGTAGGAATTGATCGGCAAACTGTTTGGCAGATAATCACCGAAGAGCTTAGAATGCGAAAAATTTGCGCGAAAATGGTGCCCAAACTGCTTTCGGACGACCAGAAAGCGCGAAGGATGCAGGTCTGCGTGGACACGCTCCAAAACATCGCGAATGACCCCGAACTTCTCATCAAGGTCATTACAGGAGACGAAACTTGGATATTTGAATATGACCCGGAGACGAAGCGACAGAGCAAGCAATGGCTCAGCCCCAGCTCGCCCAGACCGAAGAAAGCGCGTCAGTCAAGGTCTCAAATCAAAGTGATGCTGATTGCATTTTTTGATGCACGCGGAATTGTTCATTTCGAATTCATCCTTCGCGCTTTCTGGTCGTCCGAAAGCAGTTTGGGCACCATTTTCGCGCAAATTTTTCGCATTCTAAGCTCTTCGGTGATTATCTGCCAAACAGTTTGCCGATCAATTCCTACCTGCTCAGCGATCATCCTGACCGACAGGCGTCGGTCCCCTCGCACTGCCTGTATCACCGCTTCCACGTTTTCATCAGTTTTTGAAGAGGAAGGTCTTCCAGATCTTGGTTTATTCTCCACGTCCTCCTCACCCTTCGTGAATCTCCGATGCCACTCGAAAACACGTGCACGAGACATGCTTGATCTCCGTAGGCCTCCTGAAGCAATTTGAGTGATTCCGTCGGCGTTTTCTTCAGTTTTACCAAAAACTTCAAGTTGATTCTTTGATCCAAAGTCATGGCTGTGACAGAGCCGCTAAAGATACTATTTTCAAACTAGCGTCACAAAGAGAATAATGAAGCTATCGAGACTGCGATAACGGCTATATGCTGCAAACATATTATGTAATACAATGATGTAATCGGATTTTTAATAGCTAAGTCATAGCGCATACAGCAAGCCCAGTCTCGGAACTTTCCTGACACACCTCGTAAATTACAGAAAATAACCAAACACTTGGAATGCTCGATGTATGGCTACGGTCAACCAAAAGGCAAAGAAAGACCTTGCGTAGCAGAGCCAGAGGCTACTTTTCCGAGCTCCGCCGTGCCATGTGCCCTGAGGAGTCCCATTCGTCTTTTTTGTTCCCCCTTCTTCCCCACTGAATATTCGCGGCTGCCGCAAACCTCTCTTCGTCTACTGCCATTGGCTCAGACAACGTTGCCTATCCCATGCGAAAGCGTCTTCCTCAATCTGACATGGATTTTCTCTTTCACATTTTCAATCTTTTCTTCTCTTTGCATTCCTTTCCTTTTATCTGGAAGACATTTTCTATTATTCCCATCCATAAGATGGGAAAGTCCTCGACTCTCCTGCTTTCTTCCGACCTACCTCTCTCACCTCCTGCGTATCAAAGCTTTTTTAATGCATCATTCTATCCCTCTTACTCTTTTTTCTGGAGTCTAATTTCATTCTCTCTCCCCGCCAGGCCGATTTCCACCTCGGACTGTCTACTCTTGATCGAACTCTTTATCTTTTTTAGTCCATTTCGGATGGGTTCAACAAACCCAGGCCGGGCTCTCGGACGATTTTTTGCTATCATCGACTTCTCCAAAGCTTTCTACTCTGTCTAGCACCCTGCTCTTTTTCACAAACTAATTTCGGCTGGCCTTCTTCCTTGCTTTGCTCGTTGGACTCAATCTTTCCTTTCTGATAGGCGCGCTTGCGTGGTTTATTAAAATCTCAAAAGTCGTTGCTTTGGAGTCCGTCGAGGTGTTCCGCTAGGATTCGTTCTTGGCCTTGTACTTTTCTCTCTTTTCATCAATGATCTCCCTGCTTCTCTGCCTTGCTCTGAAAGCTGCTGTTTTTACGCTGACAACCTGGCCATTTGGTCCTCCTCTCCCTCGATTCCTGCTGCTGTGGAGGCTAAACTAGAAGCTCTAATTCGACTGGAACGCTGGTCTGAGTACTGGTGTCTTCCTCTCAATCCGAGCAAATGTGAGACTACCTTCTTCTCAGCGGATCCCCACCAAGTTAACCCCCAGCCCTATCTACTCCTATTCAACTCTTTCCTCCGTTTCAATCCCGATCCTAGTTTTCTAGGGGTCACCTTCGACCGCACTTTTTCCTTTTCTCCACATGTATTCCCTGAAGGCCAAGTTCTTCCCTCGTCTCAAGGCCTTACGCTGTATCTCCGCTTCCTCATGGGGCTCCTCTAAGGAGTCCCTCTCTCTTTTGTATAAATCTTTTCTTTGGCCACTTCTGCTTCAACCGGATGATTTCCTTTTCTAAGCGTTACCAACCTAACCAAATTGTAACGCCTTCACCGAGCGGCTAGTTGCACCATCTCCGGCTGCCTCTCGTCTTCCCCTATCCCACTTCTCCTTTCTCAGGCATTTCCACCTCCCCTTTGAGTCACCCTGACTCATTTCCCCTGTCATTTGTTGAGCGGGTCCTTGGCCTTCCAACCTTCTTTCCTATTTCAGGTTTGGCCAGACTTGGAGTAAAACCAAGACTGTGCAGATTCTCCTGGAGAGCTTTTGCGTCCACTCACCCGCTCTTACTTTCTCCTACTTCTCCTAGGGAGGCTCTTCTTGCTTGCCCTTTGTTTCTTCCTTGGAATCTGCCTTCCTTCACTGTGGAGTCCACTCTTTCCTCCCTCCTGCTCCCGCTTCGATCCCCCTCTCTCTGGCCAAGGTGCCGCTCTCACGAACCATGACTCTCTCCCATTTCACAATTTGGTGATCTGGACAAATGGCTCTGTTCCTTTTCCTTTTAACAAAGGCGGCTTTGGCGCACTTGCCAACTGCTGTTTTTGTGCCACTGAGGTTACCCTCTCTTTTTCAGCAAGCCCAGTATGTTCAAGTTTTTCCGCTGAAGTCTGTGCCATTCTGCAAGCACTCCGCTGATCTCGGCAGCATCAACAAGTCTGCCGCTTCTTCTCCCTTCTCGTCCTCTTTTTCTCTCGCTCTGTCCTCGCCACCTCGTTTTTTCCTCCATCTTTCCTTTTACCTCAATCTCTCTGGCAGACTTGTCTTCTCTTTTCTCTTGGACTGTCAGGCTACAAAGGGTCCCCAGATACTCGTTTCTCCCGGGAAGTGATGCGGCTGATGAGTTGGTCAAACGGGGAGCGCTACTCGTGCCCACTGCAATCACTTGTAGTCTCTTGCCTCTTATTTCTCGTATCCACTCTTCTCTTTTCTCGGACTGGAGGCGTACTGTCTCATCTAAATTCTTTGGCACACATGTTACCTCGGTTTCCACTGAGGAACTTGTGCTCCCTCGTCACGCTCTGTGTGTTCTCTCTCTCGTCTTCGATGCAACGGACAGAGCCTTTACTCTCAGGAATTGGCAGAATTGAGAATCCTTCACGCAGCGCCTACGGACACTCGTCCGAGGACACCTCTCATCTCATTCTGCACTGCCTAGCTACGGACTCTTTGCGCCGCTCTGTCTCTCTTCAACCTCCGGTCCAGGCTCTGGGGAGTTTCCCGGCTTCTGGGGCTCCATGGTCTTCCGCCATGCCCCCATGTCTTGGAAAGGTTTGAGTAACAACAACAACATGTGAGAACCCATTTAAAAACTTTTTTTGTGACAATCCTCGCTTCCTGAACAAGATATGAATTTCCGCAATACATAACTTTATCAAAATATCCTCGTAAATAATAATTTTTTGCATTATACAAACGGTAATTTTCTTAAAATATTTGCATGTAAAATATTACAATGCACAGTATTTGTAAATCATGCAATTCCATAGAATGCCAAAACTTTAAATTTCCAAATATGCATGTACACATATCTACACAATATTTGGTAAAAAACGCGAAATGCCAATAAATTTAAGCACAAAAAAAGATGTTTTAATCTCTTCGTATGAGCGATATGCTTTGTTTTTGGCACATCTATATAAACTGCTGAGTGTTGTTTGCTAGTCCTTTGTTTGGCTGGACACCACAATAGGTAGACTGCTCAGCCCTACGATCTGTCTGTTACTGTAAATATGGAGGCATCAGATATGATGTTAAATGCCTTATAAACAATACCTATCGAAGCTGCGGGCTTGTTCCCCACACTACCTTTGTCGTGATGAGGCTCCAAGCAGGGAAACTGTGAACACCATTTTTCTAGTCTCGTCAGGAAAAATGAATTCAGGTCTGTGAAGCAGATAGTCCCGAAACCACTCATAGCCCCAAAATGTTATTTATTTAACATTATAAGCCATCGTGCTGATCACAACATTGAAATGGGTTGTGATATGAGCTTCTCCTAAGATCTAAGGAAAGCCATTTATTTGCTTCTGTTTCAATCTGGGAGCCAAGCAGCCTACTCGCCGTTATGATAGCTCAGCAGCATAACAAGACTGACAAACACAGCACAAGCTTATAAACTTAACTGTCACCATCAACAAATTATTTGAAACTGAGACAGAAAGAATGATTATATAGCAATACATACCTTGTAGAGCAATGAGCAATGAGCCAGATACTTTGTTCCTGCACCTCTCGAAACAGTTCTGATGCCTCTATACGTGTTTCTGCTTTTTTGTGCTCCAGAAGTGCCCATTCTTTGGAGAAGCGATTCTAAATGATGAAAAGAATTGAGAACAGCTGTTACTGTAGCCAGATGACCAGTCCACCTCTGCTCAAGTAGGCGTTTCAACTTTTCACCATTTAAATGACGTGCATCTGTGGGCTTGCGAAAAAATTGTAAAGACTACCACAAACGCGCAAAAAATCATTGATCGCTTGTTCGACCGACATTGCTTGAACCACTACAAGGTGCAATTGATAGTTCAGGCAGTGCACATAAGGAATCTTTTTGTTTTCTCGTTCCTAGAATAGACGTTGAACTCCTCCACAGTGCCCTGCCATTACCAATGCGCCATCATAGACTTGACTAAGTATCTTTGATGAAGTCAGTCCTACTTTGGTTTCGTCAAAATCACGTCAGTAATTGATTTTACATCACCCGAATAGGTGCTTGATAAAACAAAAAGCATCCGATTACTTTCAAAGAATGCTCGTTAAAAAAATGAATAATTATGAAAATGTTTCCCACACCAGTTCAATCCTTGGTGCCATCAACTTGATTGTATACCAAGAATTTCCCATTTCTTGCTTAATACCCTCGGCTACTACTGACCTCATACCAACAATAAGTTTGTTTTGCATATCGGGATTGGCCTACATTTCGTGGGATAGTTTTAATGAGTGCACGTAAAGACTGATCTATTTCAACAGTATAATTAAACAGACTTAACAAGAATCCATTTCCCCCCTCGTCTTCGATTTCAAATGCGTCAATTTTTTCTCTGAATGCCAATTGATGAGTAGCCAAAAAAGCTACTATGTCAATAAAGGGAGAAAAATTATGGCAACCAGGGGCGGCTCGTGTGGAACTACAGTGGAACTACTGTGGAACTACAGCACCCCTAGTCCCCACTCCATCTTATCAATGACATTCGATATAAATAATTAATCTTTTTTTTCTTTATTTTTCTTATACTTGTAGTTACATTATATAATACATAAGGTTAATCTCAACAACCATTCTAAGTTTATGAAAAAAATACAAAAATCTTTTTGCTTCAAAGCTCCTGTGATATGGTGTTTGAAATCAGCAGTAGATTGCAATGCAGCGATAGAAAGAGAACTATCGATCATGCAGTACCGACCCTTGTGTGCTGGTGCAATAACGGTTTCTTTTTGACCGACAACTGGCGAGCTTTGTGTGTGTGTGTGTGTAAAGCTGATAGATGGTGACAAAAATTAGGCCCATGGGGTGATTTTCTGAAGCAGCCCCCCATTAATTTTAGCTACGAGCCGCCCCTGGTAGCGACTTTTTTAATAGCTCCTGTGTTGACTGATGAGATACTTTCCTTACCCATTTCAGACCGTTTGATTTTTTCTTTACAGTTACTGTAGCATGCTAAGTGTTCTTTGGAGCCAGCATGCTAGGTTCTATTCGTTTCAGTAGCATGCTTCCAATTACGATACCCATTCGTTGTAAAAGTTGATTCACAACGCTTTTTCTCGAAAGTTTTCTCCAGCTTTAGATTAAAATTGCGGCAAGAAAAGCAAAAAGCTGCATCAAAGTTGACAGAATATTCCAACCGATCCCACTTCTGATACCACGCAGCTTCCAGTCTTCAACTCCCAAATCATTGGCATCAGCAGATTTTTGTTTGAGCATGGGCCTATACTTGCAGCAGATGTTGAACGTACAATGCAGCTAGCAGACGAGCTGAGGCCTTGCAAAGTTTCAGAACTTTCACTCGAATTAGAACTTTCCAACCAATCTCTCAAACTCATTTTGCGCTTTTTACATCCTCAATGAATAAGCGAAATGAAAATATCTCGTGTAATTGTTAATAAGATGGTTCATTGCGTCACAATTATTGTGTTACGCCAGTTGATTGCGCCACAACTTTGCAAAGAATCGACAGCGTCAAACGAGAATTATTAATTAACGTTATTTTGTATCAGAAACCTGAGTTTCCTAATACTATAGTTTGTTGTCTTGTCCTTACGCGTTGCTCCAAACAGACAAAAAATTTAGAGTAGCCTTAGATAGGGGAGTACAAGCAGCCGTCAGGAAGGCACTGCTCTCACTGGCCCCCTCCTCCCCCCGTAGCAACAGCATGGTCAGCGTGCTTTGAAGACCACCAGAATCGTTGACAGGAAGTCTAAGACGTTGCTGCACAGCCGTAAGAGTGAGTGCCTGAGTGCATCAGGTTTAAGTGCAGGAAGGTAGAGGTGTGGGCAGTAACTAGTTACTTCTCTGGTAACTACAGCTTTGTTACTTTTTGTAGAAGTAACAAAGCTTGTTACTAGTTATCAATTAAACACTGTAAAATTACAAATTACAGTTATCTTTAGTTAGCTGCTTCACAGCAAAGAGAGCGGATATTTTATTAAATTTCATTTCGATCCAAGCGAGTAAATCCATAAGCGTCACTGCTATTCAATCAAACACGGCTTGCAGGTTGAATTTGTTAGAGATTGTGTTGGAGTAATATATCATTAGGCTTAAAATTGGTCTCACTCATCTAATCAAAAATTGATATGATAGCCTACCTTAGTCCCAGTCGTGTTGGCTTGTAGATGTGAGAATGACTCAAAGTCGATACTTGCGCATTGGTTCATCAGTTTTCATATGCTCATGCCCAACGCGCTTGCGTCAACAGTTCAACATTCTGCCACGATAGTGGAGTAGTTCCACGCCGCTCTTACGGTGAAAGGCTGCCGCGAACTCGAAACCAGTTTATGTTACTGGTTGGTGCGGGCATGGGTTTGAACCCCATTCGTCGTAATTTTTACAGACTATACTTTGAGGCCGATTTTTAAAGCCAAGCCTTTTTGCAATTAATATGGACCAAAGAACTCTAGCAGAAACTGCAAAGCTCGGGAAGATTGAAGCGCCCATTCGAAAATCTCTAAAACGCCGCCAACAAGGTTGAAAACTATCGTGGACGGGTACCAATTAGAGGTATTTTCCATTCGCTAGCTTCTACTTCCTTTTGGCTTTGATGCAGACAGCTTCTGAAAATTGAAAAAGGAAGGAATTGCGCTTGGCATTCAAAATTTTTGCTTTCAAAGCAAATTAAACTGCGTTTTAAATTGGCGGTTCGCTTTGGATCGAAAATAGATCACTTTTGCGTTTTGCATGGAAAATTTTGGCCATTGAAAGTAACTGCAACTAAATATTGTTATGGTGACTTGGTAAAATAAGAACTTTGGAGAAACAAATTCTTTTGCTGAAATCGAACATTGTGGGTGCCTCAAAAACTCTATTTGCGCGCTGCTTATGATCACAAAACATTCGTTGGCGTAAAACTTATAACATTCGTCGTCCTAAAACGTCATGAAAGCGCAGACATTTCTATACATTACAAATAATGTCCTCTTTCTTGTTACAAAGAAATAATACTTTGTGACCAAGTCCTTTGACCAGGGATGTGGAAGCGGAAGTGGAAGCTGGAAGCGGAAGCGGTCCTTTTTCTGTGGAAGCGGAAGCGCGAAAAATCCACCGCTTCTGCTTCCACATAGGAGGGAAGAACGGAGAGAGAAAAAAATTGATTCTACTATCCTTCGTAGAAGAACGAATAGGGGGAACATAAACATTAAGAAATGAGAGCGAGGAGAAGTTGTTTAGAGAGATGTTGACCTCTACATAATCAGAGTAGGGGTCAAGCGAAGAAAGAGAGGAGGTAGAAAGCTCAGAGAATAATAAGCCCTGCCTGACGAAAATGATGACGCCGCCACTAGCGTCTGCGACATCAGTAGAAAAAATACCAGATCGGGAGTGGGTGCCATGGGATCGCAGAGCAGAGAATCCAGGGATCTAAAAAGAGGAAGATAAATTAAGGTTAGATTCCTGGATATATATAAGGTCAATGGGATGAGACGAAATAAAGTGTAGTAGTTTAGTGCTCCTGGCTTGAAGACCCCCAGCATTTCATTGAAGAACCCTGAGAGAATTAGGGAGGGGAAGAGAAAGCAGGAGGTAAAGAGAAACAGCCAGGAGCATAAGGCGGTGGTGAGGGTGCAGAGGGAGAAGATAACAAAGTGGGCGGAAAAATGATAAGAGGTTTGAAGATGAGGGTGGGATGCAAGTGCTGCATTAGCAGAAGGGGCCAGATTGGGCAATGAAGGTATACCAGATGGAGAACTCCGAAGAGAAAGGCACAGTGCTGGTAGGTGTAGAATCTCTAAAAAAGCAGGGAGGGCAGCTCCAGGAGTGAGAGCTGCCAAGAGTTCTGAATCTAGAAAAGGAGAGTAGTGAGCACTTTAAATGAACTTAATTAGAGCATGCGCAGCATTGCACTGACCTACCCCGCCAGGTCACATTTCCAGCGCACACTAAATAGGGAAAGACAGGGCAAGGGTTAGGATGAACGTTGCCGCTCATCAGGAGAAGGAGAAGAATGAGAAGGCGGGCAAGAGGAAAGCAGGAGTAGAGAGAAGACAGGCCGATTTTAAAGAGGCTGCGTGCTATCCTTCTGCGGTCGTTCAGGGGGCTGCACGGCGAAAAAATGGTTTGTGTGAGGGGAGTGCCCGGGGTAACTGGGACCCTCGGGAAAGCCAACAGCCATTTTGACCCAACCCAAATGGGTCGGGGACCGCACCACCACGTTGAGGCGGCTGTTAATTGGTACAGTTCAATTTTGCTCGCTTTACATTTACATACTACATATACGACAGAAATTTCGCTTTTCACTATCCAAAAAGATTAGAGTCAATAGGTGTTTTGAGGACGGACAGAAGGTTCGTAATGATGATTAGAGTTAAAGTTAACTCAATGTCAGAGTTAGTTGAGGATAGAGAGGGAAAATCAACGCTATACGATGTAATTTGTTGTTGTGACGACAAGTTATTGTCGAGAGCTGTAATATGGAATCATACGGTTTAGATCTGAGAAGTATTAGGTTAGCTGTTGTAAAAGTAGTTGTACCGGTAAGTAGTGAAAGAACTTGTAATAACTGTCTATTTGTTGAAGTGTTTAATTATTTTTTGAATTGTAGTAACGAAATATTTGATTTTCTTGCAAGCAGTTTGTGATTTCTAAATTTTTGTTAGTGGGAGTTCCGTGACAAACGCGAAAGTACATTAGGGGCTCCGCGATGACAAAAAAGATTGAAAAGCACTGTTCTACATTCAGCACGAGTTTTGATATCTAAGAAAAACAAACACAGAGTAGTTCGAAACAATAATCTCAAGCGAAGTAGGTAAAGTAATAGCAGTAAATGAAGGTTTTTGTTTTCTCAAAATGATGAAGTGTAGGAGAAGGCAGGCTACAAAGCCACAAAAGTTTTAAAAAAATTGTCAACGGTCGTTTTTTCGTCTTTTGTTGGTGGAAGCGGAAGCGATAGGTGTGGAAGCGGAAGCAGAAACGTTTAAAAAATAACCGCTTCCACATCCCTGCCTTTGACCAGGCTTAGTTTTGTCTGAAGCATGGCAAAATGGCCTAGTAAACAAGTGTATAAAAATAGCATTGATCATGAGTCCGTAGGATTCAATTCAATTATTCATGCAATTGGATCATTCGATTATGGACTCATGCAATCATTCACTATTAACTAATCCTTGAGACGTGTTGTGATCGATTAGCAAACATACTCGTTCTCTGGAGTCAAACGTGCTGTGAACAAGAAGCAAACCCCACTTAACAACAACGTCAACATTGGAAACCCCGCTTACCAGACTGTAACTGTAACTATGCTATTAGCGCTAGGTAACTGTCATTCAATTACTTTAAAAAAGTTACTTGCCCACCCCTGGGTTTGGGAATGGCGTTCCTACTCTGTTTTACACTAACCTGACTGAAAGATATATATTTGTACTTTGTGCGTTCCCTCACTTCTTTTTTTAGCTCCTCATCCCCACCTAAGTGTATTGCTAAACCGCTCTCTTTGACCATATTTGGGTGACCTGATGGAAATAAGTTATACCTGTATATCTAATCATAATTAGTTGATTTTATTTTCCACATGGGATCTGTAAAGCGATCATTGTCCAAGCTTGACAAACGGAGGTACTTTCAAAATTTATGGCGGTAAGGTAATTTTTAGGCAATAGGCCTAGTTACTCGAGGTTCTAGAATTTTCGTTTGAGGAATCAACTTGAGAACATTTTTTTGATATCTATTCCACAGCCACTATTTGGTCACAGACACTTCTGTTTTTATTTTTCAATTTTGAGATCAACCTTTTAAAAACAATATTGTTTTGCCTGTTGCAATCTCAGCAACTTCTTCCGTCCTTTCACACGTCTCCGCTGGCTGCGCGTGCTTGAAGAAGGGAATTGTGTAGCAACTTCAGCAATGCCAACTACAAACCACAAGCAGAAAGTCACCAACAACACCTTGAATTTGTATATGGAACGCTATTTATGTTTAATTTTTGTAGAGATGGAAGTGACTAGTCGCCATGAGGGGTGCCTCATTTTTACGCCGAACTACAGCCAGATGCCTGCCGTTGCACTACATGCCCATTTCGGTTACGCAAATCTTTTTTCCAATTTCTCAAAAAGATCTTCTTTAGAAAACAAACTATTCGAAAACAATTTTTTGCCAGTTTTTTGAACAATTCAATCAGGATGAACTTTAAAATATTTTGGCAGGGATCCAACCCCCGATCAAAATTCTCCCTCAACTCTCCCCTAATTGACTTTTTCGACAGTGTTCTGCAGATAAACTAAAAAAAATTATTCTAATGTTCAATCGAAAAACTAAACTTCTAGGGGAACTGCAGCCATTTTGACATTAAGCATCTTAGTCTATATTTCACGCTTCATTTGGCCGGGACAACAAACAAAATAAGCTATGTCATTTTAATTTGCGTTTTTGAGCTGACCTTTAAAAGAAAGTTAGATAATGGCTTTAAGTTTTACCCAAAAATGCTCAATTTTGGCAAAATAAAGTGTTTACTAAATTGATAGGTTGTGCCTCTCCTCACTCCCCAGTCGTGTGCTATTTAAGGGGAACAAAGGCGAGAGTCTCCCTTAAACAATATGGAAGGAGCAAATAAAGCAAAATATAGCCTACTCTTTGGAGAGGCATAGGCTATATATATCGAGTTTCTATGCTTGTTTCGAAACCAAATGGTGGAAAAAACATCTTTGAAAAAACTGATTTTGAAAAATAATGTAAAAAGTTCTTCATGTTGAGAAGAGATACCGGTAACAACACAATTTCAACACGCAATCTATCGAAATATTTTTAGCTGTTGCTCACAAATTTGTACAGATTCCACGGTTACTTATGCTCCGCCCACCAAAGAAAAACATTATTAAATGGGCTATGGCCCCTTCTCTCTAAAAAGTTCAGGGCACGCATTATCTCTTCCCGGCAGCGCTTAAATTTGCCAACTCACTGATGCGTTCAAATGCTTTGGAACAACATTCTCATGTGTCACACAGTATTATTTTTTTTTAAAGTATCGCCTTAAGTACCCTAGTATTTTTGAGGATACTTTTATTTGACTGTGGTGGGACCGCGGTATTTTTCTAGCAAGGTACTGAGTACGGTACTTTAAAATACCGACTTCTGAGCCAACTTATCACTGAGGATAGCATCAGCTTTAATCAAACTGGGGCAGTACAGACTTGCGACTTATAATGTTGTAACATCAAATTTAATCTTTTCAAAGATGTTTTTCATGTTTGATGTTTTGGTCCCCAAAGGGATGATGTCGAAGCACAAGTCTCCAATTTGGTGTCGAAGATGTCGAAGTCTCCAATTCGGTGTTTTTCTCTTTTGCATACTTATCCGGAAACATATTCAGGTATGGGAAGTGTTCTGCAGACTCCCCAAGCTAGTTTGCTTTAGATTTTACATAAAATAAGTCTAAGGTCAATGTTAGTAAACTGTAAGATAACAGGAAAATGCATCTGATATCTTTTTGACGCGTTGACTGCCGACCGGCTTTTACCAAACTGCAAAAAATTCCCAACGTAGTAAAATGCCAAACGCAACTACGAGTTAGCTATACTGGTAGTTTGGCACGCAGAACAAACGTTATACTACGAGTTATCTCGTAGTTGGCAGTCAACACGTTAAAATCATAAGTTTTTGGGTGTCCTCTTGAAGTTGTAGCGTGTCGCGCCTCGCACTTCATCGAGCTGCCATGCCAAACATCTTTTTGTTTTTTTTTACATTTTTTTTATTAGTTTGCTTTCAGTGGCTTGGCACCTTGCTCCCACTGATGTGTGTGATTCTAGTTGTTTAATGTAAGAGCTGTGTTTGCTAATTTGCAACTTCGTGCGTCCCCAGTTTGACGCCCAGCTCGCGCACCTTTGCTGTTTTACTCTATGATTTTGCTGATGAAGCAATGTTAACTGACGAAGTATCTACCGTCAGGTTTGTAGCCGCTCGGCAATCTCCGTTTCAAGTATATCGTGCTCCTATAGTCCGCACGCCTGGCGATGTAACCTCACGCCAGGAATCTAGCCTGCATGGCTTTCCGGCAACCTAGCCGTGATATTGCAACGCGTATTGTTTATTATTATTGTATGCGTCTAAAATCACACACATTTATTTTTCTTTTTTATTAGGGCTAGATTATGTTTATTTTTATCTTCTCTTGGTAGCTCGGTGATCGGCTTGCCTTTCCCGCCATTAGGTTGTTTATCCATTATTTTTTGTTAATGTGACGTGTGCAGTGTCCTGTTTACATAGACGTGTGCAGCGACCCAATTCGTGGTGTCGCGTGCAGATTTTGTTACCGACCATGTGGTCGGAGATATTGTGCTCTCTTTCTTCGTCGATCGCCGTGGCGGACGGACGTGTTCTGGTTGTCTGTCATGTTTCTCGTTCGTTGTTGATCGTCGTGGCAGAAGGACGTGATTTTTGACAGCTTGCGCGAATTGGTGGAATAAAATATTGCTGTAGTGCTTTCTTCCTTGTGACTGCCATAGTTCCCAGCAATTGGGATTCAGTCAGCACGTTATTGCTCGAAGGAACTTATTTCCTACATTGGTGACCCCGACGTGATTGAAGGAAGGAAGAAAGAAAACAGCAAAAATAAAAAAGGAATTAATTCAACCGCCAAATTTGCAGAAGAAAACTTACAAATCGTCGCAAGAATTTAAAGTTAAGTACTTTTCTCCAGTGTTTTTTTTTGTATAGTTTCCACGTAACCATACTAAGTGTAATGTGCCGAGGTAAAACCATAATACTCCTGGTTCATGACAGGAGATCGACGGAGTTTTAAATTTATTCTCGTCCTGGGCATGACGTAAAACTGCATCCGACCTTCGTCCTGGGCATGACGTAAAACTGCATCCGACCTTCGTCCTCAGCACGACGTAAAACTGCACCACCTTTTTTTCGTCCTGAGCATGACATAAAACTGCATCCGACCTTCGTCCTGGGCATGACGTAAAACTGCATCCGACCTTCGTCCTCAGCACGACGTAAAACTGCACCCCCTTTTTCGTCCTGGGCATGATATAAAACTGCTTCCCGTTTTTTGGTCATAAGCATGACGTAAAACTGCATCCCATTTTTGTCCTGGGCATGACGTTAAACTGCAGCCACTTTTTTGCTTGTGCTGGTGCACCCTTTTATTTCTTTTGTTTTAGTTCTGCAGTTATGTTTTATGCTTCATTTTTGGGAGAAATTTTTTATTAGCCCTAGTCAGAAGCTATCTTCAATTATAATTTTAACATATGCCTGATCACTGCCATGCCTTACCATTTTGTAAACACATGTATATAACGTCTATGAGCCGCACTGATGCGTGTTTGCATTTTTTCCAGCCTACCGTACAGTTATCCTGTGCTGCTGCTTTTCATTTTTTGAACGCCTGAAAGACAAGCCGGAGATCGACAACGATATCTTCTTTCGTCCTTTCGCACGTCTCCGCTGGCTGCGCGTGCTTGAGGGGGGGGAGTTGTGTAGCGTGTCGCGCCTCGCACTTCATCGAGCTGCCATGCCAAACATCTTTTTGTTTTTTTTTACATTTTTTTTATTAGTTTGCTTTCAGTGGCTTGGCACCTTGCTCCCACTGATGTGTGTGATTCTGGTTGTTTAATGTAAGAGCTGTGTTTGCTAATTTGCAACTTCGTGCGTCCCCAGTTTGACGCCCAGCTCGCGCACCTTTGCTGTTTTACTCTATGATTTTGCTGATGAAGCAATGTTAACTGACGAAGTATCTACCGTCAGGTTTGTAGCCGCTCGGCAATCTCCGTTTCAAGTATATCGTGCTCCTATAGTCCGCACGCCTGGCGATGTAACCTCACGCCAGGAATCTAGCCTGCATGGCTTTCCGGCAACCTAGCCGTGATATTGCAACGCGTATTGTTTATTATTATTGTATGCGTCTAAAATCACACACATTTATTTTTCTTTTTTATTAGGGCTAGATTATGTTTATTTTTATCTTCTCTTGGTAGCTCGGTGATCGGCTTGCCTTTCCCGCCATTAGGTTGTTTATCCATTATTTTTTGTTAATGTGACGTGTGCAGTGTCCTGTTTACATAGACGTGTGCAGCGACCCAATTCGTGGTGTCGCGTGCAGATTTTGTTACCGACCATGTGGTCGGAGATATTGTGCTCTCTTTCTTCGTCGATCGCCGTGGCGGACGGACGTGTTCTGGTTGTCTGTCATGTTTCTCGTTCGTTGTTGATCGTCGTGGCAGAAGGACGTGATTTTTGACAGCTTGCGCGAATTGGTGGAATAAAATATTGCTGTAGTGCTTTCTTCCTTGTGACTGCCATAGTTCCCAGCAATTGGGATTCAGTCAGCACGTTATTGCTCGAAGGAACTTATTTCCTACAAAGTGCTCTCTACACCTCCTTGATCATATTTATAGAACCACCTTGCATTGAGGTTTACAATAAATAGGATCTTGGGCTATGGGTCCCGAAAATCATTTAAAACATGTTGAAATCAAAGTTTTTTACTTTTGACAAAATATGGTCCACGCCGACTATTACTCCGCTGCTTCTAATCATGATTACATTCTCTTGCAAACGGACTAAAATACGGATGATAATCGAATTCCACATCAGGGTTGCCAGGTGGCATCCTAGGATACCAAATAGACCTCAATTTGGTATCCAAGATGCTTATTTGGTATCCACTTTTCTTATTTGGTATCCTGCAAAAATTTGGTATCCGCTGCCAGCAGATTTGGTATCGCACTACAGATTTGGTATCCTTGGGTGAACAGCCACTTTTATCGAAAAAATTAATGGTTTGGATTTGTTGTTAAACAAAGATCCTAATGGGTGTCCGATTTGTGTTTTTCGCATTATTAGGCACTGACTACTTTGGCTTTACCAATTATATGGTACCGGTACCTACCGTGCATATCGGGTTTCCAGTCCATATCTCTACTATTTATGGTAGGAAATGCAGGAATACCAGCATAGGCCTAATTATGAACACTACTGGTGTGTTGCTAGCAGCACATAGCTACAGAAGCGGTAGGCCTAGTTGCTGATGCAGGGCAATGTCTAATCTGAATTGCAGATTTGTACCGGTATCTATCTATGGAGGTGATTTGTGTAGCCTAGGCCAGTAGAAATATCCTTGTAGTTGTACATTCATTCGGTAACATGATAAAATATAGGTCATTCCTAAATGGAAAGAATCATACACAGCAGGTAGGAAGTACCGCCTTGAATGCAAAAAGATGCATCCAATAATTGGTGATCCTGTGCTTTCTTTTTCAGGTTTTTATGGGTAAAATAAATTGACACTGATGCTCAATTTATTCCGTATGGCGAAAAGAGACCACAAAAAATTTGGTATCCCGTTCTTTATTTTGGCATCCAACTGCTGAAAATTTGGTATCCGGCAACAGAAAAAACCTGGCAACCCTGTTCCACATTCCCTTAGAACGTCAATTCTGCGTTAAGGGAGGTGGTGGTTAAAATCTGGAGAAAAGAGTTGGTGATGTGCAATAAGCATAGGTTGTTCCAAAAACATGAAAAATGAAGTGATAGACACAGGAAAAAGGTGCGTCTAAGAGATTGCAGTTATCTATTGCACCATATTTTCAATATCCAAAGAAGAAAATCACCTGTAAAACAAAATGTAGGGGGTGACTTCTGACTAACAAGTCGTTATCTCTTTAGGAGGTAGAAAATGCTGAAAGTAACAAAAAATGGTCTAATAGTACATCTTTTTTTCGTAGTCACAATTCAGGTGATACACAAGTACAAGGCAATTCTTAAGTTTAGCATGGGAAACTTAAGGAAAAAAAATCCCCAAGTTTGGCGTCATAAACTCAAGTAAAAAAATTCGTAATCCAAGCAGTTACTTTATTGAAATGAAGGAAATTAAGGTAATCCTGTACTTTAGCGCGGTAAATTATTTAAACTGAAAGGGCAGTGTTCACTGTAGGGCCAGGCCCGGTATGTAAATGTACGGGACAGTGTACACTGGAAGGGAGTGTACAGGGTGAGTTCCAGTGTACACTGCCCCGTACATTTACATACCGGGCCTGGCCCTACAGTGTACACTGCCCTTTCAGTTTAAATAATTTACCGCGCTAAAGTACAGGATTACCGAAATTAAAATTAAAAGACTTAAATTTGTGGATATTTAAACACTATTTACAATATTTATAATTGATCTTAATAAAGTAAGTGTTTTGATTGCGATAAATTTTTACCTGAGTTTCCGATGCTAAACTTAAGGATTACCCTACATTCACAAGAAAGCAGACTGTACCGCTATATTTTGGACTGCACGTCTGCACTTGCTCAGGAGTTGCCATTTCTGAGGTGTCTGGGCCACCTGTCTTGCACATAAAGGCACGGGCATCCTGTTAAATGCCTTGTCAAGGACACAACAAGCAAACTTGCTGGCTTGTTCTCCACAGCATCCCTTAAATGTCAAGCACCAAGCAGGGAAGCTGTGGATACCATTTTGTAAAGTTTTTTGGTATGACTCGACCAGGGGATTGAATCCCAGGTCTACCAACTGCAAAGCGGACACTCTAACCACTACATATCATTATATCATGCAGATCTGTGACCTCAAATGTGTAGTGTTGTGTTAATTAAACAATTATGAAACTATTTTTTGCCGATTTTTAAGTTGAAATTAGTGATAAAGCTGTTAAGATTTAAGAGGAAGTCATTTTGGTGTACTCTGGGAAGACAAGTTTTTTCTAGCAAAAAAAGATATCCCCTTAAGAAAAGACATAATGTATGCTGTAGTAGCCCTACTAAAGATAATAGAACGGATGGTAGTCTACCTGGGGCATAGTCAGTAGTTTCATTCAGGGATGGAGAGGACAATGGTTGCACTAATACAAAATGTTTGACATGACTAATTCCTATTGCATAAACATTTTAAAAAATAAAGAAGTAAACAAAGCATTTAAATTGTTGATAGGAGAGAGTGGGGCAATATCTGGGTTTTTTTTCATCAAACTGTTTTGGACATTTGCCCGAAAAGCCTTAAAAAATTTTGGACATTTTAAATAAATTTTGGTCAGTCTGTACAAATAGTATTTCCTAGCTGCACGACTAATAAACTTAACTAAATGTAAGCTAAAGTGACTTAACATATCTAACGTTGAAAAGCTTAGGGCAACTACTTTAACTATGCAATCGCCAACTGACAATCTCTTTGAAGTTGCAATCTCACTGTACTTATCAAGAAATAAATCGCAAAATACAGTTTAATGAAAAGCAATCAAACAGCAGCACTGGTAATTAAATGCTCAAGTTGACAATACCATATATGAAGTACTTTTTTGTTTCATTAGAAAACGACAGGTTTTATCAATTATATAAGTTTTTATTTCATTGACTTCAATCTCTGTGTTGACAATGCCACTAAATTTATAGCCAGAGCAGGTAGAGCTTTGTAACCATAACACATATGCTCTGTTATATTTAAATGTTTTGCATGATGCAGCATTTAGTTTTAAGCACATCAACTTGTTGACAGTGGATGAAAGCAAGCGATTTCTTGTAGGAGTTTGCAGTCTGGACAGCAGACTGAAGCTGTGCTCGACTGTTGGATTTTCCACATTTGACATGAGTAGCACAATTGCAAGTTGGAATAGTGTCGACCAGTCTCTGTTACGCTTTGCTGCGATAGTAATATTTTATGCCAGTTGTCATCTGAATGGTGATTGATCATTACTTCGTACTTGAAATTTCTCCATTCGTCACAAGTACTCTCCCTATTGTAATTTTAAAGAAGTGCAACTCGTGGAAATAGATTTCATAATCAGCTGATTGCTTTTTTGACTAGCTGCTATTTAATGACTTCCTCCTATCTATCTTTGATTTTTAGCTGCCAACAAGTTCTTTAAAAATTCGAGTTACGGTAGTGCGATTATTATTTGCGATGCAGCGGGAGTCCAGTATAAAAGAAACAGTTGCAATGAAACTTCAAAAGAAATGTAGAGATCAATTACATATTTCTGTGATTGGATTTTTCTCAAAATACCATGGCACACTTCTCCTCTCTGGCACTTTAAAAATTCAGCCATGCTGTGAAAAAGAATTGGTTCGACAAGTGTGCAAGTTTTTTGGAAAGACTTTAAACAATTCATGTTGCCTGAAACTGATTGTCAAAACTACTTTGTGCTTTTTTGTAGAACTTTTTTAAACAAATTTAGACCAAACGGCTTGTGAAATTTGTTTGCTATCTCTTGATGGCGTTGAAATATTTTTTGGTCATCTTGACCAAAATAGCTCAAAAACTTTTGAACGTTGCGCAAAAAAAATCAGTCTATGTTCGAAAAAAACCCTGGGCATTATGAACCAAAAAAATTATTAATGGTCTCTATTGTTGCCTAACTGACATAGAGCTTTGAAACTTTCAGGTTATTTAGTCATCAACATTACCTTTAAGAAGTAACCATTGTGCCGTCAACAGCATTTTACCTTTGGAGGCTATTTTGCGATTACTATTCGTGTGTGTTTATATAGCCAAAAGTGCTACAATTCTGCAAGTGGTGCTGTTGCACTTAGATGGTGCAGCTTCCTTGAAATGCATTAGTTACAGGTTGAAATCTTGACTGGCAGGACATTTTGACAAAGGCAATGTACACTAGTGGGAGGGACCTGGTATGTAAATGTACAGGGTAGTGTGCACTGGGGGTGCAAATTTTTTTTAATTCATCATTGAAATTGACCAATCACAAATGTTTCAGGGCAAAATATTCTCCAAGGGTAAAATGCCATTGATAGCAAAAAGCCATTGCCTTACCTTTAGCATGTCACAAATGCAGTTTGCTAACTTTTTCGTGTTTGTAATTATTGCACTTTTTTTATAAAAAAAAATTACCATGGGCATTATGAACCACAGTGGGATATTATAAACCAGTATAAAAATCAACTGCACACTTGACAAGTAAACTTGATTGCAGATGAATCACTAGAATACATTGCAACAAAAAAATGTATTTGTATCTCTCTCATACATGTTTTGTATAAAACTACAAAAAACATTCACACTGGCAGCTGAATTCACTATGGCACTTTATGGTCAATGTTAAAGTTACATATGGGGACAACCTGTTAAACTTGACTTTTTTCAATATATTTTACATCCTCAGATGGCAGTGTCATAAAGAGTGAATTTTCATTTTTTTGATAAAGAGTGGCGTGTGTACAGAAATTTCAGCACAAAATTTTTGTCAGAGCATAATTAACCAACTGGTTACTCCCCTTGCTGGAATGATCTTCAAATCACTTTCCAACAAAATTTTAAGCCAGCACCAACAAAAATTGATTTTCATTAAGAAACTGAAACTTTTATGGTTTCTTTGATAGACATGACAAGCATACTAAAACTAAAATCTAAAGTTACTTTTAACCAAAAAAGCACATTTTCAGTGATCAACTGACAACAAACAGCAACTAACCTCAATCTTTTGTGTTTAATGGAGTTTGGTGTCCACGTGACTTAACTGTGGACAGGTGGCCACAGGGTTGCCATTTGTTTTGTAAATAATAACCTGGTTCATAATGCCCCATGGCTCATATTGCCCTCATCTCCTCCACGTGGTTTCTCTAGCTTAACTACTTGAGTGTGCCAAAGTTAAAAATTATCAAATGTTGTGCACTTGGCAATCATTTTTGCAATTTGATGGTTTGTTATGAACATTTAAACAGTTAAATTGAAGTGACAGTGGGCCTTATGCACACAAACACAAGAAACATGCAGAAGTCACTGGTTTCGGTACTAAGATGAGAGAATAAACATAACAACAACTAATGGCATGTTTCTACTCAAACAACTTCTAATTGCTTTGTAATCCATGCAGTACTGGTACAAATCAAAAATTTTTTTGTGCTATCCTAGTTTTGACCCACATTTTTTTAATGGGAAAGTGATGTTGTATGCAAATGTCACATGACCAATGCACTTACTCTTGAGTTTGGGTTGCTTGCAAGTGCAGAATTAACAACAACCCTTACTTCTTGCAATTATGTCAGAGTGCAAGTGACCTCCCATCATAGTCATTACCATTATAGTATGACGTCATGTGTTGCCCTAAAGCAGTATCAATTGAAATTAGAAGAGTACAAAATCTTTTAATAGTCAAATTTATTATGTTGATAAGTGTGCATAATTTTGAGACCCTTTGAGCACATTTAATCGGCTACTGGCAAATAAACATTCAGCAGTACAAAACCTAGCTATAAGGACAAGGAATACTTTGAACTAATGTGAAAATTCAGAAAAAGAGAGCTGCCATCAGTGTTCCCTTTAAACGCAAAAAAAGTGCAAAATTATATCCAACAGATTCGCAGTTAAAATTCAACAGTACACAAAAGTGTTGAGTGGTTTTTGATAATTTTTTTAGTTTGTTAAAATTTTTGCAATTTTGCTAGCAAAATCTTGAACCAACTCCTTGATGTGTAGGTGACGATGGGAAGGAATCAGGGTTAGGACCGACGTTTTTTAGAGCAGTGCAACGTTTCATGCAAACATTACATGGTTGTGATGCAACAGTGAGTGACAGCAAGTTAAATATTGTGCACGCCATCACCACATTTTTTGTATTACTAATTATTTCTCATGCAATTAGCCTAAAGTAAGATTAAAATTTCAAACTTTTTTCCAGGCAATTTTAATGGTAGCTAAAGAGCGGTAGTTATAAATAGGCATAGTAGGCATAGTACAGGCATAGTAGGCATAGTACAGGCATAGTAGGCATAGTACAGGCATAGTACAGGCATAGTAGGCATAGTACAGGCATAGTAGGCATAGTACAGGCATAGTAGGCATAGTACAGGCATAGTAGGCATAGTACAGGCATAGTAGGCATAGTACAGGCATAGTAGGCATAGTACAGGCAAAGTAGGCATAGTAGGAGAGGTGTGCGATCGAAATCCAGTCGCACAAATGTGACAAAGCCTTCTTTCCTTTCAAAAAAAATTAATTTTTACTTTTATAAAATATAGAAGTTGCTACTTGCTAATTAGCATTTTCAAGCCGATCTCCTATTAAGAGGGATCCGATTAGGGCTGCCACTCTAGATGTTTTATAGCTAGATCTAGATATTTTTTGTAAGGCCTAGAGGTATAATTGGGAAACTAGATGATTGCTAGAAAGTCTAGATATTTTTTTAATGTACTAGATATTATCTAGAGGGAAATCTTTAAGTCGAGTAATGTCATAAAGAATAGTGAAGGAGGGAGATTAACTTGTTTTCCTTTACTTTTTTGTTCTAGGTTATGCAATATTGTTAGGCTAATGTTGTATTAGTGAGTTTATCTAATATTTTTCAAACATAATGTTGGGCTGAAAACACAGAACAGAGAAATTTTGGGCTGAAGTGGAGGATTTCAAAAATGCTTCTGGAGAGAATCCATTTTTAGATCTCATGAATTGTCTTAAGCAAGGATTGATACCACCTCATTCAAATGCAGATGTGGAAGTTTGGAGATGGGAGCGATGTGACATGAGTGCTCGACAGTCTTCATAGACGCATTTTCCACCCGAAGCGAGGGAGATGACCTTTTTTTTTTGGAAAACACCATGTCCACGTACGATTGTTAAATTTTATTTTGCAACACAGTGTTGCAAAGATCCCTAAACATCTGTTTCCTAGGTCCCGCAAGCAGCCGTTTTCATTTCATTGCTTGGTGAACTACTTAAGCATGTAATGTAAAGTTCAAATTTTGTCCTTTACGTTTAGTAGTAGGCGGACTCCAACAACTAAAAATCATCGCCACATCGTACTATGCCTACTATGTCTGTACTATGCCTGTGCTATGCCTACTATGCCTGTACTATGCCTACTATGCCTGTACTATGCCTACTATGCCTGTACTATGCCTACTATGCCTGTACTATGCCTGTACTATGCCTACTATGCCTGTACTATGCCTACTATGCCTATTTATAACTACCCGCTAAAGAGCAGTAATAGCAAGCAGCTTTCAAACTTCAATTTTGTCACAAGACATCATTTTTTGAGGAAAGCTTGAAAGTGAAATTTATTAAATTCTACATGTTTTCTTTACATTTCAACACTACAATCGTGTTTGTTAAGATAAAAATGCACATAGCTCTCGGTTTCACTTTAGCACAAAAAACACCATTTTTTTGAGGAAATGGTTCAGTTTTTGTATATTACAAATAAATAACCTTTTCTCGCTTGCCATTTATGAAAACTATAGGTAAAAAAGAACAAGACTTCTAATAAATCTTCCAAGAATTTTTTTTAACAAAATGTAGGTGACAGATTTGTGCTGCAATAGCTTACCAGTCACGATTGAAATAAGCCTTAATCGGGAAGAAAAAATGTAAATGATAGTTTGATCTATTTAAAACGTTTTATGTTAAAATTTAGCCATTTTTATTTTAACCCTTATACGCCCGCATTAGGAAATTTCAGCAATCGTTCCAGGTACAAAAAAATGCTATTTTTATTACTTTTAAACTATATAAATTTTAAACTAATCAAATTGCCATATATTTAATAGTTGGTTTGTACGGTACTACGATACTCACGTTATGTCCCAGACAGTTATCTGTATAAAGAATATGTCCTTTATCCAGATGCTTGTCTAACAGTTTTTTTACAACAGCCCCAGAAACTCCGTGTACAGGATCTTTGGGAATATCTACATCACTTGCAGTATAGACAATAATATCAAGAACTATACCTGTCTCGCAGTCACACAGTACAAACAGCTTTATACCAAACCTATGCCTCTTTGATGGAATGTATTGAGTAAACTTAACCTTTCCTTTGAAAAGCACCAAAGACTCATCAATTACTAGTTTTTGTGATGGATTATAAAATTTAGTAAATTTATGCACAAAATGCTGAAACACATTTCTAATTTTCCATAACCTATCTTGTTCATTGGGATTATTGTTGTCTGCAAAATGAAGGAACCTCAATATCTGTCCATACCTGTGTCTTGAAATATAGTCTCTAAAAATAGTAGTTTCATATGCATAATCCACTGACCAATAATCATGAAGTACAGGCTTCTTCACATGGGGCATAAGTAACGTCAGGGCAAAAAACGAATATAATTCAGATACAGTCACATGAGTACATGGCTTCTGCTTTGACCCAGTTGCTGCCCTTCCTTCATTAACACAAAATTGATGATATCGATTAGTCTCTAAAACTAAAATGTTCATAAGTTCATCATCAAAATAAGCTTCAAAATATTCACGCTCTAATGAATCTAAAGTTACTGTAAAGGCATCTGTTATTCCATCATTTTGATTTTCAAACTGCCTCACTTGGCATTGAAATACGTCATCACAGTTTTGCCACACAAACTGTACATTTATTGGATTAATTTCATCATCACAGTCACTACTTTCATTTATTTCAATTTCATTGTCACTTGATGAGTTGGAAATTACTTCAAAATTATCTTCACTGCTACACTCAGACATTCTGGAAAGTTCTTCACTTATATCAATCTCAGAAAATTTCCGTTTGTCTCTTTTCGTTTCATTGCTTTTAGAAGGCATAACTAATAAAAATTTTACGCAAATGTATTAAAACATAGATAAGAAAGATATGCTTGCACTGTAAATATAATATCTTTGAAAAGAATTATTTTAAATGAATTAATTTGCACCAGATTATCAGCGAACGCTCAACTAATCCTCACTTAGCTGTATTCAATAACATACTAATTATGCACTAATTTTCAAATTCAAAATACCCGGGCCTAGTCATAAAATGACGTCAGCTCTCCAACCAGCATGGCGAAGCAAGACAAAATGCCATCACAGAAAAATCTTACAGTCAGTGTTTAAAGGGACTCAGAGGAGGAGTGATGCCAGCTGACTCTGGCTCATAAGAGGATAGCGGGTGCCCGCTGCCAAACCTCTTAAGAGGCATGCGGGCGCCTAAGGGTTAATTGCTTGAAAGGTAATTTGCAAGTTAGTAATATTTGATCCATTTAAAACGTTTTATGTTAAAATTTAGCCATTTTTATTTTAATTGCTTGAAAGGTAATTTGCAAGTTAGTAATATTTGCCTATGACGTCATGGGATTTAAGAAAAGCTGCCGTTCTCAATTGACCATTCCAAGATTGTTTTTTGATTCAATGTTAAGATGTATTATCCAATCTGGTTAACTAGTGTGAAGAAAAGTTAGTAAATAGTTGTAATTAACATAAACTCATGCAATGCGTCAAAAAAATTTTGCTAAAGGGTGATTGTGCATGTTTGGCTATTGCAGTCTTTTGCATCTACCTGTACACAGTGGCACCAGGTAAAGTAGGCATGGTTCCCCAAAATTTTTTTTCAGGGAGTGCAGCCTCCTTTGCACATGCAGTAAAACTATGTGATGTTAAATAAAGAATAGATTTTAATATTTTTTGCAGTCAGCGCCTCTCAATGAAACCCTGTAGTTTTATGTGTAGTTACAAATGTTAGCATTTTAATTTTTTACTAGACTTAAAAGGATCCTTTACCAAACTCGCAAATATTCAAGTCCAAAAATTTATTTTTTTTCTTCAGTCAATTTTTGAATGTTTTTCACAAAGTTAAGATTTCACCTATCAAATATTTGCAACCTCTTCTTACAGATTCGGTAAATGGTTTATTAAAACTTAAAAGCAAAAAAATGTTTAGCTAGCTATGTTACCCCGACTATGAACGAGGGTTCCATGAACAAGCTTTAGAAGTGCCTCAAACTTACCATTACTCTCCCTCAATATCTAGCCTATTAATGACGATTTGCTATTTTTTTGCATCTGGGACAAAACTTCCTAGAAATGAACCCATTTGTTGTCCTGCATGGTTTTTGAAATTAGTTGACCAGACTCAGTTTAAATTTGTTGTCGCTCATCAATAACATTGCTTTGTGAGATACGATTTACAAATGACACAAGACGCATGTACTATTACTGCTAGATCATACAAAAATCATAATTTTCTTCTTTCAAGTTGCACGGCTGTGACCATCAAATACTTTCCGATTTGAGATCAAAAGTTCACTTTCAATTGCAAAACCCTGCGGTTAAATTGATTGCAATAGAGAAGTGTTGGCTAAGTAGTTTAATTATTTACCATAATCAAGCAACAATTAAATTTCACAAGCAATTTTTGTTCTTGTGTCATAATCGTGGCAACCTACCTGACATCCCATTATTTCGTAAAAGTAATATTTCACATGCTCATGCCAAGCGTCAGCAAAGGATTGATTTCAGTTACGTGCACTGTTAACCTGCCATTCTAGAATGCTGACGAATTACTGTTGCAAAAGTTGTGGCGTTTGAGAGGCCAAATTTAATCTCAATTAACTTATTAAAGAGAAATAGCCTGGTATTTTGCTGCCACCTAAGAAGTTACCAGTTTGTGAACATTTTGTGGCTGACATTATCTTGTTAATTATTATGTTACCAAAGCACATTGTCACAGTTTTGACTCTCCTTCCCCCACAAATTTTGAAAACTTGGCACTTATGCCCATACAGTTGTTGTTCAGACTTGTTTTGGGGTCAAGGTCTTTGATGTGCAGTTAACTCAAGTCCATGCTGCAAAGGACGTAGCAGAGTAAACAAGATACAACTTATAAGCTGGCGTCTTGATCGGTTTAAAAAATAAAAGATCATTTGTGACAGATAGTCATCTAGTTCAGTGATTTTCAATCGGTGGACCATGGCCTTCACTGGACCAGTATTTTATTTAGCCTTCATATAGAGTGAAATTGAAAAACTTTTTCTTGGTGACTTGTTTTTATGTATTATGTGGACAACATCCTTGAAACTTTGATAACTTTTTGAGGTCACTTGCAAAAATGAGAAAAATATACAGCTGGGGCACATGCTTCTGTGCATTTCGAAATTGGGCCACAAGCCAAAAATGCTTGAAAAGCACTGAACTAGATAAAGAGTGTCATAATGTTTATGGGAAAAATAAAAGGTGCCATTATATGCAAACTAGCATTATGGGTAAGCTTTACGATATGCAACGTTAGCTTAGCGAATACACTGCATAAATAGCAGTAGGCTACTGCACATACTTATTTTTACACCTTCAGCATGTGTTGCTAAGGCTGGTGTAACAGTCTATTCAGCAATATCCACCAAAATTTGTCTGGCAGCTTTCATTCATTTGCTAGCAATTTCGTGCTTGTTCCAGGAGTTATGTACTTGCTAAAATCTTAGAGGGAACACTGGCTGTCAATATGTTTTTTGCTGAATCAATCAAATTTGTTGATTGTTGCTTTTTTATATTTCCAGTTATACTGCTAGCATTTTCATGGGTGTAGCTGGTTTATATTCATAGAATTAAGTTATGGCTTAAAAACTTTGCACCCTCCTCATTGTCTGCTATACAATATACTTTTGTACTACAAAACTGACAAACCTGAAGCCTTATCAAACTATTACACTTCTACCTGCATTGCGCAATTTTGATGTTTGCATGCTTAAAATTTGGGAGGCTTGGAGGCTGCATCACCCTGTGCAATTTTGTCCTGACTTTCTCCCCATACAGTTTTACTAATTTTAGCTTTGCACATTTGCAAATCATTAAAAGATGTTTCATACGATACTGTGCACAATGTGCATTATGTTAGCCAACTTATTTGTGTGGTAGATGTGGCATGAAGTAATGGTTTTAAAACTGGTATCTTTTTTTCAAGAGTTACCAGAATATTTTTTCTTTTCTCTGTATGCTTATCATTGTGTTAACTTGACCAGTAGAATTAGATACAACTAGTCGCTGAGCATTGATTAACAGCGTAATACTTGAGCGTGTAAATTATGCAATTGTTGATTTAGATAATTTGTTGGGTTTCACCCAAACAAGACATTTGAGCAACACTGTGTGATATAAACAATTGGCCTTGCATCCAAAATGCTCTCAAAGTCAAAGGTTTTTTTTTTAATTCCGTAGCAGACCAAGAAAGCCTTTGCCTTATTAATCAACAATAGCAAATGGTGAAAGGAATCAACACCAATAAAACATGTTCTCAAAAGAACATTTTCAGAACAAGTTTACAGAGACATATCTGTAGCTTAGTAGCTATGCCGAGCAAGACAGAAAATGTTGTTCAATTTGCAAAACTGCAACTGGCAGCATAAACCAAACATAGGTGGCATAATACTTTGAAAGCATTAATTATAAAGGATTTAGAATTGAAAAGTCTTATTTTTTCACCCCCTCAAATTCCTCATCAAGTCATACCTGCTTGGCACCCAGAACAAAAGAAATAGTGTGGGGTGAAACCTGGCAAGTTTGCTTGTGCTTTCGGTATGGTGGTAAAGGCGAGCAGTCTACTTGTTGCAGTGACCCAATCTAGATAAAGATTAACAGACAGCGCATGAACTTCTTTGCATAGATAAATATTTGCAGAAAATATTTAAAGAATATTGAAGAAAATAACTGAGAAAAACTAATGTTATACTAACCTTTGTGGTTTTAATATGAAGGCATTATACAACTAGCATCAGCAGCAAGGTTCAAAGCCCTTTCAAATTTAGGTCACTTCAAGACTCTTTGGTATAATGTTTGTTATAATGTATATTCAGTTGTGCTGTACCTTGTCCCAAATTACCATCCAAGTGCCGTATTTAAACTAAGGTAATTTAAATTTTAATCAGAAACACTGTCTCATTTTTTGGGGGTTATTATGTTAGTGCACGTTTGGATTTTATAACGGTAATGTTATCATTATTAGCTCTCCCATATAAGCCACATGAAAGCTATTAGCACTCATTCTGTTTATGTAGATCATACAATATCAATTTTATTTTGTTAAAAACTTTCAAACAAAATTATCTCTTGTTTAACTGAATCAAAAATGGTTACACTTAATAAGTAGATTTCTTTCATTCATTAAATAAACATAGACACTGATATTGAAATACTTTTGTAAACTACACAAATCGCCACATGTACAGACGATTCACAAAAGCTGTTATTCTTGGTCCATGCTATTATTGACCATAGTTAGTTTGTTTTAGACCAAGTTTTTTGACAAATTGGTGATTCATTTGAGCATGTGCCAACTTAATGTCAAGGCTTACGCTTGCAAACCAACAGCAGATTTACCTGAAACAGCATTGGAGCATTGTTTTTTGATGCACTTGTTATTAAAGACACTAATTGTTTTTTTCTGGCAAAAGTGTAGATATGTTTTCTTTGTAAATTTGCGTGATATAAATGTAGGGTGTACTTATCCTTTAGGTGATATCCAAGATATTTAAGCACACAACGAGTAGTCAAAAGCTTAGAGAAGACAGTGGGGCTGACCATGCTCCAGCAAGCCACAGCTTTTAGGTCTAAACACTGCTTTTTCTTATCGCCTTGTTGCAAATTATCAAGCTATGCTTAAAATTCATAGTTTACAAACTTTTATGCATTTTAGTCGCACCAACAACATCCAAAAGCAGAGGGAGGATAAGTGAAAGCAGCTTCATCTATTACCTTATATGATAAGCTGCTTGGCATCAATGCCTTGTCAAAGCTCAATTCTGTCCAGCACTAAACAACTTAAATAATTTGTTAAAATTTTATTTCATGTTTCTTGATTGAAAAGATTGTTGCAATTCATCATTTACTAAAATTTTAACCATTTCAGAAGCAGAAAATTTTACTGACTTCAGAAGATCGGAAACTAGCAAAATAACGACATAGAATTTATTGTCATATATCATTGGCAAAAGTTTCTGCTGGCGAAATCTTTTCATGGCCAGTGTATTGTAAATCTGAAGAATTTCTTTCAACAATAAGATATGATAAATGTGGTAACCAATATTTCTAAAAGTTTTAACTGATCAAATCGAGTCATGAACATGGTCATTAATTAGTTAATTGTTATAGCCTTTATTAACGTCTTTGTATTTGAATTATGCCAGTGGGCCTAGGCAAAGAAGACCTTGAGCAGATGCATGCAACATACGGCCCACAATAACTTTATATGTGACTCGCTTCCCACTCAACTTTCTTAATTTGAACCACTATTTTAGCTCCAGCAATCCAATATCGTCTGTATTTATATTTTTAAAAGTTTGTATTTATATTTCATAATCACCCGTTTCACTTTTTTTTTATTTGCACTGACCACAACAACATGTATCATAGGTACATGGTTGATTTACAGCTGGCTAAAAGATCATACAAGCATTTTTCAAATTTGAAGCCCAAGCTCTGCTTATTTGGATTCAGCAAAGTCTAAAATTAGTTTGAAATATTTGTTGTGTTCTGAATTAATCATATGTGATACAAATGCTTGTAAACTTGATTGTTTTGGTAAACTTTTTGTAATGTATAGCCCACTGGTGTATTCAGCCTAGTTGAGACCAAGATGCAGCTTTATGAAAAGAGCCCCGTTGCGGTAGTTGCATTGTAGAAAGACTTCGTACTTGATAAATTGTATCAAATTCATATCGTAAAATTCAACAGCATAGGGTATCGTTTATTCCATTTTTTTCAGTAGTAAACCCGTCTCTTCAAGCAGAAGAGCACAACCAATTGTTTGAATTATACGAATTACTGTATATTTGCACAAAAGCTAAGCCTAAATTGCCCAATGATGTAGCGTGAGTGCAGCCTTATGCTGTGACCAGTTTTTCAAATTAACTCTTATGATTTCCTTCAACAAACACTTTATTGACGATACAATCTCTTTTTCTCTCTGTCTTGCTCTGAACAATTAGCAATAAGTGATCATATATATATTTCGAGTGTAGAACAGTTTTTTTGAGTGTAACTATGAGACCTGGTTATTTTCAATAGCAAGTAAACCAATTTCTTCAAGCTGATGAGCGCAACCAATTGCTTGAATTATACGAATTGTATTTCCACTAAAGCTAAGCCTAAATTGCCCAATGATGTAGCGTGCGTACAGCCTTCTGCTGTGGCCAGTTTTTCAAATTACCTCTATGATTTCCTTTAGCAAACATCTTATTGACGATACAATCTCTTTTTCTCTCTATCTTGCTCTGAAAAATTAGCAATAAGTGATCTTACATATCTCTAGTGTAGAACATTCTAGATGCTTCCAGCAAAATGGCAGTGGTGATCGTTATGGTGTCATAAAAACAAATCACCAATCTGAAGAGCAATCAATGCCCCGTCACCCATTTTAATTGTTGCAATCAAAATATTGTTAACAACTCATTGAAAACACTAGAATATCCAAGACATTTGAGATTAATGCATATAAGGTTTTTGACATAAAAAAAAATCCAGATTATGTTATAGTAAATTAGCTATATTAATAGAGAGATACAAACCAAAAGGCAATGTTCAAAGGGGCCATAAATTAAATCAAGTTAAAGGGTTTTCTCATCAAAGGTTGGCAAAATGTTAAAAGTGTTGCTGTTATTTTTCGATTTCTCAAACAAAAGATTCCCCCGTAATTCAGTACTGGTGTATCATAAACACAAGCAAAAGCTCACTGGTATGGCATGAGATTCCTAAACTGATCTACTATTGTGCAAAACAGATTTTCTGTTATTTTTGGATACATTTTATTGTTAGTTTTATCAAACACTGCTGTACAGCTTTGACTTGCTTCATAATGGAGAACTGATAGCAATTCTTCTCTGCGTTTGACCACATTTGAGTATGGTTTCTGAACTTTTCTTTGAAAGTACTGGACCTCTGCTATCAAGAAACTTCCGTAAATTATTGTGCAGCATCCTGTTTTATTGTGTTTTGGTTGATGTTAATTCTTAACGAGTGTGTAGAGCAGTAGTTCTCAATCATTTTTTGCTTGATCTTTCTAGGATACTCTGTATCATACTGTGGCACACCAATGCCGTAGAAATTTGCAGTTGTCTTTCCGAAGAGGGCTGTTTAGTGACTGCCTGGTTAAGTGTTAGATAATTTTCATGTCATATTCATAAGTTACTAGTTAACAAAACGACAGGTTTAGGACTGTGCAACACGTGAACAAGCTATGGCAGTTGAATTATTTTTGTGATCGTAATCAAAACTGCGCATATTTTTATTTATGTGAAGGGCACGTAAGAAGAATAAAAATGTCAATAGGTAGGGGAAATTTTGTGTCCAACGTTTGAGAGATTTTGGCATAAAGAATCTTCTGTTATGAAGGAAATACACCGTAAAACCCCGGTTGGCAATCCCTCCTGCATAGCTTTTACTTCAACTCAGACATGAGTATTTTTGTATATATTAAAATTCTATGTATTTGTTTTAATATTTAGACTATTCTGCTAATGTGATGGCTTGACTGTGGTTCCCTGTGGCCAGCTTTTTAGAATTGCATTGTATTAACCCTAAAGTTTTGCTTTCTGCAGCATATTGTTATCTGATCTTGGGTTACATTGTAGTGATTTTTGAACAAAATTAACTTTGATATGTCTGCAAAAAAAAAACAAGAAGAAAAGCATTTGCAGAAATTGAAATCAATGCAGCAATTGGAGGCCAATAAAAGATGTTTTGAATGTGATCAACGTGGTCCGACTTATGTGGATGTCACTATTGGTTCGTTTGTATGCACAACATGCGGTGGTGTTCTACGTGGATTAAATCCACCGCACAGAGTGAAATCTGTGTCAATGGCTACGTTTACTCCAACTGAAATAGCATTTATTGAAACCCGAGGAAATGAATACTGCAAAAATATTTACCTAGCTAAATATGATTTTACAGCAAAGTCAACTAGAGATCCCAAAGATAGTAACAAAATGAAATATTTTATGGAGCAAAAATATGACAAAAAAAGATGGTACGTGCCTCCTGAACAAGCTGTGAAACCTGTCGAAACTTTAGCCAAAGCAGCTGCAAGTGTGCCTAAAATTGAAAATGCGAAACCACTTTCATCACTGGTCGGACACAACAGACCGCAATTGCAAGTTGAAAAAACTGTGAAGCCAGCTTCATCAATCGATGGTTTTGCAGATTTTAGCTCTCCTGTAAACAATGTGCCTGTCGTATCTTCGCAGTCGCAACCAACTGCTGGGGATTTTGCAGATTTCGGTAATGCTTTTTCAACTCCAGGTTTTGATGCGTTTGGTGATTTTACTTCTGGCACTGCTACCCCTGACAAATCAGCACCTTCAAGTGGGTTTGCCGACTTTGCAAGTTTAGCAACTCCAATGAGCACAACTCAAAATAAGCCAGCTGAGCCAAGCAAGCCAGTTGACAAGTATGCTGATTTGGGAGATTTGTTTAATAGTGATTCTAGTGCAGCAACATCGACCGATGCTGGAATGTGGTCTGGCTTCGGTACTTCATCCGGCAATAGTGCGGGATTATCCGTATTTGGATCAACTGGAACTCAGTTAGCCAACTCCACTTCAAGCATAAACCAACAATCTGTGTTCGGAACACCTCAGGGTTCGGTTTTTTCATCTAGCAATAATGCAGGGTTATCCGTGTTTGGATCAACTGGAACTCAGTTAGCCAACTCCACTTCAAGCATAAACCAACAATCTGTGTTTGGAACACCTCAGGGTTCAGTTTTTGGGTCTTCTCAGCCTGCATCGGTATTCGGTAGTGTATCACAACCTCAACAACAATCTTCCATTTTCGGAACTCAACAAGCATCTCAATTCACCACCCCACAAAGCATTGCAAGGCCTGTGCAAACCTCTGCGTTTCCACAGCAACAAACATCAAATATGTTTGAAAACACCACAAAGTTAGGCTCATCTCCATTCGGCAATATGCAGCAAGCGAACGCTAATGCAGTTCCATCATTTGCAATGACACAAATAAATACACCGTCGCTCGGAACCAATGTTTTTGGCTCACAACCAGCTCAACCTTTCACGAGTGGCACTGGCACAACTGGAAATATGCCGAATCCTTTTATCCAAGCCAGCCAAGCACAATTAACAAATGTCGCTAATCCATTCATGATGCAACAACCAGCTAAGTCGGCCGTACCCCAATTAAGTGGTACCAATCCATTTATGAGTACTACTCAGCAACCACCGACTCAGTTGTCTACAAATCCATTTTTTTAAACAGTTAACCTTAAGCCACGTCAAGGCAAGGTCATTTTCATTGACGGTAGACTGGCGTTTATGTCAATCAATCCATAAAGGATATGTCGGTTTTGTTTTGATGGTGTCAGTGCCCGCCTACCGTTATGATGAAGCAGCTACCGAGGGGTGGCCAATATTATTATTTGCTAGTTCTGGAAGCTGTAGCAGTAATTTGCAACTTTTTGATTTGTGTCCATGTAATAATTTATACGCATCCTTCTGTTTCTTTGCTTAAAATAGCTTTGAAATTTACACAAGTAAGTTTTTACGACTTCCAGATCCGAGACTACTGCTCTAAAACGTGTTGTTCCATCAAAAAAAAGTCGACACACTGCAGTCTCTTAACAAGCTGCGCTCCTTCCTTTCTCCAATCAAAACTTTCTGTGTTGTCTCGCATGTTTAGAAGCGTTGGTCAGTTATGACTAAATACATAAATGGCTACCCCTACTGTGGCGTGTTATATGAACAAATATGTTGTTATTATTATATATATTTTTATTTAATAGATTGCTGTTCTAGTATGTAAGTAATACTGTATAAAAAAAATGCGATTGTACTGGGTATAGTCGACCCAACGAATGTGATCCACATTTTCTTGCAAACTTTCAAATGAAAACAGTTTATGTACACATTAGCCTTCAAATGATGATGTAAGATCTACAAGTTTAACGATGGAAAATTTTTTTAAACAATATTTTTTTTCACAAATGTGAGTGTAAAAAAATTTTAAAGAAATTTTTTTTTATTTTTCAAGTCAAGAAATGCGTGTTTTAGCTGTTATAGAAAAACGTTGGTGATTGAGTTTTGCCTTACATAGATTTAAGTGCTACCTTGTTGAATTTTTACAATGTGACCTCAATATGGGAGGTCGATCTTGCATAGGACCACTTTCCTTTAGATTAACAACTTAAAAAATACATTTGAGGTCCCTTATGACACTGTCAGTTGTAAGTTTATTTAAATCAAGCTATTCGTCAGTGAACAATTGCATGATGTTGAGGCTACAGCTGAACAAGGCCGGTGGTTGACTAAACTGCCTTAAATTCTTGCTAATCTTTGAAATTGGTGTCCATCGGAAGTTGTCATTCTGCTAAAGATGGTTTCGTGAGATCCATCGTGGTTGGATTCCTCTACCGAGCTCTTACAGTATACAAATGTATTTTATTGAAATGCTTTAATCACAATGGCTTTCGTTTATATCATCATGTTATATTATCACACCACAGCCTTTTAGATATACAGGTATTCCAAAAGTCTTGGGAACATTTCAAGTCCTCATTTCTACTGATCTATGAATGGTAGTTGAATGAAACTGTTGTCATTTTAATGCTAAATTCATTGAGTTTTTTTTGTCATGCTGATAACTTTTTCATATATTTTCATGTAGCTTAAATAACTAAGATAACCTAGATCCACCAATGGCTTTCACTCAACCAGAAAAAGCGTTTTGTGTCCTTGAACTTTCAAAAACTGATTCGGCGACACTTGATGATCGCGTTCTCTTGCCCTTATATCCTAGGTCTCCAGATGTCACACCCTGCGACTTCTTTTTGTGGGTTTCGTGAAAGCACTGGTCTATGCGCCTCCCCCTTCCAAAAGATGTAGCTGATCTCAAGGCCGAATAACGGAAGTTGCTGCAACTTGCAACCATAGGTAACACAATGCTGGAACGCATGTTAGCAGGAATTTGACTATCGGCTGGATGTGTGGCGTATGACTAACGGTGTTCACATTGAATATCTTTGAACATTCTATAAAAAACTTGAGACTGCAAGCTTTCAGAATATATCAGATGCATTGTTATTTCCTTAATAGTTTTTGACATATTCAACGTCAAAATGTGCCCAAGACTTTTGGAACACCCTGTATTATGTTGCCACGTGATGGTTAACATTGTAGTTAATCACTCTTATTGGAGTTAGAAGTTTTTAAGGGCGAGCTGCGGTAAAGTTTTCGGAAATTTGGTAATAGGCCTACCCTGATATGGAGGAGAAAGTGGCTAGTAGCGGGCTTTCTTACTCTGTCCGTGTGAATCGATGTTTCCAAGCGTGGTGGTGTCAAAAAAACGCGAGCCATACTTGGGGATTACTTGATGTGTATCCAGGTGGTCACTTTGTATACTTTCAAATTTTGTTTAGATAGTATATATTTATGTAGTTTCTTGGTAGTTATATATTTTTGTAGCATATAAGAATAGCTTTAAATATGCAGGTATTGCGTGGACTTTTGCTGTCCTCTCTTCTACAGCACAATCATGTTATGAGTGAGAGAGAATAAAATGCTGTGGTACTTTGGAAAGGTATACTAATTACTGATGCTACTAGCGTTATCTTCAATGGTTTATGCAAATACCGAAACGCTGTAGCCGCTTTTTAGGTAGTACTATTTTCTTACAGGTGCGTCACGGAATGCATGTAGCCATCCCACAGTTTTTACTGAACCCATTGATTTGCAATATCAACAATGCAATCTCCCATCTTCCCAATTTACATGCGTATACGACGCGCTAGTCATAATTTTTGATATGTCAAAAACTGACGTTGAAGTCAAAAATTTTCATTTGGAATTTTGTTTGTCGAAGAACTTATGAGCGTATTGTGCTGTTCAACTTTTCTAAATGTAATATCATTGTTTTTCATCGTTACGTGTATCTTTCTCATGAAGAATGCTGTTGTATTTTTGAATTCAAATGCATTAACGTCTAGAAATTGTAGTATGGGAGTTTTTGATATAGGAATGTGCAATGTGTAAATGTTCTTGTAACATAAATTTGTTGAATGTATTCCAAGAGTCATTAACATCAGTAGTAGCTAACTGCAGCGTATGCTTTAGGACTATATGAATACGTCGTATTGCTTGTTTCAATATAAACTACGCTTGAAAATATACCATTCGTAACCTGAATACCTTTTGTTACTTTTCAAGTTATTGTCTTGGTCAGTTGCAGGATTGTGGTACAATTTGTAGGCGGGTTAAATGTGATTTTAATTTGAATAAAGCCTAAGTTCGAACTTTCCTTGGAGAAGTATGAATATGTTCTAAAAAATATTTACCATGAATTTTTCGTTTCGTTCTTAGTCGCAGGCAGTGGCGCATGCAGAAAGTTTCCGAGAGGGGGGAAAAGTTTCGTCACAATCGTGTGACGTCACAAATCAACTATGGGTAGTGCCGAAGGCACGACCATTCAAGGTGGTCCGGGGGCATGCCCCGGGAAAATTTTGCAAAAATACGCATTTTCGGGCATTCTGGAAGCAAGTTTTAGTATAATGCTTTTACGAGACTTATTAGAAGAATGAAATCGTAAAATATAAATCAAGCACAAAACAAAGTCAGTTTAATTTAAATTGAGGCGACGGTTCCCTTTCTCAAATTGGTCAATCACTCGACTATAATCAAGTTTAATGTCATTGCTTATATACAAAAGAGCCAGTGCATTGAGCCGATTTTCTTGCATACTCTTACATAAGTACGTTTTGATCAGCTTTAAGGCGCTAAATGACCGTTGCCGTTGTAATTGGCAACTATGCGAAAATTTGCAGCAATGTTTCAGTGATCGAATACGTCTCAAGTTGTCTCACAGTTTTAAGAGTTACTCTATTTCAGCTAAAAATGTAACCAAAATATACTTTCAAATCAGAACGTTTGTTTTAGAAATGCTCCGGTATAGTGCGTAGTGATACCGGTAGCTCTTTTATTGTTGTACAAGTTGTACGATTGTCTTTAAAAACTTGGCTGCCACTAACCACTCTGCGAAAAGCTGATATTTCGCATAAGTAGCAGGGTTAATTGATCAAACATCGCTTTTAAAATAGTGGTTTGTGCGGCTATATGTCTTTGCTCTACAAGGTTTTGCCTGCCCTCTACAAGTCTAATTCACTTTCAAGAGCATAATAAATTTTGATAACTGTTTTACTTTAACCAGATAGTCCAGTCTAGATTTCTACCAGCAAGTGGTCTGAGCGATGAGTGGTTTTTCACAGGAAAATCGAAATCCAAGGCAAACCCCGAATACTCGCGAAAAACCAGCTTTGCTTTTGCTAAAACTGCTTGGTTTTGTTTTACATTTCTAGGGTCTGAGTGGGCTATGGCACAATAACCTCCCCCAGTCGGTACGCTATTGGTCGCAGATGCAACCTTGCTGCAGACTATTAGTGTAATTCTTACGTTGTTGTTGTGGTTTACCCGACTCCTTCCGAGTGATGGGGGCATGGCGGAAGACCATGGAGCCCCAGAAGCCGGGAAACTCCCCAGCGTCTGGACCAGAGGTCGTGCTGAGACAGAGATTCACCAAAGAGTGAGCAGCTCAAAGAGTCCGTAGCTGGACAGTACAGAATGAGATGAGATGTGTCCTGGGACGAGTGTCCACAGGCGCTGCAGGAAGGATTCTCGATTCTGCCAATCCTAGAGAAATAAGAACTTAATAGTAGGCTGTGCCCATCGCAGCGAAGACGAGAGAGAATACAGCGAGCATAACGAGGGAGCACGAGTTCCTCGGTGGAAATCGAGGGAACCTGTGTGTCAAAGAATTCAAATGAGACAGTACGCCTCGAGTCGGAGAAAAGACAAGAGTGGATACGAGATATAAGAGGAAAGAGATTACAAGGGATTGCAGAGGCGCAAGTAGTGCTCCCCAACTGGCCAGCTCATCAGCCGCATCGTTCCCCGCGAGAAACGAGTATCCGGGGATCCATTGTAGCCTGATATAGCAGGAAAAGACAGAAGACAGTTCCTGCCAGATCTTCCAGAGAGTTTCAGGTAAAAGAAAAGACAGAGGAGAGGACAGAGCGAGAGCCAGGTAGGAGAAGAAAAGAAGAGAAGTGGCAGGCTTGCTGGTGCTGTCGAGACCAGCAAAGAACGTGCAGAATGGCGCAAGCTTCAGCGGAAAAACTTGAACATACTGGGCCTGCTGAGAAGGAAAGAGTAGCCTCAGTGCCACAGAAAAAGCAGTTGGCAAGTACGCCAGAGCCGTCTTTGCCAAGAGGAAAACGAACAGAGCCGTCTGTCCAGAGTACCAGATCATGAGGGAGGAGAGAGTCAAGGTGAGCGAAAGACGGGAGATCGAAGCGGGAGCATGGAGAGGAAAGGGTGGACTCCACAGTGAAGGAAGGAAGATTCCAAGAAGGAAAGGGAGGGCAAGCAAGAAGAGCCTCCCTAGAACAAGTAGAAGGAAGCATGAGCGGATGAGTGGATGCAAAGGCTCTCCAGGACGATCTGCACAGTCTTGGTTTTACTCTAAGTCAGGCCAAATCTGAAATGGAAAAGGAGGTTGAGAGACGAAGAGCCCGCTCATAAGATGAAAGAGTGAAATAAGTCAGGGTGACTCCTAGGGGAGATAAAGAAGCCTCGGAGAGAAGAAATGGGATAGGGGAAGACGAGAGGCAGCCGGAGATGACGCGACTAGCCGCTCGGTGGAGGCGTTCCAATTTGGTGATATTGGGTAACGATTAGAAAAGGAAACCATCCGGGTGAAGCAGAAGTGAGAAGTGGCCAAAGAAAACCTTTTACAGAACAGAATAGGACTCCTTAGAGGGGCCCCATGAGGAAACACAGATACAGCATAAGGCCTTTAGACGAGGGAAGAATATGGCCTTCAGAGAAGACACACGTTTAGAAAAGGAAAGAGTGCGGTCGAAGGTGACTCTAATAAAAGTTGGAGGGGGATTGAAACGGATCCGGGAGCCGAGTAAGAGGTCGTTGAGCTAGAGGTTAGCTTGCTGCGGATCCACTGAGAAAAAAGAGGTCCCACATTTGCTCGGATTGAGAGGAGGACATCAGTACTCAGACCAGCGCTCCAGTCGAATTAGAGCTCCTTGTGTGCCCTCCACAACAGTAATCACAGAGAGAGAGGAGGACCAAATGGCCAGATAGTCAGAGCAGCTGACGGAAGAAGGCAGAGAGGCCGGAAGATCATTGATGAAAAGAGAGGAAAGTACAGGGCCATGAACGGATCCTAGCGGAACACCTCGACAGACTCGAAAGGAACGACTTTTGTGATTTTGATAAACACGCAAGCGCGCATATCAGAAAGGAAAGATTGAGTCCATCGAGCAAAGCAAGAAGGGAGGCCAGCCGAAACGAGTTTATGGAAAAGGGTGGAGTGCCACACAGAGTTGAAAGCTTTCGAAAAATCAATAGTAGTGAGAATCGTCCGAGGGCCCGGCCTGGGTATGTTACACCCATCCGAAATGGACTGAGAAAGGTACAGAATTTGATCGAGTGTAGACCGTCCAGGGCGGAAACCGGCCTGGCGGGGAGAGAGAATGAAATTAGATTCCAGAAAAAAGAGTAGACAAGATGGTATGATGTGTTCAAAAAGCTTTGATACGCAGAAGGTGAGAGAGATAGGCCGGAAGGAAGCAGGAGAGTCGAGAGGCTTTCCCATCTTATGGATGGTAATAATGGAAGAGGTCTTCCAGATGGAAGGAAAGGAATGCGAAGTCCAGGAGAGGTTGAAGATGTGAAGAAGAAAATCATGTCAAAGCGAGGAAGACGCTTTAACATAGGATAAGCAACTTTGTCTGGGCCAGTGGCAGTGGACGAGGAAAGATTGCAGGCAACCGCAAGAAGTTCAGTAGGAGAGAAAGGAGAGCAGAAGGACGAGTGAGACTCCTCCGGGCGGCAGAGCTTACAGAGGTAGCCTCTGGCTCTGCTACGCAGGGCCTTTGGCTGAGAAACGGAAAAGTGAGATCTCAGGTAAGCGGCGAAGACCGAAGCCGATTCCCTGGGAGAAAAACAGTTGGGGAAATTAGGAGAGAAGGAAGATGAGGAAGAAGAGCCAGCGATAGAGCGAAGAACAGTTTTTGGGTTTGATTTGGGTGAAAAAGAAGAGCAAGTCATCTGCCATACCTCAGCCTTGGCCTTGCCGATGACTGACGAGGCGCGTCGATAAGCGGAGATGCAAGCCTGGCAATCTTCATCACCTCTGTGAATGGCAGCAAAAGCCTTGCATCTTTCACTAACCACACCTTCCACTTCAGCAGACCACCAGGCTTTAGGAGGGCGTTTGATGCGGTCGAAAGGAATGGAAGATTTGGCCACATCTAGTGCCAGAGGGGTAAAAAGAGCAGCAGTAGAGGAAAGAGACGAGTATACCTCTGCAGAAGGACAGTGGGAGTCAAAGTCATCCCAGCGAGCTTTCTGAAAATTGAAGAATGGGGGACGCTCGTTGAGGCGAAAGACTGGAGAAAGAGGGACGGATAGAAGAATTGGTAGGTGGTCAGAACCCAAGTCCTGAAGCACCTTCTAGGAGCAAGAAAAGGCAAGAGAGGAGGGAGCAAAGGAGATGTCAGGGGAGGAGCGATGTAGAAGGTTGGGTGTGTCGGGGTCATTGAGGGGGAGGAGGTCAGAAGGAATGACCCAGCCGAATACTTCCTCTCCGTGGGGGTCGGAAGTAACTCTTGAATCTCAGAGGGGATGATGGCAATTGAAGTCCCCCAGAATGAACAGATTTCTGGAGGGGGAAAAATGGAGAAGAGGAGTCAGTTCTGCCATTTGTCGGAGAGGAGCAAACAGGGGAAGCGTACACATTAAAAAATGACAGCGAAAAGGAGTTGTTAAGAGAGGTGTTGATCCCTATATAATCAGAGTAGGGATCGAGCGAAGAAAGAGAGGAGGTAGAAAGCTCAGAGAAGGATAGGCCCTGCCTGACGAAAATGATGACGCCGTCGCTAACGTGCGTGGCATCAGGAGAGAGAATGCCAGACCAGAAGTGGGTGCGATCAGAACGCAGAGCAGAGAATCCAGGAATCCGGAAAGAGAAACATGAGTTAAGATTGGATTCCTGAATGCAGATAAGGTCGACAGGATGGGACGAGAGAAAGTGAAGTAGTTCAGTGCTCCTGGCTCGAAGACTTCCAGCATTCCATTCGAGAACCCTGAGAGAGGAGCCAGGAGGCGAAGAAGGACAGCCAGGAGCAAGGGACGGTGGTGAAGGGGCAGAGGAAGAAGATACTGAATGGGCAGACGAGTGATAAGAGGTTAGAAGACGAGGGTGGGGAGGGAGTGCAGCATTAGCAGACAAAGGGCTAGATTGTACAGTGGAGGTATACATGTCGGAGGAGTCCGAGGAGACAGTCACAGTGTTACCACTAGGGACACAGCAGGGGGGCAGATCCAAGAGTGAGAGCTGTCAAGAGTTCTGAATTTGGAGAGGAAAAGTTGTGGGCATCTTAAATAGACCCATTTGGAGCAGGTGCAACATTGCACTGACTTGCCCCGCCAGGTCACATTTCCAGCGCACACAAAGCAGGGAAAGATGTGGCCAGGGTTTGGATGAACGTTACCGCTCATCAAGAGAAGGAGACGAAGACGGGCAAGAGAAGTGCAGGAAAAGAGAAAACAGGCGGTCGATTCTAAGGAAGCTCTGTGCTGCCCTACTGCGGTCGTTCAGGGGGCACCATGACGAAAAAATGAAGGCGAGTGCCCGGGGCAACTGGGACTCTCGGGAAGTCCAACTGCCATTTCGACTCAACCCAAACGGGGTTGGGGACCGCACCACCACGTTGAGGCGGCTGTTGATTGGTGCAGAATTCTTACGTCGGTAACACCAATCTAACCTAGATTTAAATAGCTTGCCTGTATCTACACAGAAAAATGTCTTTCAGCAGTTACAGAATTTTCTGCCATTGGCTGACGTGTGAAAGGTAGCTTCAACTCGCTATTATTGCGTTGGCAACTGCAACCATGCGTATTGAATCGTTTGCGGAAGTTGATAACTTAGTGATGCAGAAAGGTGTATGTTTCGTATGAAGTCTAGCCCTGACTGATTTGAGCTGTACACTTTTATCTTCTGCTCTCAGAAATAGCTTTACCGGTACCGTTAGGACAATTTGTGTTCAGATCCTGCATTGACGACTCAGTGCCTTGCTATCACAAGCACCGCACCAACGAAAGCTAGCGACGATCCCAAGAACACATGCGGATTTTGATACGATAACGATTACCAATTTTTGCTTGCTACGCTAGCAAACCATTGACTAACTTGTCCAACTCCATGAATAAACACTCTTTTTTCTTGTTTGCCTCTTTAAGTAAGAAGATATTAATTATGGCAAAACCATTTTCTGTTCGATACGTGCACACACTGCACATTAACAACAATAGCACAACTAAAAGGAAGAGGCTGCAAAGCAAGATACCACCTGATACAGTTTGATTGTGCACAGAAACATTCCAAATATTAAATACAAATTTGCAAGAAGCTTTACCATTAAGCAATCACAGAAAAACACAAATATGCAAACATTACAACGCAATAATTTAATAGAAAAGCCACTCTAATACACTAAGGTTAGGCAGAACTAAATCGTAGACACTCGCTTTGATCAGACAACACACGACATCGTTGGTTTTCCTGCTACAACGAAGGCACAGACATACGTCATCAATTTATTAATAAATTGGTCACAGACTTATTCCCTTTAGTTTGTTAACATTAAAACATTGTTCAATCCGAAAAAACACAGCAGTTAACTGTCACGTCTCGAAACTTGGATACAGTGGAAAGGTTGAAGGGCTCCTTGATATAAGGATATCTGCATTGAATCAAAGCAAAGGAACACCCCAAAGTACAAGAAAAGCAGTACAATTATGTACCTAGCTACAGGGTGCACCAACCTAGCGTACCATAAACATAAAGGGCATCAGATGGAAACCTACACCACATCGGTAAGGTTTCTGGAAAAATGGTGTATCAGAAATGCATGCTGCAGTTAAGACCAGTTTGCACCCAAGGTCAAGCAAAACGACTTTTTCCGCATCAGTAACTTTCAAAGCAAAAGCAGGCGAAAATTTTGCTTCCCGTTAAGTGTAAGCCAGTCTCAGCGGCACAGTTAGCTTGCAATGTTTCAACTGGAGCGAAACGGTTTGCAAAATAGAACTTGGAAAAATAAAGAAAAAAGTTTGAACGAAGTGGAAATAAAACAACAGCTAAACGTAAGACAAGACTTTTGAAGTACACACGAACTGAGAAATATGCATACTGAGCGTGAAAAATAGGGAATATTTGCAAAAAGTACCAACTCACTACGCTCAGGCATACGTTGCCAAATTTGCGCTAATGTCTCGAAGTATGCGCTGTGAAGCGGCTAGTCGCCAAGCATCATTAGGCATCTCACCTTTCCCCTTCCTTAAGAAATCACAGCACAACACACTGGCGGCGCTATACACTAACGAAGCCACAAACACTGAGAACAGACAAAAAGCAGCGAATTATTTTACACAAAATTGCTGTTTATGTGGCTGTAACCAACTACAGTAACACACCCACTCCCACATTCAAATGCATAGGATAATACCCGCTAAATAAAACCTTGACTTGTCAAGCTTATTTTAATATAATGTTTCTAACCCCACAGCACCAATAATTACGAGAGCAAATATCTTTGCAACATAATCATTGCAAACATTACTTACTGTTACGGTCACTGGATATAGGCTGATTCATACACCAATTACTAAAGACAATATAACAGTGCTCTTACAAGCTACTTCACTTATCGTTTAACACCTGGATAAGGACTGCATTCACTTGAAAAACTCAGGATCAAGGTTTCAGACCATTCTTAATAAAAACGCACACAGGAATTTCAGGCATAGCTGCTACTAAACTATAAATTCATAAACATAATGGAGTTGGCGTTAGACAAAACTAAGGATGTACTATCAGTAAGTATTCGCTCAGCAACACCTCTTTAACAACTGAACTGTATTTGATTTGCAACTAAGAAAATAACCGCCGTTTGTGTAATGATCTTAACACATTCAAAGTAATTTTTCCAGCAACAAAATACTGTAATCAACGTCGTTTACTGCACTTCCACTTTCAACATCGCTTCGAGTGAATTAAGTGTGGAATTAAGTTTTTAATAAGTCCAAACTTAAATATAAACGAAAAGCAAAACTCGTGTAACAGCTGTTTATTTCAGTCTCTATATAGCACTGTTGATGCGGGGCATTGGTTCAGCACGATTCAGTCTAACTTGTATGTATAGCCGAGTTCTTACATACGTTCCCGTATACCCCAAGACAAAATACTATAAGCTCAGCATCACAGTGCCCATTTAGAGTTATTCTACAACAGTAAATCAAAGAGTATCTTTACTAACACAATGGCGACAAATGGAGACCAGGTAATAAGAGAATCGTCTTTCTTTTAGAATTATTCTTTCGGAGACTTGTACGCCCCTCTGAGTTGTCGTAGAATTACTTTATTGTAGGTAGCGAGATCTTTCAGAGAGTTGTCTAAATTAAGCGAATGTCCACGCAATACATCGACATGTCGGAAGAAATCTGACAAAAAACAAAAACCAGCCATTTACTAAACATGAAGTACTCTAATAAAGACTACTTAAAGCATTTATGTTTTCTTTTGGATGAATTTATTCCCTTTGGATTATTCCTCCAAAGCATGCTATGTTGTGGTTACGAAAATCACTTTTTTCCTTGCAATAGAGACGCGACACGAAACGGATATCCAAAAACATGTATTAGAATTATATTTTTTGGTGCTTTGCCAAGGCCACAGCGTTTTTGAAACACTACAGCCAGAAATTTTCTCGCACATGATTAAAGCATGTTAAAGACAACTGGGTATGTTGCAAAACAATTTCGAAAAAATAACAGCAAAAAAGGTTTCAAACCGAAAATTAAACTTCACCATTTAAACAAGGACTGAGCAAATATTCAAGAAATACGGCGAGCATCAAAGAGCATCTTGCAAAATAGGTTCGATTTTTATTGGCAGACCAGCTCAGGTCTATAGGACACTAGCTCATAATTCTGGGATTGAGAGTTCAACGCCCAGGTGACTTCTCAATTGCCTTTGAAAAAGACAATTTTTCTGGTTTGTCGCAAGGTTCGTTATAGCAATAATAGCAGCACTAGCACCTCCACAATGGGCGTAACCTCAAACCAATCTGCATAAAACCGCTAAGTTTTTCCTGTGAACGATGCATTGAAATATGTTGTTGTTGTTACCCAACCCCTTCCGAATGATGGGGGCATGGCGGAAGACCATGGAGCCCCAGAAGCCGGGCAGCTACGCAGAGCCTGGACCAGAGGTCGTGCTGAGACAGAGAGACGCCAAAAAGAGAGAGCAGCGCAAAGAGTCCGTAGCTGGACAGTACAGAATGAGATGAGATGTGTCCTGGGACGAGTGTCCACAGGCGCTGCAGGAAGGATTCTCGATTCTGCCAATCCTAGAGAAATAAGAACTTAATAGTAGGCTGTGCCCATCGCAGCGAAGGCGAGAGAGAACACACTGAGCGTGACGAGGGAGCACGAGTTCCTCGGTGGCAATCGAGGGAACCTGTGTGTCGAAAAAGTCAAATGAGACAGTACGTCTCCAGTACGAGAAAAGACAAGAGTGGATACGAGAGATAAGAGGAAAAAGACTACAAGGGATTGCAGAGGTGCGAGTAGTGCTCCCCGTCTGGCCAGCTCATCAGCCGCATCGTTCCCCGCGAGAAACGAGTATCCGGGGATCCATTTTAGCCTGATAGTCCAGGGGAAAAGAGAGGACAGTTCCTGCCAGATCTGCCAGAGAGTTTCAGGTAAAAGAAAAGATAGAGGAGAGGACAGAGCGAGAGTCAGAGAGGAGGGAAGGAAGAGAAGTGGCAGGCTTGTTGGTGCTGTCGAGACCAGCAAAGAACGTGCAGAATGGCGCAAGCTTCAGCGGAAAAACTTGAACATACTGGGCCTGCTGAGAAGGAAAGAGTAGCCTCAGTGCCACATAGGAAGCAGTTGGCAAGAACGCCAGAGCCGCCTTTGCCAAAAAAGGAACAGAGCCGTCTGTCTATAGTATCAGATGGTGTGGTGGGAGAGAGCCAATGTGAGCGAGCCGCACCTTGGCGAGACAATAGGGGATTAGAGCGGGAGCATGGAAAGGAAGAAGTGGACACCACAGAGAAAAGCATGAGCGGGTGAGTGGATGCAAAGGCTCTCCAGGACGATCTGCACAGTCTTGGTTTTACTCTAAGTCAGGCCAAACCTGAAATGGAAAAGGAGGTTGAGAGACGAAGAGCCCGCTCATAAGATGAAAGAGTGAAATAAGTCAGGGTGACTCCTAGGGGAGATAAAGAAGCCTCGGAGAGAAGAAATGGGATAGGGGAAGACGAGAGGCAGCCGGAGATGACGCGACTAGCCGCTCGGTGGAGGCGTTCCAATTTGGTGATATTGGGTAACGATTAGAAAAGGAAACCATCCGGGTGAAGCAGAAGTGAGAAGTGGCCAAAGAAAACCTTTTACAGAACAGAATAGGACTCCTTAGAGGGGCCCCATGAGGAAACACAGATACAGCATAAGGCCTTTAGACGAGGGAAGAATATGGCCTTCAGAGAAGACACACGTTTAGAAAAGGAAAGAGTGCGGTCGAAGGTGACTCTAATAAAAGTTGGAGGGGGATTGAAACGGATCCGGGAGCCGAGTAAGAGGTCGTTGAGCTAGAGGTTAGCTTGCTGCGGATCCACTGAGAAAAAAGAGGTCCCACATTTGCTCGGATTGAGAGGAGGACATCAGTACTCAGACCAGCGCTCCAGTCGAATTAGAGCTCCTTGTGTGCCCTCCACAACAGTAATCACAGAGAGAGAGGAGGACCAAATGGCCAGATAGTCAGAGCAGCTGACGGAAGAAGGCAGAGAGGCCGGAAGATCATTGATGAAAAGAGAGGAAAGTACAGGGCCATGAACGGATCCTAGCGGAACACCTCGACAGACTCGAAAGGAACGACTTTTGTGATTTTGATAAACACGCAAGCGCGCATATCAGAAAGGAAAGATTGAGTCCATCGAGCAAAGCAAGAAGGGAGGCCAGCCGAAACGAGTTTATGGAAAAGGGTGGAGTGCCACACAGAGTTGAAAGCTTTCGAAAAATCAATAGTAGTGAGAATCGTCCGAGGGCCCGGCCTGGGTATGTTACACCCATCCGAAATGGACTGAGAAAGGTACAGAATTTGATCGAGTGTAGACCGTCCAGGGCGGAAACCGGCCTGGCGGGGAGAGAGAATGAAATTAGATTCCAGAAAAAAGAGTAGACAAGATGGTATGATGTGTTCAAAAAGCTTTGAGACGTAGGAGGTTGAGAGAGATAGGCCGGAAGGAAGCAGGAGAGTCGAGAGGCTTTCCCATCTTATGGATGGTAATAATGGAAGAGGTCTTCCAGATGGAAGGAAAGGAATGCGAAGTCCAGGAGAGGTTGAAGATGTGAAGAAGAAAATCATGTCAAAGCGAGGAAGACGCTTTAACATAGGATAAGCAACTTTGTCTGGGCCAGTGGCAGTGGACGAGGAGAAGTTAGACGCAGCCGCAAGAAATTCACCAGGGGGGAAAGGGGAGCAGAAGGACGAGTGAGACTCCTCCAGGCATGTGGCTCGGCAGAGCTTGGAAAGATAGCATCTGGCTCTGCTACGCAAGGTTTGGCTGGGAAACGGAAAAGTGGGATCTCAGGTAAGCGGCGAAGACCGAAGCCGATTCCCTGGGAGAAAAACAGTTGAGGAAATTAGAAGAGGAAGATGAGGAAGAAGAGCCAGCAACAGAGCGAAGAAGAGAGTATATAGATTTAGGATTAGATTTGGGCGATAAAGAAGAGTAAGTCGCCTGCCATGCCTCAGCCTTGGCAATGACTGAGGAAGCACGTCGGGAGGCGGAGATGTAAGCCTGACGATTTTCATCACTTTTGTGAGCTGCAGCGAAAGCATTATGTCTTTTACTAACCGCTTCTTTCTTTTCAGCGGATCACCAGGCTTTGGGGTGTGGTTGATGCAGCCTAAAGGAATGGAAAATTTATTTGGCCGCATCTAGTGTCAGAGAAGTAAAAAGAGCAGCAGCAAAGGAAAGAAAAAGAGACGAATATTCCTCCGCAGAACGACAGTGAGAGTCAAAGTGATAAGAAAGTCATCCCAGCAAGCTTTCTGAAAATTGAACAAAGGGGGATGTTCGTAGGGGCAAAAGACTGGAGAAAGAGGGACGATTGGTAGAATTGGCAAGTGATCAGAGCCCAGGTCCTGAACCTCTCAGGAGCAAGAGAGGGCCAAAGAGAAGGGAGCAAAGAAGATGTCAGGGGAGGAGCGATGGAGAAGAGTAGGTATGTCAGGCTCATTGAGGGGGAGGAGGTCAGAAGAGATGAACAAATCGAATACTTCCTCCCCACGGGGGTTGGAAGTACCTTTTGAATCCCAGAGGGGGTGATGGCAATTAAAGTCCCCCAGAATGAAGAGATTTCTGGAGGAGGGAAGGATGAAGGGAGAAAAGGAGTCGGTTCTATCGATACCATCCGTCAGAGAAAAGCGAATAAGGGGAGCATAAACATTAAAGAAAGAGAGCGAGGAGGAGTTGTTTAGTGAGATGTTAACCCCTACATAATCAAAGTAAGGGTCTAGCGAAGAAAGAGAGGAGGTAGAAAGTTTAGAGAAGGATAAGCCCTAACTGACGATTATGATGACGACAACGCCGCTAGCGTGCGTGGCATCTGAAGAGAGAATTCCAGACCAGAAGTGGGTGCGATCAGATCGCATAGCATAGAATCCAGGAATCCGGAAAGTGGAAGATGAATTAAGGTTAGATTCCTGTATACAAATATGGTCAACGAAATGAGATAAAAAAAAAAGTTTAAAAGTTTGGTGCTCCTGGCTCGCGAGACCCCCAGCATTCCACTGAAGATCCCTGAGAGAGTCAGGGGAGAAGACAAAGCACGAGGTGTAGAGAGACAGCCAGGAGCATGAAGCGGTGGTGAGAGTGCAGAGGAAGAAGATACAAAGTAGGCAGAGGAGGTAAAAGGTTTGAAGACGAGGGTGGGGCGGGAGTGCTATATTAGCAAAAAGGGGCCCAGATTGAACAGTTGAGGTATAAAGCTTGAGGAGTTGGAGGAGGAAGTCACAGTGTTGTCTCCAGAAGAAGCAGAGAGGCAGCTGGAGGAGAGAGAGAGCTGTCAAGAGTCCTGAATTTAAAGGAGACTAGTGAGCACTTCAGATGGACCCATTTAGAGCAGGTGCAGCATTGCACTGACCTACCCCCCCCCCCCTCCCCCTGGTCACATTTCCAGCGCACACTGAACAGGAAAAGACGGGCCAGGGTTAGGATGAACGTTGCCGCTTATCAAAAGAAGAAGAATGAGAAGACGAAGACGGGCAAGAGAAGAGAAAAGACAGGCGACCGATTTTAAAGAAGATGCGTGCTGCCCTTCTGCGGTCATTCAGGGGGCAGAACGGCGAAAAAATGGTTTGTACGAGGGAAGTGCCCGGGGTAATTGGGACCCTCGGGAAGGCCAACAGCCATTTCGACCCGACCCAAACTGGGTCGGGGACTGCACCATCATGTTGAGGCGGCTGTTAATTGGTGCAGAAAAATATGGAACGCTTTATCGTTCACAGTCTTCAAGTTTTATTATCACAGCAAACAAAAAACATCTTACTGGTGTGATCCGACATAAGCGATTCAGCTTGATCCCATTTGTCGTGGGCTAGCATCAAGTTTCCCATTATAGTATGATATTGTTTGAAGATTTCATGAATTTTCGGAGGCAGCAAAACGCCATTTTGGGCAGGTGGTGACGTCATCTTGCCAACCTACGTCATAAAAATATGATTACCAAAGCCACAAACGTTTAGCCAATTTAAACTCTTTGAGAAACAGTGACCCTTTTATGCAGGACACAATAAACAAGGTCTCTTGAGTTAATTGGTCGACAGTAGCATTAATATTTATACTAATACGTATTGCCTTACTACTATGTCCGCTAACAATGCATTCATTTTGCAAATTCTTGATATAAGCCGATGAAAATTTCGTTCATGTTTGCTTTTTAATTACATCAAGTTATCTTCACTTCTTACTTGAGTTGAGCTTGATACAGGTTCACACGTGTTGCTGGCTGCCAGAGGAGAAGGTCCAGGCAGGCTTGAACCGTACGGCGATGGCACAGCTGGAGACAGCGGCGACACTGCATTTTGCGAAGCAGGTCCATGCCAGGGAGAAGGAATATGATTTGACTTGTTGGTGTTTGGCTAAATAAAATGGAGTTTCTTCAGAATAACGTCAATAAAGCACGCTTGAAGTTAATTTATCAAATGTAACTACAAACTGGAAGCCAATTTTCAATATCTGGTTTGTCCCTTTAACGGAAGTGGCCGGACCTGGTGCTTCAAAATGGTGCTTCAAAAAACTTATACACACGAAGCTGCTCATTGAGTAGATGCAAAGGGCGACCAATACATACTCGTATGCACTAGTAACGAGCTGACCTTCGTGGTTAAGCTGCCAGTCTGCATTTATAACTGCTTCAAAACAAAATGTAGTAATAAGCAAACAGCTCTGGCATTACCCATTTCCACAGTTCTCAACGCACTTCTCCTCTTTGGAAGACAATAAAGGCAGCAGCTTAGAACTCTGTATACCAAGCTACATCTGCTAAGATAAGATGTTTGATAGCAAATCAAACCAATTTATTCGCTAGTAGAAATCAAACGACTGCGCATATGTGGCTAATTACCTTAAAATGCTCTGATATTGTATCATGGTATTTATTTGCAATCTCTTTTTTCAGTTTGAATACACGTAGGTAAAGTAGCGCTTGCGTTCGGAGACTGAAAAAATGTTGTAATGAGATAAAACGAATCGATAGCAAACATACAAGTTTTGAGTGAAACAGAAAGAACTATCAAATGTTATAATTGCTAACACTGGTTGAACAAACTACGTAGCTGTCGTTCAATGAAGCCCTGCGAAGTTCTAACATAGCACTGTTGTTGTGGCGCCTACAGTAGCTACACGCTCGCGCTGAGGCCCAATGCACTCGCGTTTCAATCACGATTGAGTTAACTCAGTTTCATACTTCACTCTTCACATTACTCCTTTTGCTGAGCGCTAAGCAGGCTATCAGTGAATACCATTTTTACAGTATTTGGTAGGACTCGATAAAAGATTGAACCCAGATTTACCTGCAGCGACGCGGATGCTCTAAACTCTACATCACCACGAGCCGGTTTCCACCACAACACTACAACCAAGCGGGTGAAATTACTACAATCCCTCAAATACCATACAGCACTGGACTAGTTTGAAAACAGGAGCAAGAGTCTTGCTGAACCGAACCACGACATACTGAAGTAATTAAAGGAAAGCAAAAAATTTCTTTGCATCTTAAGTTACGACAGCCAATGATCTGGAAATTCGATCATGAAACTATTGCATGGTTCGTGGGTCCAGGCAAAATTGTTAATGCACAGCAATTACTTACCACGAAATGTTTAATCTTATAAACGCTGTTCCTTCTCCTTCATCGTGAGGTCTCATTTTTCGAACATAATCAAGGAGGCTGATCGTTTGATTGTACATGCTGGTGGGAGAATGGGAAGTACGAGGGGTGTCTCCTCGATCTAAACAAATACAATGGAAGCAATATAGATATGCAGCCTGTGAAAATGCATAATGTAGACAACAAAGACACTGAAGCTTGTAGCAGAAACGGCAAATATAATGGTGCAATTTTGAAATGTTTACGCCACACATTTGCAGACATACTGAAGATATGTTTACTCAGCCTTTTGCCGCACAATGGTGACAGCTCACATTTTACAATTACTTATTTGCCAAGAACAAGCTGAGAATATCATTTTGAAAGTTAATGAAATAGCCTGAGCGGGAGTCGAACCTATTACTAGTTATTCGGTTTGATATTACGATTGGTAAATCTGAAGAAAAACTTCAAAAATGGCATTCACTGATAGCCTGCTTGACGCTCAGCAATAAGGTTTATATTGAAAAGAAATTGCGCAAAATTTATGAAGACATGATTAAACAATAACCTGCGCTTAAAACTACTGCAAAGAAAAGTGTCATAAAGCTGCACGATACATTTAATTCAACATGCAATGTACATCAGTACTTCACATTTCTTTTAGAAGAATGTATATTATGACACATACCAACCGCTTTTAGCTGGAGTGAAGTAATTATTATTCAATTATAGCATTATGTGGATCGACAATGATAAATTGTAATTTCCTTTTTAATTGTAGAAATGTGATTTCCGTAATTCATAGTACCCTGTGGAGTCCGGATGTACTGTCATTATGGTAAATTCTAACTGCCTATGTAGTTCCATGCACCTCTCTGCAGCTATTCGCAGAGGATAATAAATTGTACAAAGCGATTTTTATTAATACTGAGATTCATCAACCTATTATGTCGTGCAGCTCGACAGTTGTTTCTGTAGGAATCGCTTAAGCTGCTATGAAATCAAGTATTATATATACTTAAAACCAGATTTGTAAAAATAATACTGCCAGTACCACAAAGCTATAAAATGAAAAGTTTGACAACACAGAGAAGTGCTTCAAAAACACACATCCAACAGCTATTAATGTAGGGTAAATCGACTTTTATCTAGAACCTGCAGCTGCACCAAACTCTTCGGTCAGAATTATAGTTTTTTCAGCAGCAAGTAATAGTTAAAAGGCGATGTCGAAACAGGGGACACTTACCACTGCTGTTTTCCACTTCTAGCATAAAACCGTTCATCAGAAAGCACAAAGAAGCTTCAAAATAAAGCAGAGCCCTGCTCAATGATTCTCCAGTACGCGTCCTGCCGGTTTTCATGTCGGTATATGAATCTCCTTCATGCTTTAAACGTTTTCCTTCTCGCATGAATTGCTCGGATGTTTTGAAACGCCTGAAGAAATAAAAATTTGAATAATATCGGCTCGAACGAGAGGAAAACCAAATATTTTCTTCTCTTAAAAGCATCGCTAAATGTTCAAAAAAACTTAAGACCAATAAGTTTTAAACTTTTAAAAATCAAATAAACTTTACCATCTTCTACTCTAAAAATAAAACAATCAAGTTCTATTTTGTGCTTTAAGCCACTGTCGATATTCGATTTTGTATGCACGTACAGAAATAAAACCAGCTTCTATCAATAAATGTAATAATTCCAACTAAAACAAAGCTGGGGGTGGATTAAAGTTCTTGTCTCTACCAACCAGTCGAATGAATATTTATTTCTAAACAAAGACTACCAATCGGCACACGTTTCAATTCAAAACCCCCAAAACAACAAGAAACTTTTTTACTACATACTTAACGATTACATAAAGCATTTTATTAAAAAGGATTAAAAAAAGTTTCTTGATAAATGTGCGTGACAGATGTGAACTAACCACTCCAAATACAGCAACAGTAGCACTTGTCTTTCAATCATTAACGTGAGGAATTAAAGCTTGGTCGTAGTCACGCCTTCTTCTTTTTAAGTGAGAGTATTGCGTAATTTAAATACAATATGAGATTTAATTATTATGAATTCACTCGGTACCAAGAGTGTCAGCACTGTCATGTTACACACAGGCCAGAACATACTGTCAGCAAATTGCCTTGACAAACAATCGAAACGACCATGACAACAAGAGGATTAGTTGTACACAAGACACCATAATATAAAATCAACCTCGTGCATGTAGCCATAATCGATAATGTCAGGCAGTTTTTTAAAGCTCACAACAAAGCTGTACAACAAAATTGTTAATTACGTTTCTTGTTCTGGCCAACTTGAATCCGGTTCCTGGAGACTGGCAGAGGATCCGCTATGGTGAGATCCGCTTTGATAGGAATCCTACAACAAAAACTTTCCATCAGTGACCAGGAGTTGTCACATTCAATGACTTTGGCTGCACGGTTAGCATAATGGCAACCGCTTTCAAGGTGAAAAAACTTGACACCATCGCAAAAAAAGTTTAGCTCTCCCTGCTAACACCACATAAAAACTATTATTTTAGGACCAAGAATCAACATTTATTTAGCAACATCAATTCAATGCTTGAATCACACTGCTGTAAGTTTATTTGTAAGAGTAAACCTACATTGTTTGCAGGTTGCTTCAGTTGTTTACTGCCAGTGAAAGCTTGATTAGATGATTGCTCGTCGGAGTGTCGATTCCACTGTCTGCTTGAGGACTCTCTGCAAAGCAAAAGTGCGAGGTTACTCTAGCTTCAAGAATGAGTAGTAACAAGAAAAACAGCTTCTCTCACAATTTAAGCTTCCTTGGCAATAGATGGGAACCATTAGAAGGTTGCTACAATGTAAGACCTCTTACCATTCAAGCTATGTTTACATGATAATAGATAAGCAAGTAGTTGAGATTAGATAGCGTTGTCTATTTTACAATACAACGTCATTGACAAGCTATTTTATATGAAAATCAAATAAATCGACCGCTGACTATCGCCGAGTAGATAAGCTTGAACTCTTGACAGCATCTCAATCAAAAAATGTTAAATATCTTCGTATTAATTAAAACCAACTACAGAAGTAGATGCACAGCGCGCTTGATAATTCTGATATTGCAACCGTTATTAATGCAAAAATGACTTCCGAAATATCATTTCCAACTATTGACTCATTTGCTTTATCTATGTGACAGCCGTAGACGGATAAAGTTAAATATAATTGCAACAACGTCTATATTGTCAGTAACAACAGTACTAATTACACATACTCTTTCCTGTCTTTCCATTGTTCGTTTTCCTTTTTTGGAACCTTAGTAATTTGTGCTGATTGACTCTGTCCGTTTGAATTGCTTGCCTGAAATCCAACCACACATACGAGTTTGACAAAAAAAAATTCAAGAGAAATGTATATTATTTAACGCTGGCTATTTCGCACCTCACTGGGGTAGTATCTAATCGATGATCAGAAGGCTGTAGATTCGATTCCCAATTGGTCTGCGATTAGTGTAACTAACCTTATATATTAAAATAAAGCGTATGAAAAACCTTCACTGAAGACTGCTCGTGGATGCGCCACTAAACCAAATGTTTCAAGTGTGTCAAAAGTGCTTCAAAATTTGGCAAGAAACAAATATCAAACACGTTTATCAAATCTATTTTTGTAGTTTTAATACGTCATTCATTGGCCGTAGTCGTGTAAGCAGCTGGAAATCTAATTTTAAAATGTACCTATACTTGAAGCTTTTTATTACCTACTTATCAGAAACAGTTACTACAAAAACACAATTTTTACACAGCTCAGTTAAAAACACGCAGCACATTTAAAGCTTTTAGAGGCCTATCATTAAATAACATTAACATACAAAGCTAAACAATATAATTTTTTACGATACAGCTAGCTGTAGCTTATCCTATCCCATAAACAGTTGCCAAATCAGCTATTTTACTGACAGTAGTACGCTGATGGTAAGATGGTGTCACCCACTTTATTCAGGTAGTTAGAATTTAGTAAAAACGATCGTCGAGCTGGGATGGCGAAGTGGTTAAGTCAGGCAGACATGCTCCATACCTATAACTAGGGTTTTTAAGGCGATTTAGGACCTGATTCGGGTCCCAAGAATTAGAGAAAATTATGTCTGTTTAATGGAGTGCAAAACACATTTAATCATTTTTAATTAAGTCAAATGTTTTTCGGGTCCCTACAGGTCCATATCGGGCACCTAACATTTTCCTTAAAAAAACCCTACTATAACCCAACGACCACTGTTCAATTAGTTAGCATAGATATTGGCTCGAACTCAATTCCTAGTTTTGTTTCTAATAGGCTGAGAGTAAAAAGATCTAGAGATAGATCCAATTATCATTTCTCTTGATACAGTAATAACATATCCACAACATTTACTTAAAAGATATTTACCGAACTTGAGCTTTCTGATTTTCTTCTCTTTGACTTGTGTCCGGATAATAAACTAGCAGAAGATGAATTGCTGGAGTGCGTTGTTGAATTTGGAAGTTTTCGTTTGTGTGACGATTGCCGCGCTTGACTTGTTGGCGAAACGCTACAGGAACTTCCAGCGATTGCAACCTAAAAATACAATTTCATATTATTGTTGTTGTTGTTGGTTACCCGACTCCTTTCGAGGGATGGAGGCATGGCGGAAGACCATGGAACCCCAGAAGCCGGGCAACTCCCCAAAGTCTGGATCAGAGGCCGTAGAGGGACAAAGAGTTGCTAAAGAGTGAGAGTGGGAGGCGCAGAGTCCGTAGATGGACAGTGCAGAATGAGATTCGGTAAAACTGTCGATTGTTGGCAAAAACTGATGAGATCTAAAAGGTCGAAACAATGTGCATTGTCTGGAGTTACACTTCAAGGTGCATCACTGGCCTCTCGCATCGATAATTTAATAAAATGCAATGCAATAAATAGACATGTATTCACAACTTTGTTTCAGCGGTAGTGACAAAGGACTGCTTGCAAATCTGAGTTTAAGTAAACATTATTTGTACTTTAGCGACAGAAATACCACCACCATTTAGGCATAGACCTCATAAACAATTGCTGATCTTTCAAACATATTTTGTCACCAGATATGCATTGCAAGATTGACACAGTTGTGGAAAAATGATTAATGAAACGGCTGTGAAAGCACTGACAACCAGCACTGCAACAAGCCGTTTTAAACGAGACAAACCGACATTGTCATGTTATGAAACCAACCTTAATCACAAACAACAAACGTCAATCGATGCCAAAAAACGTGACTAACAAGTTGCACACACGTGCTAATCGCAAAGCAATCTGGCGACAGATTTCAACAAAGAGAAACTGTATATTCGTTAAAACCAAAGTCACCTGTATTTCATCAGCCGCACGACGCCGTGGTTCCAATGAACTTTCCACAGACACCACGAAGCCGGTTGAATCGCACCTCGTGTTCGGCAGGGTACGCTCGTTTGGCCTCGGACCGACCTTTGCTGAGATGACGTCACGGGAAAGGTCTGTCGGGATTCGGGCACTGTACACCTTCGAAGGACTGGGCATTCGCTTAGAAGTGAGCAAAGGCAACTTGGCCCATAGCGGAGGAAATTTAAGCGGGCGTGTTTTTTCCGACGGTGACGGCTTTGAAACACTCCGGGGCTGCTTTGCAAAGTTTTTATCATAAGTAATTTTGCTGTTTGATTCCATAGTTGTAGAATGCATAGATGGCTTTTTAATTGTATTAGGAGAATTTGATCGTGTCCGACTTAAAGAAGTACGGGCTGATTTTGGATCTTTGTGATTTCGATTTTTAATGCGGTCTTTTTTGTGGGATATTGCCGGGTTTGATTCATTTTTATGCACGGAAGACGATTGGTTAGTTACAGCAGAAGGAGTTATTTTCTTCTGCTTTGAAACGTTACTATTCCAACTATGTTGGTCATTTTCAGTTGCAAAACGACTGTTAAAAGAGGGAGAGATGAAGTCCTCTGATTCTGAAGAAGACGAGCTTTCATCTTCTTTATCATCTGAGAGTTCCGAGTCGGAAGAATCGGAGCTTGAATAACTAGCACGAGATTCAGACTTGGCGTTACCAATACCGGCATCTTTCGATTCAGTCTGGCTGGAATGGCTCGAGGCCAACAATGAACTAGGTGCTTTTTTACCAATCCTATGATGCATGCTGGATTCTGGAGCATCCGATGACAAAGTTTCATTGCTGACGCTAAAGGGTAAAGGCGGAGAGGAAACATTGCTTACAGAATGAGGTGTCACTTCGGCACCATCAGTCTGAACAGTGCAAGGTGACTTGCTATGATGTTTGACTTCACGTTGCAAATGCATCGGTACAGTTTTGAGTCCGGATTTTGATTTTGACTCAGCATTAGCCGATCCACGATGACTGGACTCTGGAGAATTCCAACTAGGTTTTGGCTGAGTACTGCTAGACTTTATCCTTTTGGAGGGTTGACTGCTAGCAGGATGACTCGATGTGACCTTGTGGATGCTTGAAGGGGTGCGACCATGCGCCGGAGGTCGACCTTTTGATCTTGGTTTGTCCGTTTTACTTTCATCTAAAAACAATGTTGTTTCGAATCTACCATCATTTGATGTCATAAGAAACGAATGAGGTACTTAATAATCAACAAGCGGTTTTTGTTAGTAACAACAACTGACACAAGGAAGACCAAAAAGCTAAGTTCATCCATTGAATTTTCCATCAGAAGCTTTTCTTAACGCTAGATGTAGAGCGTAAGTTGTAACAATCTACTTCATTTAGAAATTATTTTAATTTCAAACACCAAATATCACCGTATCAATTTTTTCCAGCTTTGATTTCAAGTTTGAAATTGCATTACGTTTTACAATAAATCCACATTGTATGCATTTGTGTTTTAAAGAACACTGTAAAACCTTTAACTTTGAATGAAATGCTTTTACAAAATCTTTACCGCGAACTTAGATAATACTAAATGTTAAAATTCACGCCATCACACGACGAACCTTTCACAGTGGAAGAAGTAACAGCAGTTGACCTTGATCGAGGAGTTGGATCCTTGTAGCTATTTTGATTGTTTGATTGGGCTCTAATATTTCAAATACAATAAAATGAAAAGAACAGCTAGTAGATACTATATGATAACTAAGATGGGGGGGGGACTTCAAGAACTACACCAGAATTTAATTGAGTTTCCTTAGTCGAGATGAAAAAGTCATAGGCCACAAACTAAGGTAAAACATGTAAAAGGTCGGTTCAAATGAGTAAAGCTTATTATTCAAACATGTTTGCCAAGCTACCAGATTGAATGGCAATCGCAACCCAAGTAATGAGAATCGGTATCTACTAAACATTCTCATAAACAAATAGTACAAAGACTGAATTCAAAAGTCTACTCTCGCCGTTGAATAAACAGATTCTTGCCTTAGTACACAGCGGCGATGAAACCCTTACAGTAATGCTTTTGAAAAACTAATGTTACACAGGAAAAAATTGATCGACTATCTTGAAAATGCTGCTTTGGATTTGTTTCAATGTTTATGGTTAAACCACTAGACGACAGTTTTGTTAACAGCTAAAGTGAGGAAATATCACTTGACGTTGTGGCACTGCACCAATAAAATGCGTAGACACTGTCAAGTGACCTTTAAATTTTTTCACAGCAACTTGCTCGATTTCGCTGGATTGCAAAATCGGTTATTTACCGATAAAAATTAACCGACCTCGCTAGCACAGTACTCAGCGATGCGAAACAAAAACGGTTTATAATTTCCACCTTCATGTTAATTTGCTTTTCTTACCACCAAGGTACGTGAAATACGGGACTGAAACCGTGGTGAACTTTGATGCTGGTTTAAGTGCTAATGAGATACCCTTCGCACAGCACCTTGACCAATCAGCATTAACATACGTGATAGACTGTATAGCATAAAACAAAACAGGCTGTTTGCGATTTTATCGATGAAATGTCGCTTTTATTATCCAGCTGCATTTAGTGGCAGAAGTAAAACTGGCAACCAATTTTTAACCCAAGAAAGTAACGGTTTAATAAAAAAAAAAAGGATAATTAGCAGCATAAAGAAGGTAGTCTTTAATCGCAAAAACAAAAATCTCAGGATGCTTGAAACCAGCTTTTAACTAAAATGACGATATATCAAATTTTAACTCCACTAAAATCAAGAAGAAAGCTTGATATACATACTATAGTGAAGCAAGTGGATAATTTATAAATAACATTACAGACCTGACAGTGCTGGCTTTGTGGGTAGCAGTGTTTTCTTGGGGTGACGCTGGATTTTTCTCATATTTTTCTTTCGGTTTTTTCAACTCTTCGGGCTCGCTTTGAAAAATCGAGTTTGCAGGTTTTTGGATGTCGGTCATAAATCCGATCAAGCTCCAATCTCCAGCCTCTTCCTGATCGCTTTCATCAGTGTCAGAACTGTCGCTGCCGTCAGTGTCACTGAAAACAAGATAGCAAGTTACAACAAAACAATAAGTAACTTTTTCTATGACGGTTTATATTTTTTTGCACGCGCAACCACGTATCGTGAAAAAAGCTATAATATTCAAGTTAGCAAAGATACTTGCAAAATTCGGAAAACTGCTAAGAAAACTCAAAGAGGTAAAGCAAGCAACAACATTGCAACATCAATTTGAATTAGGTATATTTTGTATTCCATATTATTTATTTCTATTTCGAGACTCATAATGAAGAAATTGCAAGGTACAATATCAAGCAGTTTAATTAACGAACCAAAAAGCATTTAGACAGAAGCCGAGAAAAAAATACATTTATGCATACCAAGGCTAATGACCAGCAATCAATCAATTTTAAGCAAAGCACTCACTGCAAATGCTATTTTAAAAAGTAACAAAAAAAGCGCGTGCAGCAGTAAAAATGAACTAGGTTTAACTGCACTGCCGTGATACGGTAAAACCTAATAACTCCGAAAATCATGTTTTTGACAAAATCGACTTTTTATTATTTATTGTTATTCAAATTTCCAAATATGGTGATGCCTCACTAGCATCCTCAACTTTCTCAATCTACACCAGCATCTCACATGCCAACCATCCACAAGACTATCACACAAAATTTAATCTGTGCTAGCATATTGTAGGCTAGTCCATCCACAGTGTTTCCCGCATAAAATTCAGACATGTCGTTTTGGGCAATTTTAAATCATGCCATCGATCCAATTGCTGCATTACTGCATAGACCTCATATAAGGACAACGATTTCGACCTATATCACGTAGACACTTCACCTATCTCCACCGCATTACGCTAGAATCAACATGCAGGGATAGCATATGAGTATAATGTCAGACTATTACAGTCAGTATAACACAAAATATCAATACGGGATGTTGTTATTTTGTTTTATTAGTAGTATTTAATTTTTATTTTTATGCTATTTAATTTATACTGTTATTTGCGTTATTTTGTGTTATACTGACTGTAATAGTCTGACATTATACTCATATGCTATCCCTGCATGTTGATTCTAGCGTAATGCGGTGGAGATAGGTGAAGTGTCTACGTGATATAGGTCAAAACCGTTGTCCTTATATGAGGTCTATGCAGTAATGCAGCAATTGGATCGATGGCATGATTTAAAATTGCCCAAAACGACATATTTGGATTTTATGCGGGAAACACTGTGGATGGACTAGCCTACAATATGCTAGTACAGATTGAATTTTGTGTGGTAGACCTGTGGATGGTTGGCATGTGAGATGCTGGTGTGGATTGAGGAAAGTTGAGAATGCTGATGAGCATCACTATACTTAGAAATTTTGAAGTTGTGGCATTCTATGGAATTGCATGATTATTGTTATTCCACAAAGAAACTACTGAACAATTTTTATTCAGCTTCGACTTTAACCTGTTAACTCGGCATTTCTCAAACCATGTCGCGACTATGCTTTAGATATAGGATAATTTGTTTATTTGTAGTGCATTTATATATATTGCATATAAGCCGCAGACATCGCTGCAAACTGTGCTTTCAAACAAGTTTGGGTCGCAGAAGTAAATGGCCGAAAAGCCCTGTGTTAACTGCACGAAACAATGACTGTTTCTATGCGTTTGCTGATCTGTAACTTCAGATAAATAAAAATATGTCAATGCTGTTTGTGAAATCTGAAACGTAGTAGTTAGGCTTTACAACATCACGGCAGTGCAACATCGTACTTCGTTGCTCTGACGAAGCTTGCCGTTCCGGCCACAAAAACGTTTCCCGAATAAAGGCACCACAAGAGAAACTGGCGTGGCATACTAATACAGTATGATGAGAGATAAGTTTTTAAAACGTAATTATTGCAAACATACGCGGCAGTGGGCGATTTGCTATTGGTAGCGGGGACACAGCTTAGGATGGGCATTGTATAAAGTCTGAGAAACTTAAAATGACACGACCCAGCCGCTATTAAGAGCTTCCGCCGTTTGTTTTCGACTTGCTGGTTAAAGGCTTGCAAGAAGTGATCTGTTTATTGTTCCCGATATAATTTTGTGTAGTACCTTGCGACTTACAGGTTTCGGTCTGCAAGCATTAATCACACGACGTTCGCGTCGGCTGCAGCAGTCTGAGCGCGGCTAGGCATTCATGTAGCACTGCTTGCACCGCCTACATTGTCTCTATGCGTTTATAAGATTGAAGACAAAATTAAATTCATTCGTTCTTCCGTTAACGTTACTTCAAAATTTACCTATCACACTTGCCACCACGCAATTATACGCACTAGCTTAATGCAGGTATAAACTAGTGTTGACATCGAATCCCACAGATAATACTTTTCTACCCACAGACAAATTACACGTAAAGTACCTAAGGCCGTATGGTTATTTCTTGGTTCCCGTTAGTAACGACTACTACTTATAGCTGAACTGCAAGAGTTTTCCAAAAACAAGGGGCTATTTGATAATCAACCGATCCAAAACGTTTAGACCAGCAGTTCTTAACCTTTTTGGTACCGCGCCTCCCTTGAGCGATGGTTCCCCGCTTTACGCCCCCCACCCTTATAAATAAATACAAAAGTAGTGTTTCAATTGCATTTCATCAATATACCTTCTTTTTTCCCGCTGTTTTGATTATCTAAATTTATTATTAGCTACGCAGGCACTGCAATATGATAAAAACATACACTTAATCAATTGCAGGATTAGGTCTATTCTAGATTGCTTTACGAAGTTTACATATACCGCTCTACCACTTTAACAAACTGACTAATAGCTTCCTTAACCCATTCAAATTTTTCACTGACTAAATTTAGCATGATATGGTAGGCTACAGTCTACTCTACAATGTGGATTTGCAACTGCTAAATCATCAAAATGAAGTAAACACTATTGATAATAATTTAGTTGTTTTATGACATCATACATTATTCAGTTTACGAAACAGGATTGCCATATAATGGTAGGCTACAATTACTCACAATAATATCTCAGACAGTATTTAAGCACTGACAACCATACAATAGGCGAGAAAACGTTAATCTTAAAATTAATAAAGAATGTGTTGTAAAACTTATTAGGGCTCGCGCCCCATTGAAAATTTACGTACGCCCGCGGGGGGAGGCGTGCTCCCCGGTTAAGAACCACTGGTTTACGCGGAAACATATCAATCTACCTTACAGGGCCATACCGTCCATATGTTGGAACCCAATGAACTAACCGAGACACTTGAGCAAAGCCTAACAGACAACAATACATGCACGAAGACCAAGCAATGTACCTGTTCATAAGGGCTTCCGAGTTCCTGTCATCTATACGAAAACAAAAAACAGGTAAGTTATACTACGACCCGAACACTATACAGTTATACTAGAATAATAGTAAATGGCTAGAAATCGTAAGACTAGAAATTGAATCTAACCGTAATCCAGCGTTTTGCTCAGCAGTGCACACAAACTATGCAGCGTGTTTCGTGACAAGGTCACTAGAGCAGAAAGATTCGTTTTATTTCTGCTCTACTTGCTCAAATTGCAAAAACTCATTTTAAGGTCGCTAATTTTCGTTAAATTTGGCTTTGCTTTAATTTGTGGCTGATTGATAACTCATGACAAAAAACATAACATAATAAAAATATACGACATGTAAACTGAAAAGTCAACTGAAACAGTACCACCGCAAATGAACGTCAGTACCAACATTTTTACACAAAACAGCAACCATTGTAATGATGACAGTGATTGGGGCCAAGCACTCATGGCTGAATCAAATCGGCAACCCAAATTCTCAAAAGCACCCAAATCCTAAAAAGAGTGCTCTAGTTAAAGAACTGTCCTTTCATGAGAGCTAGTCTTGTTTTAGGAAAATTCTTTATTTGCAACACCCCTATCTGAAAAAAAAAATCATTTTCTAAATCCAATCTTAGCAACGCCCTACTATAAAAGGCACTATCAACCACAACACTTACCATCGCGGATGTCAGAGTTGACAGAAGATTTTAATTTTAGCTGCAAAAAAAAACAATGCTTAAACTGCTCTTGTAGTTGCTAGTCGACCGGCATCAATCAAATTTTGATCAACTTACTTCATTTTTAGAAAAATTAAATTCCTTGTTAACTTGTGGAGTTTGAATTTCAGATATCGGCTCTTCGTTTATTTCCATTTCCTGAATCACAATAAAAAATTGCTTTATTGGCTTTAATTTGTTTACAAACCATGCCGACATTACTGTTTTGCGAGTACTCACAGTACAACACCAAGGTGGTTTCAGTGAAAAAGGATGAAGACAAATACTTTGACCAATCCAAAACTAAGCAATTACAACTGAATATCACCAGAGGCCGCGTCTACATCGGTTTCTCACGCCATAATTACTTTTTTTTAGTCTCGTCCACTGGTGTTGTTGTGTTAACTGTTCTAGATATCTACTGGCTAATGCAGATATTCAAACCTTTCTTTTTCCATAGTCTTATTTACATCCATCCTCTGTTTAAACAATGCTATCACAACCACCCGACTCACTACTGCTGTAAGATTTTTCTACACGTATTATAGGATATTTAACCTGTGTTATACTGGCCATACAGAGTTTTTCGCTTTATTATTTTTTTATGCTGTTACAAGAAACTGATGATGACTACTTATATCAGAGGCGTCTAACCTTTTTGGCCGAAGGGACACCTGCGATCTGCGAATAATTTCGTGGGCCACGTAATAGGGATTACGTTCTAGTTTCTACAACACTGATTAACAAGTTGGTGCAAAAACAGACGACACCGTCACACCAAAACTCCAATTTTAGAAGTGTGTATCATCTTTTTTCCGCCGTGGTGGTAATTGTTTCACACCTCGAAAAAAAGGTCTGGCGCTCAAAATTCCGTTAGAGCACCATTGGTATTCGTTAGCAAAGGTTTCCGAAACTTAAAGAGTGCTGCGTTACTTAAACAAAAAATCCGGTTCGAAACCAAGTGTGTGGTAGTAGTAGTAGCAGTAGTAGTAGTAGACAGTCCAAATCTGCTTGTCTACACATGCGAAAAAAGATGTAAAATAAAAAAAACAATAAAAACAGCAAGCAGCAAAGTCGACAAAATTTTTAATACGATTATGCGAAAACCACAAAAGATAACGTGGATTTGTGACGTCACAAAAATAACTTGAACAATCACTGGCAGCCGTTCGTCGAATGAAGTCGCAATGTGGCGCAAAGAATCAAAAAGGTTGTGTAACCATGTATTAGACAAAGGTTAAAAAAAAATAAATGCCTCCCGATGTTTGCAAAAATCCTTTACATGCCGTCAAATAAATGGCAACAGTAAAACAATTATTTGAAGCTTTTTACCTTTTGCTCCTCTAATTACATGACGATCTGTCCTAACATTATGTAAGAGAACCAGCTGCTAATTTCGCATAATGCAAGTTCACGCTAAATTATACCGCAGGCAACTAAGTTTAATTTACGTCACTTCGAAAAATGCCACCCAGGCCACTCGAAACCTTTCTGCGGGCAACATATGATCCGCAGTCCACGAGTTGGACGTCCCCGATTCGTTTGTTAAAATATATTTTCCGGTGTCTGAAAGCTGAATGATTACCTGTATTTAATTATCTAACGGACGCAGTTTAATAGACGAATTTGACTAAGATAAAAGACTAACGAAATCAAAAACCCAGTTTGAAGATACGAGCTGCAGTGAAAATACAGCCATTACCGAGCAAAACATAATACACCTTGCGGCCATAAATCACCAAGGTAGTTTTCTGATCAAAAACTGCCAGCCAAAATAGCTTTGCTTAATTATAATCAGCTGATCCTGAGCTCGTTTTGCACGAATTAAATCGCAAAAATATTTCACCAATCTGCACTTATGAATTAATAATGCATTTCTTTCTACACGTACACCAATAATTTGAGTCAACCCAACACGATGATGTCCCTTGAGACCACATATCCAAGCAGATCGCAGATTATAAAAAGCTTTTAAGACTAAACCCAATCTTTAAAAAGATAAAAAGCTATTTCCAAACTATTTCAGCATGATGAAACGAATGGCATTGGTTATTCTGCTAAGCTAATTTTCGTTGTGTACAGTGTAAAAGTAATCGTGAACTAAACTTAGTTAACATTGCATACTTGTGTCACGAAAAATTGATTCATTTGTGTGATAAAAAGCTACCTAACTGCCATGGTAGTTGTCTAATGACATCATGAGTATCAATCAAAAGAAATGGTATCATAAAACCACAATTAATGGGAGTATTGTATTGCCAAAAAAGGAGGATGTAATTTTTTCAAACTTAAACCGTCTTCCGGTTATCAACTGTGTTGGTTATTAAATTAAAAAGCACCTTACAAGGTTCATTCAATAAGAACAGTGATAACAATTTGCTATAATCACAGACCCCAACACCATGTAAGGGTTTAAGAGAAAAGGAATAAGTAATCCCAAACAAGAGCTGTTTATCAAACGGATTAAATCTAAACTAGCAAAACACTAAATTTATCACATTTGTTTTCTCAGTAGAAAAATAAACTGAAAAATTCTGCAAAGCCCAGAACACTGAGCAAACAAACTACTTTACAATTGTCACTGTTGGACAGCAAGAATCTTATGGTCAAGATCTGCTAATACACTTTTAAAAGCATAAAAGTGCGAGCTAAAATACGGAAGGATAAGGCAAAGTATTATAAATGCTTAAATCCTTCCGCAGAGCTTGCACATAGAGCAATGCTTCAATCGACGAAAGCCAATTGATCAATATGCACATCGCTTTTAACGACCTGTCATTAACCAGTTCATTTTTGGCCTTGATAACCAGTTTAAAACGCAACTCCAAATTAAAAAGCAATCTACTTAAAATATGATTAATCATCAAAGGAAGCAATTTCAAAATTATGAGCGTGAAAAGTCATTTAGAATGAGAAAATATTGGGTAATAAAAAGTCGCTTTATTGAATGGTTTAGGCTTAAAAAAGGTCTATAGATAAATAACTATCTACGAACATTGTACAACGTACAGTGCTGAAAGTCCATGATAAATTGACATACTATGACGGATTGCTTTTGATTAGTATCATGTGTTCAAACGTAATGCATAGAAAGCACAATGACATAGAGCTACAGCGATTTGGAACTAAAATTAAAAACAAGCGGTTAAACTCACTCGAAAAATTTTTTCCATTGCTGCAGGCATATCCGTGCTTTGCAGTCTCGCTCGATTGCTTACCTGCTCACAAAATCGGCAGCTTAGAAGCAGTTCGCGTAACATGTCCATAAAATATATTTTAGGACTAAAGTTTAGACTTTAATCACACGGTAAGCAACAGCTCAATTGCCACTGGTGCTGGATTAAGTATAGGCTATAAAAGTTTCAATAAAAATGCCCGAAGTCAACCACAGTATCACAGTGACGTGATAATCTTTCGTTCTCATAAAAACCTCACTAATGCGATTAAGTTCTTAATCTAATTTCGTCTAATTGCAGTTTCAAGAGAAAACAAGTGCACGGTCAATTAACTCGGTATTATATAGCATTCATGTTTATCAATTCATATTTTCAAAAGATTCTGACTGCCGCAAAGAATGATAATGGTTAGAGCCAAGAGTCAAAACAGCCTCAAAATTTGTTGTTGTGCCGTTTCATACGCCTTGACACTAACTAGCCTTTACTGCTATTTGAACAAAGATAAACAAGATGGCAAAGAGGTACATCTTGCTATGCAACTATTAGCCTGTATTAAAGTTGAAAAATGTCAATGTAAACTCGTGCAGTGCAAATATGCAATGTAAAGTAACAAAGTGTTAACTTCTACAAATAGAAAAAACGTCAGTTGTCCTTAATTGTTTGCATTTCAGCCCATGATTACACGGTTAAAATACAACAGCGTCTCGAGTTGATCAAATCATTAATGGCTAGTTAAAAACCTTTTAAAACTTACCGCTCCTGGCGAATTTTGAATGTCAGCTGTACCGAAGTGATCTCGAGCATCTAAGCAATGCATACTCGTTACAATAACAAGAGCTATTATTATACTTCATCATAAAAGAGCATTCATGCAATCAGCAAAGCACGCGTTTGCAAGGCAACGCATTACGAAGAGCGGCAAAGACACTATTACGGCATTCGTGCAGAACCAGCAGGCAATCGGAAAACGAAACACAATGATTTCGGCAACTTCAACGTACATACTATGACAGCAAGTAAAAATCGTTTTCAGAAAAGGCAAGCAGCAACATAATTAGTTTTGCATGTGCTGAATAGTTCTAGGCCTACATGTGCACGACGACGTTATTTCCACTGTACTGAAATATCACGTATGTAATGGTGTACCAGTAAACACACAACATTAACTAAGTTCGCTGAAAGATGCTTTTAACATTTAAAAACATATGAGGCACTTGTGCAGAACTTTCTACAGCTGCTTCCGGAGCATAGGTTATTAACTAACAACAATACAGGCTTTTGATTAAATGTTCATCAAAGTTTTTAACCACTGTTTTCACACAGATAGTGCGTCATCAGCAGACAAGCAAACAGAGTATAATAGAGTCGCGGATTCAACTCCAGTACGAGTGCTGCTTGAAAAAGCTTTATTACCACCAGCAAAGAATTCTGAATGACAAGAATTTTTCATGCTGAGTTACCATACTTTGTCTACCTACACCGCATTGGCACAATTTGATTAGCATCAGATAAAGCTATTTGGTTCGTAGCAACACGCTTACCGCCAGCTTGCTTGCTCGAAGATGACTTTAAACTTGGATTATTAGAGTTGAAGGCACTTGAACTGCAGGAATTGTGAGAACCAACCTTGCTTGAACTTGAGGCTGAACTTTCATCACTATAACATACAGAACCAGATACTGTATGAAGAATTACGAGTTATATTTTTATGGCCCTTCATTCATTCATGCGTATGAGCTCATGCTCTGTTTGCATGTCCTACATCAGACTGGGTCGCCACGACGGGTAGACTGCTTGGCCCCACCACCTGTTTGCCATATAAAGATGGAGGCATCCCGTTAAGTGCCTTGCCCAAGGACACAACAAGCAAGCTTGCCGGCTTGTTCTCCACACTGTTCCTTTTGTGCTGCACGCCAAGCAGGAAAGCTGTGATTACCATTTTTTTAAAGTCTTTTGGTATGACTCGATTTGGGAAATGAATCCCAGGTCTACCAACAGCGAAGCGGACGTTCTAACCACTGAGTTATATTTTTACGGGAAAACCTGTGGTCGGTTCTGCATAGAACTGCTGTTCACACGTACTACAGTTGCCAGGATTTCTGGCACAATGCGCTCCAACTTTTAGCAGAGCAACCAAGAAAAATTGTCGTGAAGTACCTTATCCATGGAAACAACGACATAGCGATTAGGGCCTTGAAGTCACAATCATACGCAAGAACAGAAGTAAACCCATGCCGAACGAATTAACGCATCAGATCAAAAAGCTTGAAGCTCAATACTCCACCAAGTTCATTACTGAACTTGATGCAACCGCAAAAAATCAAGACCAGCAAGACTTTAGTCAACAAAGGCAAAAGATCTTGGGTGGTAGGGCAATAGTATCAAGCTAGTAGCCCGGTTCTGTGAGCTGTCATCACTAGCACACTGCACAGCTTTAGCAAACACGGATTTCATGAAACAAAATGACTGAAAAGATCTGAAATTAAATTCTATCCAGCTTTAAATCACAGCTATACAAAACTCCTTTAAAAAATTGCCAAATGTTGCATTATTTAAAGACATTCAACGCTCACTTCGGCTTTAATGTGGGCAAACTAAATTTCAACTCTTAGTGGGGTCATATCATCACAATCGCAATAGCATAAATAGACAATTACTCTACGATGTATTCAGGGAGAGGCAAGGATGCTAAAACCATTCATGTTTGTTTGTGGTTACCCCTCCTCTTCCTCGGGATGGAGGTACGGCACGAACGGCAATTCAGGTTCATGCTGTCAACCTAATTGAAATTAGGCTAGGGGAAAGATGGCAGCCCATTTCGAACCAGTCTTGAGTGACTGGTAGCCCCACCACCAACAAGGCGGACTGCCACTGGTGGGTACCCAAGAGTCGTCTGACATGCCGGGTTAGCAACTTCACAATTGTAATCCGGTGAGGTACCGGTGGGCCAACTGTCTGTCACATAAAGGTGGAGGCGTCCCGTTAAGTGCCTTGCCCAAGGACACAACAAGCAAGCTTGCCGGCTTGTTCTCCACACTATCCCTTTTTTTATGCTGAGCGCCAAGCAGAGAAGCTGTGAATACCATTTTTTAAGTCTTTTGGTATGACTCGACTTAGAGAATGAACCCCAGGTCTACCGACTGCGATGCAGACGCTCTAACCACTACACCATCGCGCCGGTTGAAAAAAAAACCAGCCATCGTGTTTTTTAATATTATCTTTTGAGGTATTGAAAAATTATTTATTATAAGTTTTATTTCAATAAATTCAAACTATCCCAGCACAAAAAATAAAGATTCTGTAGTAACTTTGTCTAAGAAATGCTATTTGAGCCTTAGTGAGCTAGAATAATGAAGCAGCCCGCCCCCAACGCCGTAAGAAACGACCTTTGGGTGACTGCACCGTGTCACAGTAAGCATCAATCTGCAATTATTCACAACTAGCTCGAAACGAACTGCCACTTTCCTCCCACGTGATCTTGATTAGGTTTTTGGTGTGAACCAGGTATCTGCTTCACGCTGTGTCTTTAACCCGAGCCAGTGGGAAGGACAAGCACCACACAACAAAGAAAATGCTAAATACTGGCCTAAATTATGGCACACTCACATCGTTTTATAGCTGTGAGGATGAACTGTATTGGACTTGGAACTCAGTGAATAACCTGACTTTGTCGCAGTGGTGGAACTTAGCTCAGAGCGACTAGAATGAGAATTGCTGACAGTGCTGGAGGACTTGGAGTTTCCTAAATATAAACCAGACTATTAACTATGAGTCATACTTGTACTAAAATTAACTCATCAAAATTACAAATCAACATCAAAATAAGCATTGAAGCATTCATTTGCTCCAAAATAGTTTGCTTCGAAGGTACAAGTAGTATTTGTAATAGACCTTCGCAATGCATTGTTCTCACCATCCTTGTAAGTTCTAGCCTTGTCAGCGGAATAGTTCTTGGTAGTATGGACAGACGTGGAAGCATTACGCGAAGTTCCCAACCACACATTCGGATCACGACCAATCACGTGATGCACTGTCCCCATGTCTCCCAAAACATCTTGGATTCTATTGCTGAGAGAATCTTGCCTTTCCATCTAAAGAAAAAGTAAAATGCTAAAGTAAGGATAATACGCGAATAGCACTGTGGCTGTTGGCAGCTATTTTGATCGTTATGGCCGTTTTCAGTTTTACCTACGAAAGTGACTACGGCAGCCAACACTAAAACGAATAAAACATCCATCCAACGGTTCTAGTAATCACAGAATTAAATACACATATCAACAATTCTATGGACCAGACAGATTATTTAAATATTTCAGAAGCTAAGTGACCTGTAGATTCGCTGTCAGTAATAGCGAACGACTGGTACCAGGTAAATATCTCCGCTCACAGCCTCAGGGAAGTCGTAAATAGTCATGCACAAACAATAATGCATTCTACATTAGAGAGAAAATATAAAACTGGCAATCGTGAACACGTTATCAATAGGTTCATTACAACTGTGAAATACTCCGGCATGTGGGGCAAATCCACTGCTGTTTAACAGATGCTGTAGCATGCAGCATCTACGGGCTGCCATTGTATCAGCCTGCCATGCAGTGCGAAGGCGGGACCAGCATTTTTCATCCACCCCTTAGATTAATTCGAAAGCATAGGCCCCCTTGCATATACCTCTCTTGACATTTTATGAGTTATTACTCGTTGTCACCTAATGTAACAAATCAAGTCCCTCCATCATGCATCTTCTTGGTGCGGTGCTCCTATCGATGAAGTAACGACAAATGGAAACAAAAATAAAGCAGGAACTAACTGTAAATTATGTTTTAACGGCCCAGCAGTACCAACAGCAGGCCTACAGAGTTTCGTTAGCCTTACAACAAAAGTTATTAAACTGCTAGAAATATTGCTACGAGCCAAGAGAAATATATAAAATTTCAACTGCTAGTTCATCAAAAGTAAGAATTAGTATCAAAAATACGACGAAATGATCTAAAATTGTCCCTTTCGTGCTTAGCTAAAATTTTAATTAACTTGTGATCGTGACAATTTGCGTCTCAAACTCTTTTTGTAAGAAAATTAAATCATAAGAAAATGCCGATTACAAACTATAGTTCTAACTCACAGGCACATCGCTGTGTCATACGAAAAGATTAAAAAATAAGATATCTTGGACAATGTGATATCCGACCATTGTTTTGAATCAACAGTTTTGACAATTTGGGTCAAGCGGTCACTTTACTGCCATCTTTGTACAAATATACCATGCATTAACAACAAACGATTTCAAAACTGACAAGCGCTCAGCCTCCAAGGTGTCGCAAGGACAGGCTATATCAAGTTTGGGCGATGTTTAGAATTACAACGCAATGTTTGCACTTGAAACTAGTCGTTTAAAATCAGCGATCACATTAAAAACTCAAATTCCGTGAAAACTACTATTCAGCTTGACGAAGGCATAAGATGACGTTTCGATGCGCATGAAATAGAAGCTAAAGATGTTAAGTCGCTTAAAAATGACTTTGTTTCTTCAGATGCGACTCTACTTCTAGCAAGTAGTCGACATTCTATCCAGTGAACTAACAGCAGCGGTACAACAAGCAGTGATCACAGGGAGCATGGAATAAAGTTAAAGAATACTACATAGTTCCAAAAAACACTCAAAAGACTTGTATATAGGCATTAAAGAACGTCGAAAATTCTTCCAGTAAAGCATGAAGAGACCTCCAAATCTTAGTTAGGCCACTGTTACAGTCAGCACTTACTCAAAGCGAGCAAGTCAAAACGATAAGTGAAGTGCTTTCTAAAAAAGCTGGATCATTGAAAAAAGTTTTTGAACTAAAAGAAGGCGATGGTACACAGTGCCTTGGGCATTCCCCCTCTCTCTTGGATACGGGCAAATCTTTGTCTTCAAAAAACTACGGTATAAAATGCCTGTTCAAATGTCAACACAAATATTTGTAAAATGCGGAATTATGTGGACATGGTATAGATGAAGCGGCCACGACGGCATGGCACATTTACCAGGTAAAAACTCCAGAAAAAGTTTCCCTTTGAAAAACGAAAAGCCATTGAATGTTGCGAATGCTACGTAATTTAAAACGTGCGGTGAACGAAAATGATCCATGGCTTAAGAAATGAAGGCTGTGTAAACAACACATTAACGTCGCAAACGAGCGCTGTTTTCAATATACCCCAGTCGAAAATGTGTAGCACACTAGCAAGTTGTGAGACTTCAAACCGAAACAGTTGTTTCAATGCCTACGCGCTGCCAAGGTGAACCAGTATAAACACATACTAACAGTCACAGCCAACCCTAGTAAATCGGCGATTAAAAAGAAAATTATTCGAATTTAAAAGCAATTATCCAAACAACAGCAGTTAAGTGGCAACAGAAACAAAACAAATCAACTAAATAGCAATTGTAATAAACCCTGTCATGAAAGTGCGGATTGTTGAATTATCTCCAAACTTTTCAATTTCTGTCTAAGTTTCAGTTGACATAACAGCCTCAATATCGCGACAAGCCAGTGTTATAAGGAGCTTGCTGTCAAGCAGTAGTGGATAAGCAGCACAAGAAGCTCCTTCAACAGTGCTATGTCTCATATTTAACCATAATAGTAGGGTTCAATGTATCGTGTATTAACTACCAATAAAAAAATATTCAATCGTTTTACAGCAGCCTGCTGGAAGAGATGTTGACATTAATATTTAGAAGCATTTAGTAAAATATTAAAGCTTTGCAGGTTTTCTTTATCAAGCATAATGCAGTTTCTATTCAAAATCTACGTTACACTAAATTGTGAAGTCTAAAAAGAGCGTCATTATCTGAAACCAATTTGGCTGTAAAACTTACGGGGTAATATATTTCCAGGTCAAATTAACAGAATCACACTTTTGAAGTGGACACTTACGTACAAATATAAAATCTGGTACTGCGGGACAGACCTCAAGCAAGCAATATTCAACGCTTAAGGACCATCGACAAATAAAAATGAAGAAACCAGTAGTGCTTAATGAAAGCCACAATCTGCTTACAAATGACAACTAAAAGGAAGCCGAAAAAGCGTACAGTGCTGGGCTGTGTCAATCAATGCCACTCGCGGTGTCATATTTTAACGTGCAAGTTCTACACACAAATGCATAGGTTGAAGTGTGCCATATGGAAAACACCAACAAAAGGCTATAAATACTACAGTGAGATTCAAGGCCACATCTAATCAGCGTCACCATTCCTACAAGTTGATTTCATGTGATATGCAGTGATTTGGAGACAAGAAACTAAAAATAACTCGCAGCAGTCATGGTGTATGTAGGTGAAATATGCGTCCAAAGAACTACATTTCTGAAAATGGAATTTTTAAAAAATGAAGCAAAGCACAATGACTTGTAGGAGTCAATTAATTTGAGTGAATGCTGATCGTTGAGCTGCGTATCTCATAAAACCGTGTTGATAGGAACGAACTAAGAGTTGTCTTGTTTGAGCAGTAATTTATTTCTGCCGCTAGCTGGGCTTTTATTTACACGAATATTGACGTCACAACGACGTCAATACAACGCCGAATAGGCGGCCAGGCGATACATAAACTTCACGCTGCACCTGAGTTTTAATACTTCATTGTCTGGTCGATAACTCCATGAAGAGGTACATAACACAAAATAGGTAGTCACCCAAAGATTAAGTCAGCGAGTTAAAGAGGGATGGGTACAATAGACACTAGCAACATAAAGTGGTGCCGCGTGCGACACAAAAGAAGTTATAACAACTTGAAGCTCTTTGTAAACTTTTACTTGTGTACTTTGGGTTAGTAAAGAGCAAAGTATGCTTTGACGTCGTACATGGAACTTGCGCTGGATCTGCAGTCGACATTGACGGTAAACAATAACTAGTTCAAAGACAACAAAACTTTCGCATCTCTGAAACGTGACTTGAAAGAGTCAATATGGAAGTTTTCAACCGACACACTCATGGCTAAGAGCATATTGCCGTGGTCTCAGCCATTAGCTTCCGGAACCAATGTGTGACATTACTGTGATATAATTAGCAGCCTGTAGCACTTTCACAAGAAACTAATGACAACAACGAGCCTTCTACGAAAAGCCAATGCTCATTAAATATCTTAAAGGTTTGAAACATCTAAATACGAATCAAAATCGAATAAATAACCAACAGACACTTCAACGATGAGAATTCGCTTTTTTAGCAGCACCAAACAGACAGCATTAAACCTCAGACCACTCACAAATTGCACTGAGGCAGCAATCCGCGTAATAACCGCTGTGATACAGAAACCATGTGAAATACAAATCATGTTTAAACGAAGCAATTTTAGAAGGTTAATCGAAAATAGATTGAAAACGACTGAAATGCAACTGGAACAAAAGTAGATAAATCTATTTCAAATATCACTATAAACACTACATTTTGAAACAAACATTTTCCAATCGATGAATAGTTTAATGAGTCAAACCATGCAAATTTTAGCAAAAAATGGAATTTTTTATCTGTAACTGACGTCACAGTTACGTATAACGCCAGTATCGCCGTAATGATATGTGTAAAAGTGATTTCGCAAATATACGTGCAATGGAAGTGCCTCGCCATATGTGTACCACAATTAGAAGTGACTGCTTACTGTTTTACAACGTGAAACACCTTGGGCAAATTTCACTTCAAAAAGGTAAAGGTTTTCAGCACACAAACACCAGCTAGTCAACAAATCCAGAAAACAGCTTATGAGATCATTGGAAAGTACTGAAAAATCACCCAATTAAGCTACGGAAGCAAACAGTCGATTGAAGAAATTGCTAACTTTTGATAGCAGACAAACATTTAAAAGGGATGCAATTTGCCGAAATTTCGAAATCAAAAATTTGTGACACAAAAATAACTTATTGAAAAAGTGACTATAGGGCACGCATGCTTTGCAATTGGGCAATTCTGACACTAGTCGCCGTAAAGCTGGATGTTTTTTTAGCAATGCCGCGCAAGAGCTGCGCTACCAACAGATTCTGACTCGCCAGGTGCAGTGTGGAAAGCTGAAAACGCGATTATAAAGTCAAATTACGAGGCTAAACCCCAAGCCCAACCAAAAAGATACAAAAACGATTAAAAGTACACAAACACCATTCTCCATTGCAACACTGGCCACTTTCAAGCAAACTAATGAACTAAATAAAGCTTGCATTCTGATTAATCAACTCTTTGTAAGCTTCCACATTAATAACAGATGTGACACATCGTCATTATCATAAAATACAACCGCTATTTACCTAGCAGGAATAAAAACAAGATAGATTGCTCCATGTGAGCAATAAACCTAGGGCATGTCTAACAATGTGAACTCAAAAACACGACGCCAACACTTCAAAACTAAAACACATGGCAAAAGCATTAAAAGAAAACAGCAAACGCATACTAAGACGATAAGTTTTACTTCAAGGCGTCAGACTCGACTTAAAATCTGTATCCACATTTTGCATGTAAATCATTTTGGCATTTTATTGTATGCTCGAAAGCCGTATATTCATAATGTAAACATGGCGTCACCTAAACACTGCATATAATATCGGTCCACTTTGAAACGGGTATTTAAAAGCTTGGAGTGTCTAGCAATGAATATTAAATCATACCACCGAGGTTTGAACCCGGAACCAAGAAATAAGCCGATTAGGATTAACAAAACACAAATGAATTATTCAAAGAGCTCACCATGTTACATAAAAATTGGGAGGTGAGAAAAAGTTTAGAGTCAAAGCCGGATATTGAACTCTGCGAAAACTTAGGGTTCTAATTGCTCTTACGTCAACAAAATACGTCATAAATTGGTGAAATTGTCACAAACAAGATTTCAATAAAGCACTCTAACAACTGCACTCAAGTAGGAGCATCGAGCAACATCTACCCATTTTAACTGCCACAGCACAATTTAAGGGTTCAGTGTAAACCTTGAAAAGCTGTGATCAATCACTTGTGGAAGGGAATGTCGTGTACGTCGTCGCTCAGACTCAGTTTGCTTAAAGTTCGCGATAATGCAAACATTAAAATTGATTGCTACAGGATGTAGCCAGCCAAGGTTACACAAAAACAACAAATTGCGGCTTAGCTTAACGACGAACAATTCAACGAAACAGGCTTATTATAAACGACCCTGGCACATGCCATTATTATAAGATTGACACATACGTTACCCGAATGTCATGTAAATAAGTCATTGCATATTTTCACAAGAGAAACAAAATCACTACAAACTATTCAAGTTTAACAACTCTATGCAACTTAACAAAAATAGATGGGCGGAACTAAGAATAGTTAATCCTAAAAGCTATTGACTTCAACGACTTTAGAAGGGACAGGTAAGTTATAAGAGCAAGCCTATATATTAAGCGTACATTTTTATCAGCTTTACAATCTAAAATTTGAAAGCTTGCAAACCAACCTACAATCATAGATATTCCACACAACTGTCACAGCCAACTTGGTAAATGCTGATTGTAAGCTAAGTCTAACCTTAAAATCACACCATCCCTTCTTTCTTATGACTCAGAGTAATTTATCACCAATTAGAATAGATAAGTGAATTGTATGTACAGCTGTAAAATGCCTTAGAATGCTTCATGTTAGTACATAAAGCGTAGCAAAGCTCATTTTATCAATGTTGTTGAGCCTTATGATAAAATGTTGGTTTAAAAACGAAAAACAAATTCCAACTGCTTGTAATGATGATTGATGCGAAAAAGGTTAACCCAAAACTTAAATACTGCCAAAGTTTTTATCACGCCAGTGACTAAATGATTACTGGTGAACTTATCATTTTTGTTAAACCTATCGCCGATATGGAAGTTGCTTTATGACAGTTTCCTAGGTGTGACAGCCATTTTAATTTATCAAAGAAACACAATGCTCAAATCAAGCAATTCATTTATTCAGCTTTTTCAAACAGTTAATTTCTTGATTGAGAGAGAGGTATAAATAAAGCTGATATAATGTAACAAAACAGCTCTTACTCTCTTCCGTGGCTCAGAAAATGAAGGTAACTCTTCCTTGGGTTCAGCTGCATGTCGTCTCTGTCGCTGCCGTTCCCTCCCAGCATTCATGATATTGCCTCCACAACTAAAAAAACAGATAATATCAATACAGATTATCAATCAGCAAGATGACTGTGGTAGCTGTGAGTAAATTGTAAACAGCACAATCATATTAATGCTTAACCTTAAAAATATGCAAAAGCATTTTATCTGGTGGCATCAAAACAAAACCAAAAATTTTGGCATGTAAAGCAAAAATCTTGATGCTACGTTATCATGACCAAAATTGAATTTGAGCTTTAAAACACTAAGTAGCTTGTTAAAGTAAAAGTAATGCAACATCATAAAGTATAATTACCTCAGTCGAGCCAAAGTAAAAGTAATGCAACATCATAAAGTATAATTACCTCAGTTGAGCCATATAAAGTTCTGATGGCTGATTCAACACAGCCAGCAATGAAAAGCCTTCTTCATAAACACAAATAACTGAACATATACACACACTGCAAGGCACAATGACTGATTCACTTAGATCAGTTTTTATTAATCTGAACAATAAAAGTATAATGTAAAAGAGCAAAAGAAATATCAATTAACCGCAAAATAACACTTTTGAAAGGTCGACACTGTGGTCGAGTGGATTGAAGTGCTGTTTATGAGGACAATAACTGTGCATTTCAACTTCACAATGGTTGTGCTACTGTGGATTTAACTTCTGCTTGTGATTGGCACACTGCACCAGTAGTACTAGTAACTTCAAAGTGGGTCTGAATACAGCAATGTTTTAGCATTACTACTAAAAGATTTTTTTGTCACCAAAGGACAAAAATACATAATAAGAAGGTAGTGGCAATTTTACTGTCAATGCCATTTTACTGTCAATGCCATTTTACTCTTGGAATCTAATTTGCCCAAGAACATTTGATATTGGTCAATTTCAATAATGTAGCAAAAATGCGACTTCTAGACGTTGGTGATTGGTCAATCTCTATGATGTATTAAACACATGACTTGACAAAATCTAAATCCTCATTATACACTGCCTATGTCAAAGTACCCTGCCTGCAACAGCTTAAACCTGCAATCATTGCACTTGAAGCAACAGCACTATTCACTACACCACAACATCACTCTGTGTAACAAACCAAATGCATTTATTTCAAGACACACAAAAGTTCAACAGAAAAATAACTACTTCCTTAATAAAAAATACATCACAAATATTAAAAGTTACCAACAGATTAAGATCATGCATTATTTATAAAATTATGCAAATATATAATGTGTCATCTAGTTATTTCAAAACTGCGACCAAGCAACAAGGCAGTACAGCAGTAGATATGTTGACTACTACAATGACAAACTGAAAAACTTCATGACTACCAGCAACTTTCACATTTGTATCTCAACAGGCTATATAGGTTATTTCCCTTAATTTGTCACCTGTTTAGAATAACCTAACATCAAGCAACCCAAAACAAAGATACGAGTAGTTGCAAAAAAAAAACAAGTATGGTCTTGGCAATTACCCAACAAATAAGTAAGCCTATGTATTTGCTGATACTGATATCACATCACTTGCTTTTTTAGTGTTTTATGAGAAAGAAAAAATAACTTAGCCTACATTTAATATTTCTTTGATATTTTACTGCTCAAATAATTAACATTTGAACATGATCATCCAAGCCTCTTGAGCAAATTACACCAATGGCTAATTACAAAAATGAAATGAAAAACCTTATGAGCAGCTAACTACAGTTTTCACTTTTAAGTAATAGGCATTATGATTGGCAACTATACATTCTGGATCTTGTTAAATAAAGTTATCTTCTTGATACCAGTTTTGGAATAAAATACCTGCTTTCTTGTGTGGTGCAATTTTGAAACTTTTGGGCTGAATCGTGTGTAATAGCAGTAAACATAAAACTTGAACTGGTGATAGGATTTTTCATCCACGTATCGTTCATACTTAACAGTTAAACAAGAGCCGGCTCATGTTCTGGTAATTATTGACAAACAAAGAGCAGTTGGCTTCTTTAGCATTAGGCTGTAAGACCATTATGTACCCTGCATCTACTGGTCTAGGCTGTGTCACTAGTTCGCTATGCAAAATGACTATCATCTTGCTTACTGCCTGATAACTAGTTGCTGATGGCGACTAGATAGCTGATTAGACAAGCACATAACAAAATATCATATAACGTTAACCTTGAAAATCTAAACTAGCTTCCCAATCAAGCCTAGAGCAACCTAGACTGAACAAAACACAAGGCCAAAAATATTAACTTCGCAACACAAATCATAAGATACCAAAGTCATATTTAAGAAACTAGGGCTAAACATTTACTCCATCTAGCATGCTATCCTACCTATGCCTAATTTTGTGGTGAACCTGGTAAAATTACCCTATGAAAAACAAAATGAAATTGTCGGTCACCAACTGCACTGAAGAGACCTGATAGGTCGAAACAGTGTCACTGTCTGCAAAATGAAATCTTTATGACGTAGGTGTCAAAGGTTAACCGGCAATCACTGAACCATGTTGTTTCAATACGGTAGTGCAGCGTTTCCTAAACTATGGGCTGCGACACACAGGTGGGTCATGGATAGGGTTACCATACGTCCCGCTTTTTGAGGCCTTGTCCCGCTTTTTTGATCGAAAATCCCGCTTTTTGCTTCAGTGAAAGACAACGGATTTAAACAAATTTGTGGACATTTCAATTAATTCTCCAACCAAAGCGGGACGGTGAGATGCGTTTGCAGACTTGATTGTCGTGGCAAGGATGCAGTTCTGATAACGAAGATAAAAATTGGGGTGATCTCCAAAAAAAAAAAAAAGGTCCACGCCTGGTCGGAAACAACATTTTTACACTTTTGGGCTTGAAAATGACACAAAACGTTGAACTAACAGGCGATGACCTTTTTTTTTTTTTTGGAGATCACCCCAATTTTCGTCTTTGGTTTCAGATCTGCAACGTTGCCTCGATCATCAAGCCTGCAACCGCATCTCACCGTCCCGCTTTTGATGAAAAAAATGTTGGAGGGGCCATAAATATTGTCTCGTGAAAATTCGTCATCCAATGTCCCGATTTTTGCTTTTCAAAATATGGTAACCCTAGTCATGGACGCAATTTTAATGGGTCGAAGAAATCATTCAAAATTTAGATTAATGCATGCTTTGTCTCAAATAATTTAAATGAAAATTAGCATCTTAATAATGTATTTCGTTTTCACTGTACCATTTTCCAAGTACTTCGAAGTAAGGGAGATGTGGGACCAATGAAACAGCGCAATAACTTACCCCTTATAAAACATAAAATAATGATTTTTGTTTAATTGAAACGAGATTTAGATGCCGTTTGAAATTATGGGAGGTAGTTCAAAACAAAGTTCTTTTTCACTAGATATAAGAACATTGATACATTTGCTAATTTTTAGTAAATTTAGACAACTAAAGTCTGGAAAAAGTGCTTTGAAAGTTTAGGCGGTATGATAATCATATTTAGTTGTTGTTAAAGTTATCTTACTACTGTATCTAATTAACAAAATTGAAATTTTAAATTCAAGTTTAAAGTTGTTTGCTAAGCTATAAAATAAAAATGGCTGCATGTGGAACCTATGAAACAGATGTCTAGGGGACCTTTGTTACACTGTTTCATAGGTCTCACATGTTGTTTTTCTAATATTTTTCAGTAATAATGCCGACGTTTAAAAAAGGCCTTAAAGGCAAAGGCATTAAAGGCAAATTTAACACTAACGATTTATCTAATGCTGTGAAAGATGTTATGCATCATCACACTAGTTTAAGGAACGCGGGAGAAGATGGAATGTAAACTTTTGCACTTTGTCACGCTATGTTAAGCAAGCTAAAACGAAAGGAGAAAACTTCACTATCCATGAAATAAGAGACTATCCATGAAATAAGAGACAACATGGGTACTACAAACTATACAGTTGCTTAATTAGCATTTTTTTTCGGGCAGGTGTTTGCTGACGATGAGGAAGTAGCTCTGAAGAACTACATTGTAAAAGCATCCAAGCTCTATCACGGGCTAAGCAACCATGATGTCAAGAAATTAGCGTATGAGTTTGGAATAGCTAAAGATCTTTCTATTCCAGCCAACTGGTGAAAAAATAAAAGTGCTGGAGAGAATTGGCTTAAAGGATTTAGAGAAAGGCATAAAGGTATATCACTTAGGCGCCCTGAGGCGACAAGCTTGGCCCAAGCTAGTGCATTTAATAAGCATAATGTTGAAGCTTTTTTTTCAAATTTACAACAAGTTTTAACTACAGCTGCTACAAGAACAATTTCTCCTCAAAACATTTATAATTTAGATGAAACTGGAATTTGTACAGTCCAAAAACCAAAGCAAATTTTTGCAACAACTGGAATAAAACAAGTGGGTCGAATTACATCAGCAGAGCGTGGGGAAAATGTTACACTGTGTGCATGCATAAATGCAATTGGCCATGCTTGGCCCCCAGTTTACATATTTCCACGTGTGCATTTCAAAGAACATATGCTTAAAGGTGCACCATATGGTAGTCTTAGTTTGAGTGCTCCTTCAGGGTGGATGAACAGTGACCTATTTTCTCAGACACTGCTTCACTTTATTGGTCACATGCATGTTTCAAAATCCAACCCGGGACTACTAATTTCAGATAACCACAGAAGCCATCTTGGTCTAGAAATCATCCCCCTTAGTGAAAAACGTGGTTTGGCAATATTAACATTTCCTCCTCATTGCAGCCACAGACTGCAACCACTGGACGTAGCAGTTTTTGGACCCTTTAAGACCTTTTACAACCGTTTCTCTGATGTTTGGACGACAACAAATCCGGGACGGTCAATCAGCATTTACGAAATTGCTGAACTTTCTGGAGCAGCTTTCTCAAAAGCGTTTAATCTTGAAAACATTACTTCAGCTTTTTAGGCTACAGGAATTTTTCCTTTAAACCCTTTAGTCTTTACAGAAGACGACTTTTTGCCTTCTTACATAACCGAAAGGCCCAGCTGATCGTCTGAAAATGCGGCGTTTCAACATACCACTATAGCTGATAAAGAAATTTTGTTGAAGTTGCACCTCCATTCAAGAGTTTCTGCCACTACAAGTAGACGACCATTTAAACAGCAAAAGTCGGCTATTATTACAAGCAAAAGTGAAAAGCTTAAACGTTTTCCCAAGCTAGTTTTAAGTTCAAGTGAGGATGATGAGGACAATAATGACCTCTTGCTTGATTCGACTAGCGATGAAGAGGAACCTCTTTCTACTACCTCTGAAGAAGATGTTGCTGAAATAGAGAACTTTGTCCCTTCAATGACCTTTGCAGTTGTAACAGTTTATTCAAATGCCAACAAATACAGAAATTTTGTTGCTCAAATTATTAGGGGACCAGATGCTAATGAAGACTATGAAGTAAAGTTTTTGAAAAGATCACCCAAAATCAAAAATGTTTTTTTATTTCCAGAAACGGAGGATTTGGCTTCTGTTAGTCACAACGACTTGGTTTGCATTTTGGAACCCCCCTCACCTGTAGCTACCATATCTCGTTTATCACATGTTTTTAAATTTTCAAAAGATTTGGTGCAGTTCAATATTTTTTAAATATAATTTTTTATTTGGTTCGTTTTTTTATTAAGTTAAATTCTCGACTGCCAGTGCTAATCCTATTGCATTAATATTCGTCAGAAAGAGCATCTGTAATATAAAGTTTTCAGCTCCAACCACTCTAATGTTCAGCTCTTCCCACATCGTCCAACCCCTTAAAATAAGAAAAAAAATGACAAAAAAGGTTTTTTTCATCTTTAGTTAACTACACCCTCAAACCGCGGCGTAATATTTTGTATATATTTCTTTTTGGTTTGCATGTGTGCTTTAATGTTCCATATTTGTTGATTATACTAAATTTTTGTTACTCAAAGGCTGAAAATTCGTTAAAAATAAACATGTTTTTTATTACAATTTTGTGTGTCATAGGTCCCACAGGGGTGGAACGTTTGAAACAATTTTTTGTGGTACTTTATTAAGCAATATAAAGACTTCCAAAAACGTTTAGACGTTGTAATTGATAACAATGACAGCTCTATAGGATTAAAGGGCTTGGTGAAAATTTTATAAAAATTACTTCTTTATTATCTCGATTAAAAACTAAATATTCAATATTGTTTCATTGGTCTCACATCTCCCCTACATGTAGAATTATGTGGCACTCGAAAATTTATGTTTTAAAAAGTGGGTGGTGACTTGAAAAAGTTTGGGCCCCACTGCGTTAGAGCATGTTGTAAACCAGGATCGGAAACCTTTTTAGTCGTGGGCCAAAACCAAACTCACAATGTCTCGGCGGGCAGTAATAAATTTTCACCAACACTTTTGCTGATAAAACGTGTGATTTTTAGCAATTTTGTTTTTGTGACAGCTCATTGAAATAACTCTTGATTTTGACAACTCATGACAAAAACCAAATGCATAAAAATATTTATTATTATTGTTATCACAACATTAATGAGATATTTGATTGTTTTGGGCTTGAAAGTTTATTAAGATCCAGTGGTAAATTGGAAGTGGCTATAAGCATAACATTTTTCAAGTGGCCATCATTCAGTTGCCTTCTTAACTTGCTCTTTGCGTCTTTCATTGACGAAAACAGCTGCTTTCATCTTTTTGACACGAATGATTAGTTGGGATATTGTTTGCATTTAAGATATATGTTTTAAAAGTCAAGCAGTAATACATTCTCAGCGTGGAATCTTGATTTTAACTCGTCGCTGCACTGAAGCTCAACTAGTTCCATTTGGTATTTCTCTTGAACTATGTCCACCTGTACACCAAAGGGAGCAGTAAACAACTTCATATTATTTTCTAGAGAACGAATGCTACTAAAGCGGGACGAAAATTAAGTTTTTAGATGTCAAATCACAGAAACAAATTCAGTACTGCTGGTAGGTTTGTTCTGTTGAAACGGCTCAAATGTAACTCCATATGTCGTGTATCAACTGGTGCCTTCCTTGAACCTGCAGATTCAACTTGTACAAATGAGACGTTACATGGACCGAAAATGCCGAATTATAAACCCATTTCTGATAGTGAAATTCTGCAGCATTAGTGTTTTTTGTTCAAGAAAGTTTGCTATTTTTTTCCTCAATGTGTATATTCTTTATTGCGTATCACCTGGACTAAGCCAGCGGACATTGCAGAAGGAAAGTTTACAGTCTTCACCACTCTATCCACCAAGTTTTTTAAGTTGCTATTATTGCTACTAGCAATACACCGTTGAACATAATAATACAATATATTTAGAAAATTCAAACGTTTTCGGCGCTACATATCGCCCTCATCAGGATCTATACACAAATATTTACAACATTAAAACTTTCGTTGAACGAAAACACAAAAAACATAAAGTAACTTGAAATAGTTCTGATAAAAAAACAGTAAAGCTTCATTCTACGGTCTTCGTAATTGTCTGGTCACTGCTAACAAAAAATCTGATAATAGAAACAATTGCCTGCTAGGAGTTAATCGGATTTAAGGTTTTGTAAATAATTGTTTCAAATGAATGGAAATTACCGTAAAGTTCGGTGCAAAATTGTTTGGTTAAATGATTAAATAAATATCTTTGATTAAAACACGTTTAGTAAAAATGACGCTCCATTTGCATAGAGTTGTTTGTTTAGCACAGGGTTACTTCTTTTGATGACCAAGGCTTCATGGATTTCGACTTCGTAGGATGTTTGGCATTTTTGATTATTTCAAATTGTCCCATGTTATTCGGCTGAGTTTTGCATGAACTGCATTTTTTTATATGTTCTTTGATGGCACTTTTACTTGACCTTGAAACGTTTAGGTGCTACCCTGCTCTTATACTCAAATGTCTTGCGGACGTACCAATGTACGTGACGTTCACATCACGTGAACAGGTAAACTTATAAACGACATTTGAGTTCAAGACCAGAGGAGTTTCGCTTTTCAAAGAGAAATATTCCTGCACTTTTGTTGTTTTGTAGACGATTTTTTTTAAGCTCGTTACCTTTGCACACAACGCTTCCTGGTGAATAGGACACTATAATTTCTCAATACTGCTATTAATTTTGTCGTTTTCCATGTGTTTGTAAAGTAAAGACAAGACAACTCTATTTTTTCCTATCATTGATGAGACTCCATCAGTTGTTATTGACACCAGTCTGGAGAGATTTAGATTCTTGGCTTCAAGGAATTGAAGTAATACCTTTAGAACATCGGCTCCTGTAGTAGTATTTGTGGAAATTAAGTTCCTTTGAGCAAAAGCGTGCTGACTGAACCCCAATTGCTGGGTACTATGGCAGTCACAAAGGAGGAAGCACGGCAGTAATGTTTTTATTGCATTGATGTTAAACTCCATTAACTTAATTGTGTCACACAATCAAAATTACGTCCGTCCTCTACGACGATCAACAGCGAAAAAGAAGTGACAGACAGCCAGAACACGTCCGGGTCCGTCTGCCACGACGATCGACGAAGAAAAAGAGCATAAAATCTCCGACCACATGATTGGTAACAAAATACTGCACGCGTCACCACGAACTTGGTCGGTGCACACGTGTATGTAACCATGACACTGCACACGTCACATGAACAAAAACATAGGATAAACAACCTAATGGCTGGAAAGGCAAGCCGACCAACGAGCTACCATGAGAGGACAAAAAATAAACATATCTAGCCCTAATAACAAAGAAAAATAAATGCGTGTGATTTTAGAACAAGCAATAATAATAAATAAATACGCGTTGTAATATCACTGCTAGATTGCCGGAAAGCCATGCAGGCTTGGATTCCTGGCGTAAGGACGGTTACATCGCCCAGTCCCGTAGCACTCCAACTTCGGGCCCCCCCCAAAGTAAGCGCAAGAGCTCCTGCGCACAGGTCATATCACTTTAGAGGTGTAAAATTGAAAAGCTGCATTAAGAAAATACACCACAATTTGTACATAAGTAAACAGGCTAATGTCAGAATAAAGCATGCCAATACCGAAGGTGCAAGTCATAAAAAATTCGGCACCGATGCCAGAGTTCAGTAGGACATTTATGCAGTCACTGCGAAACGAAAGCAATGACACTGAAAAACATGAAAAAGTTATAAAAACACAGTATCATTTAAATAGTCTGGAGCGAACCTTTTTGTTCGCAAATGCTGTTATGACATTGTCATAATCAAGGGATCGGGCGCAGTCATTTTCGATTGACAACATGGCTAATGAAGATAGTCTACTGTCTGTCATAGACGTTCTATTAAAAGTTTTGATCAGTTTCAATTTGCTGAAGCTTCTTTCAGCGCTGGCAACAGTCACGGGGCAAGTTAGTAAGATTCGAAGTGCGATGTACACATTCGGATACAATTCAAATAAATAAGTCTTTAGAAGATAGTTCAGAAAGTCTTGAGCCGTATTGAGATTGCGTTTTTTTTGTAAAATTAAAACAAACCGCTGTAGCTCAGCGCTCATTTCATCAGAATCAATGTCACCGAACTTTTTTTGGAACTCTTTACAGCAAGTAAGAAGAGCATTTTCTTGTTGCACAAGCAAAAGTTTGTCTCGTGTGTACAAAAACGAAAAGGCGGAAGAAACCTCACGTAACAAATTAAAGCGCTCCTTTATTGACATAATAGCCTGGTCTACTAATGGATAGAAAAAGTTGCTTTTAAATTTCAGTTCAGGAGTAGCTCGTTGTTCCTCTTCACCTTGGTAATCAAACAATCTTCTTTTCTTTCCACTTCTTGACGGAGGAAAAGAAGGATCAATATCCAATTCCTGTGCTATTTCAACAGCAGATGTTGCGGCACTGTCATAACCCGTTGTGCGATAGTTTTGCAAAAACTTTTCAGTTGCCTGGATTTCCGTTTTCATTGTATGAAGGGAGATTCCATACGATTGAAGAATCTTGCTTGCTTTATTGACTTGGAATAGGATATCATACCAAATAAACACCGACAAAAGAAAACTCCATTTTGATAAATGAGCTATCAACGATTTTGTTTCTGAGGCAGCTCTTCCATCTTTTCTTTCTATGGAAATGGCTTCCAAGTCTTTCAGTGCCAGCAACATCTCTTTTAAATTGTATCGAAGAGGTTTGATGCATTTAATTCTGCTTTCCCAACGAGTATCAGATTGTGACTTTATGGACAGCTCCACATGTTTCTTCAAAATTTCCCAACGCTGAGCAGAGGAAGAAAACAGCACATACAACCTTGTAAGTACTCCAAAAAATGTCAATGCTTCCGTCGATCAATTAGCACTGTCAACAACAACTAAGTTAAGGGTATGGTTTGCACAGGGCACGTAAACAGCTTTGGGATTGATGTCTAGCATTCTTGCTTGGACCCCAGAATGTTTTCTTTTCATGTTAGCACCATTATCATATGACTGACCTCGACAATCAGACAATTCGAGTAGCAGTTCGGTCGCTTTTTCTAAGAAAGCGTCCAACAAGCCTTTCCCAGTACTGTCACTTATTCTCAAGTAGCCAAAAAATGTTTCTTTAACAACAGCAGTTTCTTCATTACATAGTACATAACGGAGAATGACAGACATTTGTTCATGATGTGACATATCTGGAGTGCAGTCCAAAATTATAGAAAAATATTTTGCCAATTTCAATTGCTGTAAATTTTCTTTTTCAACTTCTGTCGCTAGCAATTCAATTAGTTCATTTTGTATGGTAGGACTCAAAAAGTGATCTTTAGTGTTTTTATTCTCGATTCTGTCTTGAAGCTCTTTTAGGATCGGATCGCTTCTTGCCAAAAGCTCAAATATACCCAGAAAATTTCCATTGTGAGGAGATCCTAAGACTTCTTCAGATCCTCTAAAAGCAAGATTCCTTTCCGATAGAAACAAGGCAATGTCGATAAGTCTCTCTAAAACATTTCTCCAAAAACGTCTTTCATTGAAAAAAATATTCATCTCGCGTTTGTCGATAGTGGATGAATTTCTTATCCCTTCAGCTAGCAACATCCATTGACTGCAGCATTCTTGGTGGGAAATGCCGTTTTCATGGTCTTTCAGTTTTTTCGAAAAACCCTCCCATGTATTTATACCACTACAAAAGGGGCTTAGTGTTTTTCCAAATAGCTTACAACAAAAGCAAAAAACTTGATCTGATTCCCCACAATAAACTAGCCACGACCGTGAAACACTTTCACCATTAGGTAACACACGTTTATAATGGTTGGAGGAAAAACGTCGCCTTGGAGTTGTGTTATTATATGGAAAATTCATTATTAGTTGATGTGGTCCACGCTTTACTATATCACATCGTTGAGCATCAGAAATACTTTCAGGCCATTTACATGGGTCATCAGGGATAGGGGTAAATTGAGATTCAGTTATTTTTGATATTGAAGGTTGCGTATTGGCAGGTAAATCACAACTTACATTTTCTGGAAATTCACAATCACTTTGATGCTGATCGTCATAGTCTTCTTTTTCTTGTACACTATAGTTTTCTTCATCCCTCTCGGTACTAGTGCCAGGTCTACTCTGCTCAGTAATCTTGAAAAAATCTGTCATCTTGGGCAATTTCGCTACAGCATCTCGAGCAGTGGCTGCTTCTTTTCTCTTTTGAGCACCACTTTTTGAACGTTTCATTCTATACAATGTCAATAAAATACTTTATCTGCACTCTGCAGTGTATATATATTGTCCCGGTATTTATAGCCAAACAGAATTCCAGACCATTCTATGATTGTTGCGTAACAACGGCATTGTTAAGTCAATCGAATATTCAAGATTCTACCAGAAAATCAATCGAAATATTCTAGATTCTGCGAGATAAAATGACGTTGCATTCACTTATGATGTGACAAGCCAATTTCTTCCTACAGTTTAAATCGGTTGTAAACAAGTCTGCTGAACTGAAAATAGTCACGTAGCCAAAAAGCAATTTTAGACTAACTTGGGCCCCCAAAGTTGGCCTGGGCCCCCCCCAATTGGGGGGTTTGGGGGGCGGCTGCTACGTCTCTGACATCGCCAGGCGTGCGAACTATAGGAGCACGATATATTTTAAACGGAAATAGCCGAGCGGCTACAAACCTGACGGTAAATACTTCGTCAGTTAATATTACTTTATCAGTAAAATCGTAGGGCAAAGCAGCAACGGTACACGAGCTGGGCATCAAAGTGGGGACGCAAAAAGTTGCAAACTAGCAAACACAGCTCTAACAGTAAACAACTAGAATCACACACATCGGCGGGAGCAAAGTGCCAAGCCGCCGAAAGCAAGCTAACAAAAAAAATATAAAAAAAAGACAAAAAGGGGTGTTTGGCATGGCAGCTCGATGAGGTGCGAGGCGCACACGCTACATATTCTCCACAGGAATCAGTTCTACAAACACTTCAAGAACACGAAAATTTTCTTTTATTTTTCGCGCACGAATACTGCCAACCGAGCTGTATCTATGCTCTCTTCTATAGCTGTGAAAAAGAACTGTTGTTTTTCAAAGTAATCTTTTTGGCTAGATTTTAAGTTCTCAGACATCTCTTCAATTCGCGGTGTTGCGGTTCTTGCAGAAACACTGACATTTGGAAATATCTCTTTTTTTTCTTCAGACATATGGTTTCAACAACAACCATAACACATTATTTGGCGAATTCACCATCGGTAAACGCTCTCTTGGTCTTCAGGTATTATCTGTGCTAGCAAGAGTATTACTCCACGATTCAGTCGTTTGTCTTTGGATTACAAAGCTCTGCTGTTTTAAGCTATTTTTAAGTCGATCTTGCTTCACCGACACACTTGGAAAAATTTGAATGCTTAAACATTGAATGCTTGTGTCATAATGGCGCTTTATAATGAACTTTTTGTCAACAGCAACAGAAACACTGCAAATTAAACACGTAGGTTTTCCAAAATGATTTGTAAAAAACTAATTGTCTTCCCATTCTTCATTAAAAACTTTGCACTCCACATCAACTTTTCTGCGTTTTGATAACATTTTAAAATTGCCAAAATATATTAGAAAAATATGTTCACTAGATAGTATTAACCAAACACAATGGCATGCACATATGAAACAGCAACAACAGGAAAACGATCTCTATTACGTCAAAATGAATCTGGAGCGTGAGTACCGCACGGCGGCGTGATCGCCGAAAGTCCTGAATAATCAGCTGCTACAGGATTGCCACAATTTAAAAAAGGTCGAGAAACGGATAATTTACATTGGCGACCCGGATCCGGCCTGCGGGCCGTAGGTTGCCGAACCCTGTTGTAAACGAACGCTTTATCACGAATAAAGCCTTAACTTTGTGTTTTTCGGGTTGCCAATAGCGTGGAGAAAGGGTCCAAGAAGTAGTTATAAAACTGGTTTCCAATAGGGTCAAAATTTTTCTAAGTGCCGCGACAGAAAAAAATGTTGTTCCCCCTTGCCCTCATCTACCAGAAAAAGGGCAAACAAAACGCTTTTAAAAAGCTAATCTCCAGTATAATTTTTACCTCGAAAAAGGCTCAACAATCTCCCAAAAAAATTCTAATCCTTACGCAACTGATTTTAACCTTCAAAAATGTTGGAACTGGTCCTAGGTCCGCCACTCAAAGTTCCTGCTGGTAATTAAAAATTAATATTTTAGTAGTGACAGAGCTAATCCAATTTTTTCCCATCACAGCTGCTAAAGAAAAATTTAACGAGATCACAGCCTACCAAAAAATAAGCGACGGCAATTACATTAAGAAAAAGTCAAAAATTGTTTACAGGAGCACGGCAATCACACTTGAAACAAAGCAAATGAACTCAAAACTTCGAAGAAACAGAGCACTCATACAATCACCGACACACAAAAGCATAGGTATTTTCTGTAAAGTTTGAAAGACTCAGACTCAGATGGGCAGTAACTAAATACATGCATCGGTTTCAAATTATCATTGCTTGAAAGTATCAGTATCGATTTATTCTGTTCTCCTGTATCCTCAATCCACATAGTTTTGGCGATATCTTTAATTTATTTAATATTGATCAAGTTGAATTCTAAGTAGGCGAATGTAACGAAGACATTATCACATTTACACCTTTTTGATTGTTGATTAGGCTACTTCACAGGAGCTCTGATCAAAAGCGCTGGTTATATTCATTCTTCCTTATGTGCTTCAAATGGTACCACTTTGATCAAAGCTTATCAGCCGTCAATAAATTGTAATACTTTACAAGTTTACATAACGTACATTAATTGAGTTTATTAGTTTTGAGCAGCAACGTATACTATATACAACGTTAGTAGAGGGCACCTTCGGCAGCACTATTTGAAAAAAGCGAGGGAGCAATAGGTTTTCTAAATTTTAGTAAGTTAACTGAGCTGAACGATTGATTACAGTAAACAGCCTTCAGATTTGGCTATAAGTATGTTAATTTTTCTTTTTTCTATTACTATCTTACCCAAAAATTCTACATAAACTTTGTCTTGACCCAACCCTCTGCTACCTTTGTCAACAAAATTTTACACTAGATTTAAAATGGTTAAAAAGCATAGTTACGTAATATAAGTGAATTTTGAGCAAACTGCAGACATTGACGCTGTTTCGACCTATCAGGTCTCTTCAGTGCAATTGATGAAAGCTTCTAGCTATCGATGACCAACTGCAATAAAGTAGAAAGCCTATACTTCTCGGTGACTAACTGTACTGAAGGGACCAGAGGTAGAAACAGTGTTACTGTCTGCAGTTCGCTCGTTAGTAAGTTTATTGGAGCATCAAATAAAAATAATTTGAGTTTATCAACTAACCTTCTGTAACAACTTACCCAGATTTCCCAATGATAATATTGCTAGCTTGCGGTAGTAACGATTGAGATTTGCGTTCATAAAATGGATTAATGATGTGCATATCAGAAATTATTTTTCAGGTCGGCAACGATTTAGCCGGCTAAGAAGTATCATAGGTTGCGTTTCGGGAAGCTTCACGCCCAATAATTAAATCGAAGTTAATTGTAACCCTTCGTTCCATCAAGCCTATGCTTTTTGTGATATTATACTGTTGTTGTTGTCAGGCGACTTCTTGAAAGGATGAGGGCGTGGAGCTCCAGAAGCCGAGCGACTCCCCTTAGATTGAACCAGAGCCGTAACTACCACCGGTGCAGGCGGTGCGGCGCACCGGGGCCCCGGAGTAAAGGGGCCCCGCAAGGGGCCCCTTACTGTAATAAAAATATTACGTTGAAAAAGTAAAACTTATTGTTTTCATCTATTTTTTATATTTAAGTAAAACTTATTTTTTCATTTAATTTGCACGTGTAATTTTTTCGCCCAGCATTTGAGTTTATTGCGTCTTGCGTAATGCCATGAGTCGACTCGTTGCCTTCTTACGGGGCCCCTTGGAACGTTAGATTGTTTGCCATTACTGTAATACGTACTTTGTATTGTTTGCGATTAATACTTTGTGACGAAATAAACGATTCACAAGAATCAGTTGCAACACGCGTACGTTTTCATTTCGAGTTAGTACAGGTGGCAGAGTATAGACCAGCAAAGTGACGCTGAATGAATAAAGTTCATGAAGTTTCAAGACTTTACTAATTTATTGACTAAATTTCATTAAACTTTTTAGATTTTGAGTAACATAAAATACTGTATTAGAAAACTCTAGTTATGAAAAGAACTTACAAAAGTGGCGCACAAAAACAGCGTGATAAGAAGAAGAAATTAGCTGAGGCTGCCAGAAGTTCTCGGAGCTTGAGCTCGTGGTTAGGACATCAGAGTCGCCGCATTCAATCAGAAACATCCGAAAAAGCTGCGCGTAATAGAGATGGTTCGACAACAGCGGAGGCCGATTGAGTTAGTTCGGCAACAGCAGAGGCCGAGCAGGTTAGTTCGGCAACAGCGGAGGCCGAGCCGGTTAACGAAGATGTATGCACAACAGCAACGCAAAGCATAGAATCAGAAACTGTTCCACAAAAAAGTTGTAATCCTGAAGCTTTAGTGAGTCTTAATGATAGTGACTTTCCCACCACTATTACAAACCCGGAAATCAAAAGAGCGATAATTGCGGCAGGTCCGACGCAACCTGAAGGACCTTTCCCAAAAGATCCACCCCAAACCGGTCGTTCATTTTCTAATTCTTACTACAGCTTTATAACGCAATCCGGTGTAACGTTACGGAGATTTTGGTTGTGTTATTCACGAAGCATCGACCGTGTTTATTGTCAGCCCTGTTGGTTATTTTCGTGTAAAAATGCCCCTCCAAGCCGTCCAGGGACTTCTTTTTCTCACCAAAACCCGTGGGGCACAACGGGTTTGAATGACTGGGGTCATTTATCGCAGCGGATTCGAAGTCACGAAACCTCCGCAAGTCATGCGGAGGCATGTGTCGTATACGAGCAATGGCGAAACAACAAGACAATCGAAGAAACATTGCACGTGTCCTTACTAGAAAAAACAAATTTTTGGCAAAAAGTTTTGGAAAGATTATTAAATGTTACTGTGATGCTGGCAATGTGTAATTTACCCTTTCGCGGGTCCACTGAAGAAGTGTCGAACGAAAACAAGGGCAGCTTTCTCTCTATCATTCAGCTCATCGCCAAATATGACAGTGTATTAGACAAACTTTTACAACTTCCTAAAGGTTCTCCAAAATATCTAAGTCCGTCGATACAAAACGAACTAATCTCATTACTGGCTGGACAAGTCCTCCAGGATATTAAAATCGAACTCCAAAGCGCTCCGTTTTTTGCCATCATTCTTGATACCACGCAGGATGTCAGCAAAAAAGACCAATTAAGTGAAGTATTTCGTTACGTCAAGATCGCTTACCATGATGATGGAACGCCACGCGAATTGCAAGTTATTGAAGCGTTTACCTCATTTACCGAAGTCGAAGATTCATCTGCGATCGGATTGCACAAACTAATAACTAATTCCATTCAGGAAAAAGGGCTTGATATATAAAACTGCCGCGGACAAGGATATGACGGCGCTGCAGTGATGAGCGGGAAGTACTCCGGCTTGCAAAAGAAGATTCAAGATGTTGCTCCACATGCTTACTATGTGCATTGTGCTTCGCACAATTTAAATTTGGTGTTAAAAGATGCCATGGAAGGGGTGACTGAGACCCGTCAATTTTACGACACGATTGAGTCAGTATATACTTTTTTCGGACATAGCATTGTGCGGTGGCAAAAGCTTCAGAATATCCATAATCGTTCTTCCTCAAATCCTACATTGAAAGTCTTAAATCCAACTCGGTGGTCCGGTCGATATGATGCTGTCTATGCGTTGAAGGAAAGATTTTCTGACATTATGAAATGCTTGACTCACATAATACTTGCCAGCACGAAACCTAAAGAAAGAGATGAAGCTATGGCAATAAAGAAGCAGATAGAAAACTTTGACTTAGTGTTTATGCTGGTTGTCCAGTGTAAGATTTTAGAGATCGTCAATATTCCTTCGAAAGCTATGCAATGTAAAACAATTGACTTAATTTCTGCGCATAAACTTTTGCAAAAAGCTGCTCAGCACATTGCTGAACTCAGAACGAGTTTTGACGCGGTAATGAACGAAGCTTCCAGTATTTTGTCACAATGGGGTTTGCCAAGACAGTTTTCAAACAAGAGAACAAAGAAAACAAAAACATTTTTTGATGAACTATCCGAAGGGATAGCATTAAGTGATCCTGTGAAGCGATTTTGCGTAACTGTCTTTCTTCCATTGATGGACATAGTTTCTCGTCAACTTATTAATCGCTTTGAAGGAATGAATGCATTGGTGATGGCATATCAAGTTTTAGAGCCAAGTTTTCTATCAAGTGCTTCTCATTTTAATATTAAGGAGGAAGCAAAAACGTTTTCTTACAAATTTGCTGATAACGTCTCTCCCTTGTTTCCTAGCCAAATGCTTTCCATTAAAACGTCGTTTAAAGAAAAGATTGCACATTTAAAATCTGCTAAGGAAATGGCTTCTTTTTTGATTATAGAGAATGCATCGCTTGCAACATCTTATCCTGACGTCTGTACAGCTTATATGATGTATCTGACAGTACCTGTAACAGTTGCTACAGCGGAGAGATCTTTTTCAAAACTGAAACTCATCAAGAACTTTCTTCGAAGCTCCATGTCACAAGAGCGACTTAGTGGTTTGTCTCTGTTATCGATAGAACACGAACGAGCAAAAACTTTGGATTTTAGAAAAGCCATCAAGCAGTTTGCTAGTGCAAAAGCGAGACGGAAGAATTTTTAGTCTGTATAACCACCGCGACTGCTGCTGCAAGTAAATTGCTCAATTTTCATCAAAGTGCTGTAGTTTTTATTATTTTATGTCTTACTCTTACGGGCAATTGTCAGGGCACTTTTTATTGAGCTAAACTTGACTGAAATATCGTTTATGCTTAGCAGCTTGCCCCAATAGGTTGCACATGCTTATTTGACTCGTCATTCATCGATCGTTACACATTTACGGTAGCCTATCAGATTTTCACTGCTGAGTTTCGTTTTGTATAGGCATAAAGATTGCGTGCGACTTTGATTTCTATGCCACAGATTTACTTAGTAATTACTGTAACTCCTTGCTATGTTGCAAAATATCAAATGACTCGATTGAAATGTTTCTATAGCACGGAGTCGTCGAAAAACCCCAAAGAAACGCAATGATTCCTGTACTGCAAAAAGTAGCCCAGTTGAACGTTTTGTACTAAAAAATGGGGCCCCATAATGGATGTTTGCACCAGGGCCCCAAATGACGAAGTTACGGCACTGGCCTGGACCAAAGATCGTAGAGAAAGAGTCACCAAATAGCGAGCTGCGCCAGGAGTTTGTAGCTGGACAATGCAGAATGAAATAAGAGGTGTCTTGGCTCGGACGACTACAGGTGCTGCATAAACGATTCTTGATTTTGCCAATTCTAGAGAGATAAGAGATTTATAGAAGGCTGTGTCCGTTGCAAAGAAGACGAGAAAACATAAGTTCCACTGTAAACATTGAAACCTGAATGTCGAAAAATTCAAATGAGATGATACGCCAACAGTCCGAGAAAGGTGAAGAGTGGATACGGGAGGGACTACAAAGGAATGCATAAGGCAGGAATAGCGTACCCCGCCTGGCAAGTTCATCAGTCGCGTCGTTGCCCGGTAGAAATGAATGTCCGGGTATCCATTGTAGAGGGAGAGGGAAAAACGTTTCTGCCAAATCTGAAGTAAGACGGAGGAGAAGACAGAGCGAGAGAAGAGAAATAGCAGACTTGTTGGTGTTGCCGAGATAAGCGACGAGCTTCTTACAGAATGGCACAGGCTTCTGCGCCAGAGCCGCCTTTGCCAAAAGGAAAAAAGCCATTAGTCCAAATCACCAGATCTTGATGTCTCAGATCGAAAGCCACACTTTGGCGAAAAAAAGTGAGGTCAGAGCGGGAGCATGGAGTGGAGTCAGCTCCACACTGAAGGAAGGCGGGTTCCAAAGGGAGAGGGCAAGCAACGAGAATCTCGTTAGGAGAAAGCATCAGCGGGTAAGTTGGACGCAAAAGTTTTTTATGAGAATTTGCAGAGTCTTAAGTTGGTCCAATCTAAAATTGGAAAAAAAGTTATGAGGCCAAGGGCCCGCTCATAAGATGACAGAGCAAAACGAGTCAGAGTGACTCGTAGAAACGCCTCAGAGAGAAGAGGGTTGTGGAGAACAAGTGGCAGCCGGCGATGGGCACAACTAGCCGGTCGGTAAAGGCGCTCCTACCTAGTAACGTTCGTAACGCTAAAAAAAGGAAACCATCAGGTAAAGCATATAAGTGAGAACGGGCCAAAGAAAAGCTTCGTACAAAAGAGAGAAAGGACTACTTAGAAGGGCCCAAAGAAAAAGCAAAGACAGAGCGTAAAAACTTGACCTTTAGAAATGATACGTGTCTAGAGAAGGAGGGAGTGCGGCCGAAGATGACCCCAATAAAAGTGGGAGTGGGATTAAAACAGAAGCGTAAGTTGAATAAGAGGTGGGGCTGGAGATTTTCTTGACGGAAATCTACCGAGATGGGTGCCTCAAATTTGCTCGAATTGAGAAGAAGACACAACTCTCACCAGCACTCCAGTCCAATTAGGGTTCCTTGTGTGACCTCCACAACAGTAGGGACCGAATAAAGGAGGACCAAATGGTCAGATTGTCAACATAAAGAGAGCAGCTAACGGAAAAAGGTAGAGACACAGAAAGATTATTGGTGGAGAAAAAAAAACATGCCGAAGAACGGATCCTTGCGGAATACCTCGACGGGCTCGAAAGGAGCGACTTTTGTGATTTTGAAAAACCACACAAGTTCGCCTGTCAGACAGGAAAGATGGAATCTAACGAGCAAAGCAAGGACGGAGACCAGCCGAAATACGTTTATGAAAAAGAGTGGAATGCCAGACGGAGTCAATTGCAGCAAGCATCGTACGAGAGCTCTGCTAGGCTTAGTTAAGCCCATCCCAAAGGGACAGAGAAAGAAACAGCATTTGATTGAGAGTAGACCGTCCAGGGCGGAGAGAAAGAGAATAGAGTAAGACTCCAGAGAGAAGAGTATACGAGATAGAATGATGCGTTTGAAGAGCTTTGAGACATAGGTGGGACAAACCGGAAGGAAGCAGGAGAATCAAAAGACTTTTCCGTCATATGGATGGTAATAATAGAAAATATCTTCCAGCTGGGAAAGAATTGTAAAGACCAGGTAAGATTGCCGATGTGAGAGAAAATTTATGCCAGTGAGAGCAAAGCGCCCCAGCAATCATATTTTTTTCTACCAACATTGGCGCAATGCAGTTTTGCCAAGAAACGTTGGCCAGAGGCAGAATGCACCAAAATCGCATCGCTTGAAAGCATTGGCTTGCCAGCGTCGGTGTTTTATTGCTTGCTAGCATTGGTGTCGATATACTACTGCTTGCCAGCGTCAGCATGATACTTATTTATAATTTTTTATTTTTGTTCAAAACAGCAAAATAGAAAACCAAAATCAAATAGCAGCAGTTGAAAAAAGGAGCTCAATATGTAGTCACAATTGCTTCCATTAACATTCATGGTTAACAGATTTTTTTTCCAAAGCTAAAAAGTGTATGTGAAATTTGCTGATTTCCTTTACATTGAAATCAACAGCTTTTTAAAAAATAGTTTATTAAATAAAATGAAAGAACACTTTGCACAAGGATATGTTACACTTGCTCCCCGCGTTTTTTAAAACTTTTCACAGGTCTTTAAGAGTTTGCAATGTACAATGTAGCCTGCATGCATAAACCTTATACTACGCCAATCACCATGTAACTAAAGCCGGCAGCAAAAAATTACAACACATGACAGCAAGTGTGCAAACCATGCGTTTCTTACAAACACCAATGAAGTTAGAACTCTGAACAAGTACTTTGTTAATGGGAAACAAATTGTTTTGTACTAAAAAGCTAGATTTTACACCCTTTCTCACATTGCAAATTTGGAAGAAATAATTCAGTGGGTGTCTGACGCTATACACTTACATTCAAACAAGACTTCTTCCGAAGTAGCTCAGCACTTCTAAATTTCATACGCTTTTCCTAAAGAATACCACAGGTGTCTAAATGGAGTTTCAAGATTCAGGCTTTGCGTTTCCAAATCAGAAGTAATCACGTGCTACCTGTGTCTTCCTTCAGCGCAAAAAACACCCGGCGGATTCGCATTAAAATGTGAGTGAGAAGAATTAATCCCATCTTGTGAAGGAATTTACTCCAAGTAGAAGAATTAATCCTGATTAAAAACGGTGACTTAAGCGCTGACAAAAAAAAAGGAAAATCATATCACCAAATTTCTCCCAACAGTAAAGTTATACGGTCCATTTAAACATTGAAGGTGATATTACCTCTCGAACATTTGGTACACTTGAACAAATTAACATCAGTAGTGTTTGCATTCTTATGCAAAGCCAGCATGGCAATAACCAAACACTATTAAGCCATAGTGGCGGCTCGTGGTTGAACTTGCTGGTGGGGCTGCAAGTCATTTTCTAATTTTTTTGCACTCTTCATAGGCAGTTTATTTGCCGTTGTTAAGCTATAAATGTGCAAATTTTCCGAAACTCTGCGCTGTATTAGTTGTACAATTGTATTTAGTCAGGCATTGCTTCGGCTAAATATAACGGATTGCGATAGGCTAATTTAGTGTGCAGTTTAGCAATTCTAATTTGTGTAGATATTTTGAGATCAACAACGAAAACAGAACAAATACAAAGTCTCGCACATATCATCAAGCTAAGGACTAGTCTGAAGAGTGAAGTATATGAACAAGTGCAAGTCGTACGAATTTATCGCATTTGAACTTATAACCGGTTAATTCGATGACTTGCAAAATTTCTTTCAGCATCCTTGGCCATCAGCAATATATGTATATACCATTTTTAGCTTTTACAAAGAGTCACGATCCAAACAATATTCGTACAGCAAAATAGGCGGAACCATCCCTCAAATACAAATAATGAAAATGCATTATCATCACTAGGGCTCTTGCCAAATGTGAGATACTTTACGTGACTCCTGGCTAGCCCGATATCCAACATTGGACCAGTGCCGTAACTTCGTCATTTGGGGCCCTGGTGCAAACATCCATTATGGGGCCCCATTTTTTAGTACAAAACGTTCAACTGGGCTACTTTTTGCAGTACAGGAATCATTGCGTTTCTTTGGGGTTTTTCGACGACTCCGTGCTATAGAAACATTTCAATCGAGTCATTTGATATTTTGCAACATAGCAAGGAGTTACAGTAATTACTAAGTAAATCTGTGGCATAGAAATCAAAGTCGCACGCAATCTTTATGCCTATACAAAACGAAACTCAGCAGTGAAAATCTGATAGGCTACCGTAAATGTGTAACGATCGATGAATGACGAGTCAAATAAGCATGTGCAACCTATTGGGGCAAGCTGCTAAGCATAAACGATATTTCAGTCAAGTTTAGCTCAATAAAAAGTGCCCTGACAATTGCCCGTAAGAGTAAGACATAAAATAATAAAAACTACAGCACTTTGATGAAAATTGAGCAATTTACTTGCAGCAGCAGTCGCGGTGGTTATACAGACTAAAAATTCTTCCGTCTCGCTTTTGCACTAGCAAACTGCTTGATGGCTTTTCTAAAATCCAAAGTTTTTGCTCGTTCGTGTTCTATCGATAACAGAGACAAACCACTAAGTCGCTCTTGTGACATGGAGCTTCGAAGAAAGTTCTTGATGAGTTTCAGTTTTGAAAAAGATCTCTCCGCTGTAGCAACTGTTACAGGTACTGTCAGATACATCATATAAGCTGTACAGACGTCAGGATAAGATGTTGCAAGCGATGCATTCTCTATAATCAAAAAAGAAGCCATTTCCTTAGCAGATTTTAAATGTGCAATCTTTTCTTTAAACGACGTTTTAATGGAAAGCATTTGGCTAGGAAACAAGGGAGAGACGTTATCAGCAAATTTGTAAGAAAACGTTTTTGCTTCCTCCTTAATATTAAAATGAGAAGCACTTGATAGAAAACTTGGCTCTAAAACTTGATATGCCATCACCAATGCATTCATTCCTTCAAAGCGATTAATAAGTTGACGAGAAACTATGTCCATCAATGGAAGAAAGACAGTTACGCAAAATCGCTTCACAGGATCACTTAATGCTATCCCTTCGGATAGTTCATCAAAAAATGTTTTTGTTTTCTTTGTTCTCTTGTTTGAAAACTGTCTTGGCAAACCCCATTGTGACAAAATACTGGAAGCTTCGTTCATTACCGCGTCAAAACTCGTTCTGAGTTCAGCAATGTGCTGAGCAGCTTTTTGCAAAAGTTTATGCGCAGAAATTAAGTCAATTGTTTTACATTGCATAGCTTTCGAAGGAATATTGACGATCTCTAAAATCTTACACTGGACAACCAGCATAAACACTAAGTCAAAGTTTTCTATCTGCTTCTTTATTGCCATAGCTTCATCTCTTTCTTTAGGTTTCGTGCTGGCAAGTATTATGTGAGTCAAGCATTTCATAATGTCAGAAAATCTTTCCTTCAACGCATAGACAGCATCATATCGACCGGACCACCGAGTTGGATTTAAGACTTTCAATGTAGGATTTGAGGAAGAACGATTATGGATATTCTGAAGCTTTTGCCACCGCACAATGCTATGTCCGAAAAAAGTATATACTGACTCAATCGTGTCGTAAAATTGACGGGTCTCAGTAACCCCTTCCATGGCATCTTTTAACACCAAATTTAAATTGTGCGAAGCACAATGCACATAGTAAGCATGTGGAGCAACATCTTGAATCTTCTTTTGCAAGCCGGAGTACTTCCGCTCATCACTGCAGTGCCGTCATATCCTTGTCCGCGGCAGTTTTATATATCAAGCCCTTTTTCCTGAATGGAATTAGTTATTAGTTTGTGCAATCCGATCGCAGATGAATCTTCGACTTCGGTAAATGAGGTAAACGCTTCAATAACTTGCAATTCGCGTGGCGTTCCATCATCATGGTAAGCCAGTGGTTCCCAACCTTTTTAATGGCCTGCACCCCTAAATTGTTATAATATGTTCTCGCACCCCTAAAATATCTTAATATGTTCTCGCACCCATATAGTGTTTTAACATGTGAAGAATAAAGCCATGCACTAAGCATGCTTTAACTCAGGGGTGGCCAAACTTTTCAGACCATGCGCCAAAATTTAGATTGCAAAGTGAGCAATGCGCCACCTCTAAACATGCAAAGCGCCAAATTTGGCTCAATGCGCCAACGTTTTCAGTACATGCGCCAAAATTTTTCGACACACAAAGACTTATTTGAAAATGCGCCACACAAACATTCATAACTTATTATTGCCTTCAAGCGTGTAGCAATGTATTTATACTTTGAAGTCAAAATAAGGCCATATTCAGCGGTGGTCTCCAAAAAAAAAAAAAAAGGTCATCACTTACTTGTCTGGCGTCAAGTTTAGTGGCATATTAAGGCCAAAAGTGATCGCATAGGTGCGGCGAACCGGGCGGTGACCTTTTTTTTTTTTTTTTTTTTGGAGATCACCCCATAATTGATCGTTCTTTTCACTTCAGAGTGTTGATAATCTGTGACAAATTTTTCGGGGCATCTATAAACACACTTCCTCAAATTACCCAGAACATCAAATGCGCCACCTCCAACCATGCAATGCGCCACGTTTGGCCACCCCTGCTTTAATTAGAGTCTAATTCCGCAGTTTCCAAGCAGGCAAATTCCGCAGTTTCCTCACCATTATTCCATTATTGCAGGGGTGATCTTCAAAATAAAAAAAAAGGTCATCACCGATCTCGCATCGTTTTGGGCTGAATTGAAGGCCGCGCATTAGGCATGCTGTAATTAGACACTGATTGTGCAGAACTATTAGCACATCATGAACTGAGCATGACAGGACAAAAGTGCAACACAAAAATCTGAATGACCATCTCGCACCCCCTAAGATGCTGCCTCGCACCCCCAAGGGGTGCGAGCACCCCTGGTTGGGAACCCCTGTGGTAAGCGATCTTGACGTAACGAAATACTTCACTTAATTGGTCTTTTTTGCTGACATCCTGCGTGGTATCAAGAATGATGGCAAAAAACGGAGCGCTTTGGAGTTCGATTTTAATATCCTGGAGGACTTGTCCAGCCAGTAATGAGATTAGTTCGTTTTGTATCGACGGACTTAGATATTTTGGAGAACCTTTAGGAAGTTGTAAAAGTTTGTCTAATACACTGTCATATTTGGCGATGAGCTGAATGATAGAGAGAAAGCTGCCCTTGTTTTCGTTCGACACTTCTTCAGTGGACCCGCGAAAGGGTAAATTACACATTGCCAGCATCACAGTAACATTTAATAATCTTTCCAAAACTTTTTGCCAAAAATTTGTTTTTTCTAGTAAGGACACGTGCAATGTTTCTTCGATTGTCTTGTTGTTTCGCCATTGCTCGTATACGACACATGCCTCCGCATGACTTGCGGAGGTTTCGTGACTTCGAATCCGCTGCGATAAATGACCCCAGTCATTCAAACCCGTTGTGCCCCACGGGTTTTGGTGAGAAAAAGAAGTCCCTGGACGGCTTGGAGGGGCATTTTTACACGAAAATAACCAACAGGGCTGACAATAAACACGGTCGATGCTTCGTGAATAACACAACCAAAATCTCCGTAACGTTACACCGGATTGCGTTATAAAGCTGTAGTAAGAATTAGAAAATGAACGACCGGTTTGGGGTGGATCTTTTGGGAAAGGTCCTTCAGGTTGCGTCGGACCTGCCGCAATTATCGCTCTTTTGATTTCCGGGTTTGTAATAGTGGTGGGAAAGTCACTATCATTAAGACTCACTAAAGCTTCAGGATTACAACTTTTTTGTGGAACAGTTTCTGATTCTATGCTTTGCGTTGCTGTTGTGCATACATCTTCGTTAACCGGCTCGGCCTCCGCTGTTGCCGAACTAACCTGCTCGGCCTCTGCTGTTGCCGAACTAACTCAATCGGCCTCCGCTGTTGTCGAACCATCTCTATTACGCGCAGCTTTTTCGGATGTTTCTGATTGAATGCGGCGACTCTGATGTCCTAACCACGAGCTCAAGCTCCGAGAACTTCTGGCAGCCTCAGCTAATTTCTTCTTCTTATCACGCTGTTTTTGTGCGCCACTTTTGTAAGTTCTTTTCATAACTAGAGTTTTCTAATACAGTATTTTATGTTACTCAAAATCTAAAAAGTTTAATGAAATTTAGTCAATAAATTAGTAAAGTCTTGAAACTTCATGAACTTTATTCATTCAGCGTCACTTTGCTGGTCTATACTCTGCCACCTGTACTAACTCGAAATGAAAACGTACGCGTGTTGCAACTGATTCTTGTGAATCGTTTATTTCGTCACAAAGTATTAATCGCAAACAATACAAAGTACGTATTACAGTAATGGCAAACAATCTAACGTTCCAAGGGGCCCCGTAAGAAGGCAACGAGTCGACTCATGGCATTACGCAAGACGCAATAAACTCAAATGCTGGGCGAAAAAATTACACGTGCAAATTAAATGAAAAAATAAGTTTTACTTAAATAAAAAAAATAGATGAAAAAAATAAGTTTTACTTTTTCAACGTAATATTTTTATTGCAGTAAGGGGCCCCGGTGCGCTGCACCGCCTGCACCGGTGGTAGTTACGGCTCTGGTTCAATCTAAGGGGAGTCGTAAGAGTTCAGCCACTCTTGGTTAGTCGCGTGCAGCAGCAGGATTCCCCCTCGCAGTTGCGGTAGTCTGATATAGACAAAGCGAAAATTTGACGACGACTTGTTGACCGGTAGAAGAGAAAAAGTACGTTAAACAACTTTCTCGCCTATAGATAAGTTTTCTCACTTCCAATTTATTTGTCTAATTTATCAAATGATACAACTGAATAGCAACATTTGAATTTGCCTACCTACAAACAATCTAACCAATTACGGCAACTAGCCCTGTTTTAGAGCCACAACATCAGCAAGGTTAGTGGGAATTGTTACGTTGCAAGAAAAGTGACAAGAATCAAGCGACCGTGAACGCAACGCATAAACGTCATGCGTCTGGGCGCCATTGATTTTGCCCTTCCTGCTGCTATCTTCTGCAGCTTGACGAGCGGTGTTCAAAAGTTAGAGATATTCAGTTATACAAAAAAATTTGGCTTAGTAATGTTGACAATACTTGTAGGGGCAAAAAATTTTGCTATGTCACACAGAAACTACAACTTTAAACCATTTATGAAGCAACTAAATCGCTTTACAAAATTACAATCTCTGGCGCTGCGGCTGCAGCCCGTCCTACGCACCATTAGATGTCACATAGAATCCCTATGTCGCACGTTTACTTAGTTTAGTACTAGCAACACAGGAAAATTAGTCTTTTCAGCGACAGAAGCTGGTGCATTGGTAAATAAGTTATGAACTATGACATTACAAAAAATTTGGAAAAAAAGCAGATCACAAAAACGCGTGGGGGGCTGCAGCCCATAGGCATGAGCCGCCACTGTTAAGTCACCACAAAATAAAACATCATCTACAACTTGTTTTTGTTTCAGAGCGCAAAACCACTGGTATCCTTGGCCTATGGTATTGCAATAAAACATTCAAATTTAATTAAGCACGCATATACTATTACTTGCGAGTCGTAAATCAACCTATTTTTGCCTTCGCCGTGAACGACTTTTTGTCCAAAGATTCCAAACTTGAAGTAAACTGGAAAAGGCACAATTCTCTGTTGGCAACGTTCCAATCACTTAAATTGGTCCAATATTTAGCATTTTCTTTTTAGGTTAACAAAGTCTAAAAAGAATATAGTCACAAAACAAATAATCATAAAGCTGACAGCAATTACCGCTTCTGGTCCATTCTTTGATGGGACGCTTCAGCCAATCGACGCAGGACCAACCTTGCGCACAGCGCAAAAAGTTCAAACAAATTTGATTATTTTATGATCATTAATTATCATTAGATTGTAATTAGAATTGAAACTCATAGATGGACAGGAAATAGCAGCCTGCAATATAACTTAACAATTTCTGATCAAGAGCAACATGTGTTTCTCAAGAAGGTTGGGTGATATATTACTTTTATTTTGTTACAAATGATAATCATCATTGTCTTTTGGCTTATTCCCGATTAGGGGTGGCCACAGCAGATAACTGCATTTTTGTGACACGGCATTTGTTTTACGGTCGGATGCTCTTCCTGCCACCAACCCTCTCTTCGGAGGAAAAGCTGGGCCACCTGTCTTCGACATAAAGGCGGCGGCATCCCGTTAAGTGCTTTGCCCAAGAGCACAACAAGCGAACTTTCCGGCTTGTTCTCCACAACCTCCCCCAAATGCCGAAAGCCAAGTAAGGAAGCTGTGGATAACATTTTTTAAGTCTTTTGGTGTGACTCGACAAGAGGAATAAACCACAGGTCTACCGACTGCAAAGCGGACGCTCTAACCACTACACCATCGCGTCGGCTTTTGTAACAAATCTTGTTACAAACGATGTTAAGGCCTATTAAGGAATCGGCCGTATTGGTTAAAGTATCTTTAATCCGGATTCTAACTATAACACCAACTGTAATTCTAACCATAAAATGCTGGTCCATAGTGCTATGTTTTAGCAGTAGTCAATTCCATATATCGAGCAGTAAGATTGACATTTTAGTCAACATAATTGCTAAAAATGCTCAAAATTTTTGTGCCATTGTGTAATTTCACCTAAGGTTTTTGAGGCACTTGTCTTTCATTCGATCAGTAATTGAATTGATTTTATTATATTTTTTTCTATTGAACTATCTATCCATGATTTTCAATACTAGTTGCAACTAGATACCAATGATTACAATGTAATCAAATTTCTTTCAACCTGTTGTGTTTCGCTCTTGGTCAGCTATGTGCCAAGTGAGCTTGTATTGAAGTAAGAGCATGTGTGGCTGGTGGGCTGCAGTCAGATGTCGCGTGATCTATGCAGATGCCTGTAATTTTGTCATAAGAAAAATTTAGATCCGCTGCAGAATTCGTAGTCACCAACTTTCCATCTAGAGTCTTTACTTCTGACCGCATCATCAGTAAATTTGATGACATCAAATGCTACGACAGACCAGAAACTTTGAGACCTAGTTTAGTTTCTTAGAGCAGAGGCTCCCAAACTTTTTTGCGGACCCCCAAGAACATGTGACTATAGCTTTGTCACTCGTCTCAGTTACGATAGTGATATTAGTAAGTGTTGAATGTGCCCTCTCATTTACAACTGCGGAGATGTCCTCCAAAAAAAAAGATCAATGCCTTGATTGCTGCCATGATTGTGTCACTCGCGATCCAATTTATCATCAGGCTAGAGTAAATTTTCATATATTTGTTCGCGGACCCCTTGTGCAGTCATCACGGGCACCCAGTTTGGGAACCTCTGTCTTAGAGTATAAGACTTGAAGTAAATTTTGGGTTTCTCTCACAAATCATTATTAGGCCTAACACTAGCGTAGCGAGGGGGGAGGCCACTGTGCCATGACCGCTCTCAAATTCTAAAAATGAAAAAATGTAAAACAAAACCAAGCAGTTTTTAGCAAAGGCAAAGCTGGTTTGTAACGTCGCACAATTGTGACGAAACTTTGCCTCCCCCTTGGAAACTTTCTGCGTACGCCACTAAGGCCTAATTAAAGAACAGGTTAGGGTCACGAACAAGAATAACTTACTTGTGCTGTTTCAAGTGGCAAATGACAAGTGATAAAATCTTTTTTGGTCGTAAACAGCAGAACGAAACTTTGTAAAACGTGACTCCGTACCTGCAAACGTGGAATTATGCTTTTTTTTGACAATTTTCTTATAAATTCCACCCACACAGAATGCTTTTTTTCTATCAGGACATAGATTCTACAAGATGAAATGCAAGGTTTAATTAAGCGTTTATGATGCGTTTTTACCAGCTTTGAAGTGGCCTAGTGATTCTTGTTGCAGGCTTTTTTGCATCGATGATAGCGGGTTCAGTGCTCAGCTGATTACATCTTTTTAATTTTGTGGGATTGCTAAGAAACAAGAAAATTTTAAAGTTGGAATCTTGGAGGGAGTTGTTGAAAAATTTCATAGTTGGAATAGAGGAGAAAATTATTGAGATAAAGGAACATGACTAAACAGTCTTTTTTTATTCAAATCAAGCTAACGCAAACTCTGTTTAATTAACCTCCAATGCTCATTCTTAAAATTGTGCTTCTTATATTAATAAAATAATGCAGCGTTTATTATAACTACTACAACAGGTGCTTTCAGTTAAATAACGCCTGTAAAATTTCAAAACACGTGATAAATTTAATTCAGCAAGTAAAATACAAGATATACTGATATGCGTCCTCTCCCCTTACCAACCCTTTAATGTCACTCTTTTGTATGCTTAAAACAAAGTTCATAGATTTATAGTAGCTCAGATTGTATTCCTTGCTTTTAACATCAATCCAGGGCAGATCAAGCGTGAATAGAAGATGCAGTTTTCTCACCAGCTACTCAAATGCACTACTTTGCTTAACTTAAAAATCATTTTGTCAGTAAAAATACGTTCTAATCCACCGGTGGGCAATTTACGGCCCGCGGGCCGGATCCGGCCCACCACAGTGTTTCATCCGGCCCACTTGTGCCTGCCGAAACCACGACTATAATTTGTATGGATATAAATTTCCGGTGAAAATGTCGATGAAAATAAACGAATCGTCTGATAAAATAAATATCGTAATTTTTTTATGTTTTATCTGCACCCGAGTATTATGTGCAAAACGATCCACATATATCTCAAACTCACCCATCAGAATTATTTATGTCATTCTGAAACACTAACGTCTCCGCCAAGACTGGCGTCTGATATATCAGCGTTTAGGCCTGCAAATTACGTTTTTTGGAGAGCTACCTTCAAAGGCAGTTTTTCGTGCGGCCGTGCACGCTGCAACATCTGTTTCCTTCTATCTAGTACATCAATTTCAAGACCTAAATTCAATTTTTCCGTCTGTACTCACGTCATTTTCCAGTCTTCCAATGTTATTTACTTCATCTCCTGCAGCAAATGCCCAATGCTTTATATCAGTGAAACGGGTAGGCAGGTGATTGACAGAGAGATTTGCGTTCTGTGAGACGCAATGACTCTGACAAACCCGTCGACAGCTATTTCAATAGTCCAGGCCACAGCAATTTCATTTGTAAACGACAGGAAAGGCGCATTATTTTTTCTCTTGGTACCGTCCAACCTTGAGGCGTAAACGAGCGATTTACATTTATCTAATAACGTCATAATGCACCCCGATTGTTACATCGAGCTGCTTATTATATCAACGTTAGCCTAGCTGTTGGGCTTCTTTTTCTATCAACTTTCTCTGATGAAGGCCTATTGCTCGAAACGTCAGGCGAACTAATTTTTTGTCGTATGGTTTTATTCCTCGGCGGCTCTTACTCATCCTCGTTTTTTTGGAGAATTGTTTTCTACACCACATACTTATCTGCTTAAATCTGAGTGGCTTGGCTCAACGGGAAATCCACCATTACGAAGATCTGACTGATTTGACAGTGAAGGTGTGTCAGATCTGTATGATAATTGGTGATTGGAACATGCTTGATTGTTAAAGTTGTAAGACATTGGCCCAAATTGGGGATTTATTAAATTTTTTACTTTTATAGTTCGCTAATAAGTTTAAATAAGCTAATTATTGATTTACTTCTAAAACCAACATCTGTATATATCTTAGTTTCGTTCCTTGTTATCTAAATAAAATTATATAGTTAAATAACTTCTATTTTCTCATTTTAAAATGGAAATATATATTAGAAAATTTAGTACAAATAAATAGGTAATAAAGCTGCAATGCAGTTTCTTTAAGTAATTAGAAATGCTATTTAGTAAACGTAAAAAAGATACATCCCCAGAAGGAAAGGTCATACAGTTTTCTTGAGTATGACAAAGTGTTAACAAATTTATGAGAATAACAACTGACTGTGCAGCTGCTGTAATTTTGCAATCCCTGTAATAAATCCATCAGTTTGAATTACTGTAGAAGACACGCAAAGTGAATTCCGAATGCCGTGTTTTGAATATGGAATGGACAGGAAGTATTTTTTTATAGACACCGGCCAATCAAAAGCTGCCTGCTTGATTTGTAATGAAACATGTGCGGTGTTCAATGAATATAATATTAAGAGACATTTTGTAGCAAAACATAAAGACTTTAGTCAACAATTTTCGACACAAGAGCTGAAAATCAAGGCAGCAGATATGGTTAAAAAGCTGAAACAGCAACAGCGTACCCTTATCAAGTTTTCATCTACCCAAGAGGCTGCTACAAAGGCAAGTTTTGTTTTGGCACACGAGATTGCAAAAGGCAACAAACCTTTTTCGGCTGCAGAATTTGTGAAAGACTGCATAGTTGACGCTATCAACATTGTGTGTCCAGAAATAAAGTCAAAAATTGAAGCAATTCCAATGTCAAAGAAAACTGCAGTTTGTAGAATAGAAGCCATTGCTGCCAACTTACAAGAAAATCTGTTAAATACTGCAAATACATTCAAATGTTTCTCAATTGCTTTAGACGAGAGCACAGAGGTATTGGACACAGCACAGTTGCTGATTTTTATCAGGGAAATTGACGAACATTTTTGCATCACAGAAGAATTGCTATTCCTGGAAAGTCTCAAAGGCACTACTACAGGGAAAGATATATTCGACAGTGTTATGCACTCTTTAGAAAAATCACAGTTATGTCTTGGTAAGCTTGTGAGCATAACAACAGATGGTGCACTTTCATTAACAGGGAAACATTCTGGACTTATCAAAAGAATAAATGACATGATTTAAGCTGATTATCCACTTCATAAAGTTATTTCATTCCACTGTATAATTCATCAAGGAAGTCTCTGCAAGTCTAGGTTAGATTACAAACATGTTGTGGATCCAGTAGTACAAACAATGAATGTGATTAGATCAAAAGGACTAAATCACAGACAGTTTCGGGATTTCTTACAAGACATAGATTCCGATTACTCTGGTGTACTGTACCACACCAATGCAAGGTGGCTTAGTTTAGGAAGCGTGTTAAAAAGAGTTTGGAACTCAAGGAAGAGATTGTCATGTTTTTTGAAATAAAAAATATAGTCTGTGATTTCTCTACCAAAGCACAGAATACAGAATGAATGTCTGATTTTGCATTTGCTACAGATATTATGCAAAAATGAATGAACTCAATAAAGAACTCCAAGGAAAAGGAATATTTGCTCGTGATTTATATTTGAAGGTTAAATCATTTCAAACAAAACTTACACTTTTTGAAAACAAATATCTCATAAAAGTTTTGCGCACTTTCCTCTCCTAAAAAATCAGTCTGTTAACGCTACATCTGCAAAAAGGTACAGTGGACACATCACAAGCCTGAGAGAAGAATTTGCCAGAAGGTTTGCTGATTTCTAAGCCATGGAGCAGGAATTTGATTTACTTAAGTCCCCATTCCCATATGATGTTGAAACTGTCGCTGATGAGTTACACATGGAACTAATAGATCTCCAAGCTGACAATGCTTTGAAGACTAGTTTTGAAAAGAAACTATTGATTGAGTTTTATAAATCGTTTTACCCAGAGAAATTCAAAAATGTCAAAGAATTTGCAAGAAAAATCTTTGTATTGTTTGCATCAACATATGCGAGGAAACTTTCTCACGTGTGTAGATTAACAAAAGCAAAAGCAGATCTCTTCTGACGGATTCAAACCTACAAGCGGTCTTAAGAATTAGCACAAGCAGCTTCGAGCCTGATTTAAACAAACTTGTGGACGCATGCAGTAGGCTACATCAGTCTTATTAATCATAGTGCCACTTGTTACTTTAGTTATTTGTGAATAAATCATTTGAACATTCATGGTGTTATATTGAGTTTTGAGCCTCCGGCCCACAAACCAAGTTTACCATCTGTAACTGGCCCACTCAGAAAAGTAATTGCCCACCCCTGTTCTAATCTGTAGGTTTGTTGTATGCATCATCCTCAAAAACAGATTGAAAGTTTGCAAACATATCTCTTTCTATAACCAAAGGCTCTTTAAAAATGTTACGCTGTTTTATTTCAAACTATAGATTAACTGCCGGCACTCTCCTGCCAAACCTGCTTTTTACTTTTACTTATTTTTCAAGTTTGATAAATTAGCAAATATTTTGAAATTCCTACATTCCCTAACCCACATAATCATCCTTTTCAATAAGTTACGCGTTTTTATTAGGTCAGTTTGCAAATTGTAAAGTCCACATGTGTGCATGCACACCTTCCTCCCGCTTCTCTGATAGTAACTTTTTTTCTCTCATTTCCCTACCAACATATTGCAATTTTGCATTTATCCACTTTCCCCTAAAAAGCCATGAATAGAAAGAGTAATGCACAACAGACAAGTCACATTTTGACATCGTTGGGCTCACCTTCTCTTCTCCTAATGCTTTTCTCCAGCCCCTCTGCAGCTTTATTGACACTATCTTCAGTCCTTCCACCACATATTGACTTTGTTATTGTAGGTAATAACAAATGTCTTTTTACTTCAAATGTTACTATCACATGTGATTCATATTGCATATAGGCCTACAGACAGTTTTATACGACACTGAGTGAAAAATAAAAGAGGCAATAACAGCCACATAGATTGTGACTGTTACTGCTTCACAGTCACAATCACATAGATACCGGCATGGTGGCGTATTGGTTAGAGCATCCGCTTTGCAGTTGGTAGACCTGGGGTTCATTTCCCCAAACCAAGTCATACCAAAAAACTTTTAAAAAATGATATTCACAGCTTTCATGGTGGCGTATTGGTTAGAGCATCCGCTTTGCAGTTGGTAGACCTGGGGTTCATTTCCCCAAACCAAGTCATACCAAAAAACTTTTAAAAAATGATATTCACAGCTTTCCTGCTTGGCACTCAGCACGAAAGGGATAATGTGGAGGGCAAGCCAGCAAGCTTCCTCATTAAGTCCTTAGGCAAGGCACTTAATGGGATGCTTCCATGTTTATGTGACAAACGGGTGGTGGGGCCAGGCTGTTTACCTGCTGTGGTGGCCCAGTCTAACTGAAGACTCACAAACAGAGCAAGAGCTCCTATGCAGTGAATGTTCATCTTCTTGCATAATGCTCTGCACAATAGCTCAAACGATGACAAGTCACATAGATGGCTTATTCGTTATGATAAAAATACCAACATATCTTGCATTTAACTAGCTTAATTAAATTTATCATGTGTTTTGGAATTTTACGAGTTTATTTAACTGAAAACACCTGTTATAGTAGTCAATAAACACTGCCTTATGTTTTTAATGTGATAAGAAGCACAATTTTAGGAATAAGGAGTGGAGGATAATTAAACGTAGTTTACATTAGCTCGACTTAAATAAAAAAAGCAGTGCATTTTGTCATTAACAGTCTTATGCCACTGAAATTTATTTTGCCATTGAACGTTTTTCATTGGTCAATTCTGATGACCAATTAAAATCATGACTTTTTGTTGTCAGTGATTGGTCAATTTCTATAACAAATTAAACATGTTTTTTGACAAAAATTTAACCTTTGGCGTAAGCCCCCTCTACGTTTACTTCAGTGCACACTGCCTATTTGAATGTACCTCGCCTGCAAAGAATTGCAGCCACAACCATTGCATTCAA